>VXBP01002894.1:201312-307416 GCA_013400115.1 Rhinopomastus cyanomelas
GACCGAGCAGCTCCCGTCGGGGTGGTCCCGGAGAGCGGCTGCCGTTTAACCTCTGCAGCGCTTCCCCGCCGTTAATCGTTCCCCATTTAAGCCGTGCCCCCCTCCTTCCCCTCCTTCCTTCCCCACCCCGTCCCCACGCCGCAGCTGCCGCTGCCCGGCGCGGAAGGAGTTAAGCGTCAGAGCCGCCTCACGCCCGGCCCCCGGTGCCGGCGGAGTGATTCACTTCCTGCCTCGCGGCCCGTGCCCTCGCCCCGCCCTCCTCCGCCCCCTTTGGCCTCCCCTTCCCTCGCCATTGGCCCGCGCGGCGGCGGCGCTCCACTGTCATTGGCCGGCGCAGCTGCCAGTCCCGGCCGGGCCGCTGCCCCCGAGGCGCCGTGCCGGTGGATGTCAAAGGCTGAAAGCGGCGGCGGCTCAGTATAACTCGCGGGGGGCTGCAGCGCGGCGGCCATGGCCACAGCCGCCTCCAACCCCTACAGCCTGCTGGGCTCCGGCGCCCTCGCCCATGCGGACAGCGCGGGGATGCAGCAGGGCAGCCCCTTCCGCAGTCCGCAGAAGCTGCTGCAGAGCGACTACCTGCAGGGGGGCGTCCCGGGCAACGGGCACCCGCTGGGCCACCACTGGGTCACCAGCTTGAGCGACGGCGCGCCCTGGCCCGGGGCCCCGCTGGAGCAGCCCGACGTGAAGCCTGGCCGCGAGGACCTGCAGCTGGGCGCCATCATCCACCACCACCGCTCGCCTCACGTCGCCCACCACTCGCCACACGCCAACCACCCCAGCGCCTGGGGAGCCAGTCCGGCACACAGCGCCTCGTTGGGACCCGCCGCCGCCGCCGCCGCCAGCGGACAGCCCCTCAGCGTGTACCCGCAGGGGGGGTTCGCGGTGGGCGGGATGCTGGAACAGCACGGGGGTCTCAGCCCGCCGCCCACCGCCGGCGGCACCGCGCAGGGCTTGCACCCGGGGCTGCGGGGCGAGGGCGAGCACGGCGAACTGGGCGGCCACCACTGCCAGGACCACTCGGACGAGGAAACGCCGACGTCGGACGAGCTGGAGCAGTTCGCGAAGCAGTTCAAGCAGCGGCGGATCAAGCTGGGCTTCACCCAGGCCGACGTCGGGCTGGCGCTGGGCACCCTGTACGGCAACGTGTTCTCGCAGACCACCATCTGCCGCTTCGAGGCCCTGCAGCTCAGCTTCAAGAACATGTGCAAGCTCAAGCCGCTGCTGAACAAGTGGCTGGAGGAGGCCGACTCGTCCACGGGCAGCCCCACCAGCATCGACAAGATCGCGGCGCAGGGCAGGAAGAGGAAGAAGCGCACGTCCATCGAGGTGAGTGTCAAGGGCGTGCTGGAAACGCACTTTCTCAAGTGTCCCAAACCCGCAGCCCAGGAGATCTCCTCGCTGGCCGACAGCCTGCAGCTGGAGAAAGAGGTGGTGCGGGTCTGGTTCTGCAACCGACGGCAGAAGGAGAAGAGAATGACCCCGCCGGGCGAGCAGCCCCCACCCCACGACGTGTACCCCCACGGCGTCAAAACGGACACGGGCTGCCACGACCTCTGACCGTGACAGCCGCCTACCCCACCCACCCACACCTCCACACCCCACACATCCCTCCCCCCCAATCCCCAGCGCGGATATTCCGCGGGGGCTTTAACTTATCGTTACCGAGAGGCGGGAGATGCGGGGCGGGGGTTCTCCGCACCCCGCCTGGGCAATATATATATATAATTTTTAATTTTTTTGTTTGTTTCTTTTTAGTTTTGTTCTCTTTCTCCGATATTTTTTCCCGCTGATCAGTACACGGTGTTTACTCGCAGACAAAGGTTTGGTTTGGTTTTTTTTTTTTTTTTCTATCGGTCTCTGCTAGAACGAAGGACAAAATGAACAACAGCAGCAAAAAAACCCCATATAAAATTTATAACTAAGTCAAAAATAAACAAAAAACCACAAAAAAAAAAAAAAAGGAAAACTATTATAATAAAAGGAAAGAAAACCAATGGGAGACAAAACAAGGAAAAATTGAAAAACTCAAACAACCTGACAGAGAGAGAAGGGGACAAAATCCTAACAGAGATGGGGGGGAAAAAAACCCGACAAAGAAAGGGTAAAAACCCGACGTAAAAGGGGGAAAAAAACCGACAGAAAAGGAAAAAAAAAACCGACAGAGAAAGAAAAAAATCCCGACAGAGAAGGGCAAGACCCCCGCCAGAGAAGGACAGACAGATGTGTGCCTATGAATAACCTTCCAGCGCCTTGGTTATATCCGCTGTATTTCAGGTGAATCCGTTTTACAATAGACTAGTTTTGCATTTTTAAGAGACTTCTATAGCGTTTTTAAATGTCTGAGGTGTTTTACTACAAACTGTACACAATATTTGTGACCTAATTTGTAGCGAAATCCATCAAGTTCAGAAAACGGTTTCTCTCCCTTCCCCACGCACCGGCAATGTCAACCCGGCGGGGATGGGGCAGGGTGGCCGAGGCCCCTTCCTCCTCCTCCCTTTCCTCCTCCTCCCTCCAAGGAGACTGGGAGGGGGTTGGGGTGTTCTTTCCGCACCCGCGGAGCCCCTCGCACCTGGCTTGTGAAGAACAGGCTTTTTTTGTCGCAGCCTTTCTGCTCAAGAACTTCCCAACACCATAACAAAAACCGAAACAAACCTGGTTGCAGTCCTGACCCTCCCCTACAAGAAAACCTAATAATAATAAACAAGAAAACCAATGTTTTATCCGACCTGAAGCATCGTAACCCAAAGCCAGTGGCATTTGCCAGAGCTTTGCTTTTCTTTCCGAAGATGAGCCGGGCTTTTCGCTGAGTGCCAGACGGAGAGGTCTGTAGTAAAACACCTTTACACTCCCGCGCTTAAGCTTCGGAAATCGGTTTTCCTCTGTATTTTTCATTTCCATCAGCGAAGGGGAATGAGGCGTCTCATGAATTTTGTTGGGGAGGGGCGGGGGGGAGGGATTTGGGACAGAAAGCACCCGCGTTTGGTTCCTGCTCAGCTTATTTCCGTGTCGCAGGGAGATGCTGGAGTTGGTGAAAAGCTTTGAAACAGAGAAAATATTATAACAAGATCGAAAAGGGAGGTAGGGAAAAAAATCATCCAACAAAGTCATGAAGAAATGGTTTGGGTGCAGGGAAGTGCTGGGCTGGCTGTGACACCCCACCCGCCACCTCACACCCCCTTTTCTCTCTTCTCCACGGTACCCAAGGACGGGGTGCACGGATGAGAGGGGTGTGGGGGGGGTGCTTCATGGTCAAGGTCACTTGCTGCACTCGCAGCCGGGCTGGCTCAGGGCTGCCGGGCAGGACCGGGCTCCCCTCTGCACCCAGAGACCCCCCGCCTCTGCACCCCGGACCCCATCTCCCTGCCCCCACTTTGCACCCAGCGACCCCACACAGCCCCTCTCCTTTCCCCTCAACCCCCCACCTTTTCCCAGGAGTTCATATTTTTTTTGTTTTCCTTTCAACATTTATATTTTTCAAGTATTTTTCAGTAAGCGCTAAAAAAAAATAAAAATAATCAAAACAAAAAGACAAAAAAAAAAAAGAGTAAAAATAAAACTCAACACTGAGGACCTGCCTATTTCTGCCAACTTTATAACTGTACAGTTTTGTATATTAAACGTTTTTTGGAAGTTATTAATTTAAAGAAAGATCATTTAGTTTATTCATTTAGTAACCGATGTATAATAAACACTATTTTCATTAAAGGTTGCTTTTTTCAACTATTTTATCCAAAAAAAAAAGAGAAAAAAAATTGCCTATTGCAGTTGCCAACGATTATTTATTTTCAATAAAATCTGCATTATGTTTAAAAAAAATTTCAAAAACAATAAAAAAAACCCACCAAAAAACCCAAGTAAATGGGTGTCAGTTAAAACAAAAATAATAATAAAGAAACACACGTGTGGCTCTAACGTTGGGCTTTAGTCGAGGGGTTTATATTGACGCAGTATTTTATTGTTGTAAAAGGGAAAAAAAATGAAGACATTTTAAAAAAGGTTTAAATAAACATTTTTACAAAAACAAAAATAAGACACTTATAGGTGATATCGCGTTGTCTGTGCCCTGAGGGGGTCCTTTGGGAGGGGCTGGTAGTGACCGCCTTGGCTTCACCACCACCCCCCCCTCGGAGAAAGGAGTTTCCACCTGCTGTGGCAAGGCATAGGCACTTTTGGGGTGAAAAAGGGCATTCGAGGGTTTTTGGAGGGGTGGTGGGGTGATAGGGCTGGGCAGGACATGCCACTGCTTAGAGGGACGGTATATACAAATATTTGTGTGCAGAAAATGTTGGTCTGCAAGAAACATTTGTAAACGTATTTGGAGATATCAAATATTTGTACACAGAGATATTTGTCTAGAAAATATTTGTCTACATAAAAGATTTGTCTACATAAAGTGTCCACATAGATAAAATATTTGTAGATATGAAATATTTGTATATATAGTATATGTGTTTATGTATCTATTTATATACAAATATATAACCACCAGCACTGGGGGCCATGGGGACGGGCACCCCAGCATCTCCCCTCGCACCATCCAGGCAGTGGCATGTTGGTGACAAACAATAACAATTCATCACATCTAATGGGGTGAAACAGGGAAGCTCCAGCCCTGGCAGCTGGGGGGTAGAGGGTGCTGGGGAGGGGTTGGGGGCGGCAGGAAAGCAGCAACTTCACAGCATAACTGGTGGAATGGCCTTGGTTAATGTGTTTATTTTCTTCTCCCCCTTCGTCCTTGTGAAGCAGAACTCAGAAGGAAACAATAACCAACCGTTCTGCCACTAGTTTAGGGGAGGGGGAAATTACCTTTTGGAGTCCCGAGAAGCAACCAGAGCTCTTGTCTTTAGTGACTCGGCAGCAGGAAGAGCACGAGCAGACAGACACCTCCCCAGCCCTGCACCTGTCAGCCACGGGGATTTGGGATGTGCGCAGCGCGGGATGCTTTTGTTTCCTAACCATAAGTCTGGTATTTTAGGGGTTTTTTTTTGTAAATCTTCATGAGCTGCAGACACTGTGGACATGGGGGCACCCAGGTTTGCCTCAAGAGCAGGATCACAACCTGCAGCTCCTTCAGATGCAATTATGGCAAGAGGAGAAGGAAGCGTAGCCCCAAAAATCCCACATCTCCATGCCTGCAGGTACCAAACCAGTAGTGAATGGTCACGGGTTGTAAACAGCTGCTGTACTGAGGAAAAGCTCAACATTAATACATCCCCACGGTGGTCACTGTGGTTCTTAACACTCAGGGGCCTGAAAGGCAAAATGCCTCCTGGGCTGCCTTGGTTTGGAGGGAGGACAGGCAGCGCTTCCCTGAAACAAGCCTGTTCAGAGCCGGTTCTGTAAATCAGCCACAGCCAGGGCAGGGTTCTGGGCTCCTTTAGAACAAATTCTGTTAAGAGACAAGGGAGCTGCAATGAAAGCTGGAATCAAGTCAGTTTATGAACAGAAGTACTTCAAAGGCTACTTGAAAGCTGGAAAAAAGCCCCTCCAAAAATGTAGCTATGGAGAATTTCGTCCTAAGAATAAGAAAATCTCTGGTGTTATCGCTCCTGTGTTCCAATACTCCTGCGAGCAAAAGGAGACTCTTTTGTGCCACCTAATGTTAAGTCCAGACCACTGTTGTCTTCTTGGCTGCCCATTGCCCGTGGTGCTCTTGGGGAGGTCTGAGGGTGCTGAGCAGGGCGGCTGGGGATACTCAGCCATCCCCAGGTCCCACCAAAGTGAGGGCAGGAGGAGAAACCTCAGGCTTCGTCATCACGAATCAGGAAATGATTCAAAAAAAGAACAGGGGAGGGGGTGGAAAGAAGCCCAGGGGGTACTCATAGGAACCAGAGACTCCAAATTTGGTCTCGTTCTAATAGAGTAAATCCTGAACGAGCATATCGAGCCTTTACATAAGCTGCCCACCACTGAGCATCACTCTGAGCTGCCTCTGTAAACCTCTGGGCTCCCAGCAGCTGCTCCCTCTGCTCTCCTCTGAGGACCGAAGGGGCCTTGGTGGCTCTGCGCACACACGTCTCCCCGTACGAGGAATTTATGGTGTGTACACAGCAGCCACCCCCATGACTGGAAGGTACTGACTTCACATCGGAATATCTCACGGGGTTCTACAAAGGGAGGTTGAAAGGGAGCGGTTCTGTGCTAGTGATGAATTACATCACTGCTCTGACCTGGTGAATTTAATTTTTGAGGGCGAATCTCCTTTGCTACATTATATGAAACCAGTGGCTTCCTTTGGATTGAAATTTTAAATATTGTCAAGCTGGGCTCTCCTCCCTTCTCAAGAGGACCAGGACCAGAGGAGCGAGATCATCCAGAAGCAGGAATTCCTGCAAGTAAGCAGAGATGCTCTCCCACTTCTCACCTGGTAGACCATTCAGAATATGCACCAGTAAATCCATACCCAGAGTATACTTCACCAACAACTAAAAACCCCTCTGAATTAAGCTTTTAGAGCCTTTTCTTCCATTGTTTTAAAGTAGCAGTTCCATAGAATTATTACTGACCTTAAAGATCATTGAGGCAAACTGTCCCAACCCCACTGCTAAATCAAAGCCCTAAGCTCCAGACCTCAATGATCTTTAAGCATCTCCAGGTAGATGCAAGCGGAGCAGATGAGACCTGGTTTTATTGGTTCTGAATCAACACACCAACCAGTTCTGGGACATGATTCGAACATTAAGTCTTTCCCCCAAGAGCTGGGAGCCCTTGAACTAAGGGGAAGGTCACCAAACCAAATCACAGATCATCATTTTACTCACCAGAGCAATTTCTCTTTGATTCCATGAGCTCCTCTGTGCAAAGGAAAATATTCACTTGTGTCCCTACACCAGCTCCATCCTAGAAGAAACACACACGCAAGGCTTTAGGTGGGTGACCAGTCCCACTCAGCATCCCCCAAAATACTCCTAGGGCCCAGGAGCTACATTTGCACTCACTTTCCCCTTTTTCTAGCATGCTGTAACCAACAGACTGGAAAGGCTCCACAGCAATTACGTATTTGGGATACGTGATAGCTGCAGTTAAGATCTTTACAACTGATTGCAGGATGAAATTCACTTCAAATGTGCAAGAGCCCGTTTTCAAACCCCCATCCCTCAGCTGCTTTCCATTACCCATATTCTGAGGAATCAAAAGCAATTAGAGCACGCCAAGCCCAAATGGTAAATAATTCCCAAATCAAAACCTTTATGGAAGTGCTGGGTATCTATTTTTGTTCAATACAGGAAGGGCCAAACTGAATAACTTTAGTTTCAATGGAATGAAAAGGAAGGAAAAATATTTCTATGCTGAGGACCTGTAAGTGAAATGGATTTTTCGCTGAGTATTTAAGGGTTAGGTAAGCAGGAGAGATGCAAAGCGCCATTTTGGGCGGTGGACTCCGTCCGCTTGGGACGTTTGGATGGGAATCTGTGACTGATCCACAGCGAGAACCTTGTCTTATGCTGACTTGGAAATATTTGTAGAATCACTGCCTTAATTAAAATAGTAAAACTATTACAGCTTGGAAAAGGGTAGGAAGAGGAGAGCACGGAAGAGCTGTCGCTGGTAAGAGCTTAGCAGCAAGAAGCTGGAAAGCTGGTGGTCAGTAATATTCCTGATGGCTCTGATTTTGCAGTGCCATCGATTGCTGGGTCCTGATCCACATTCTGCTGCACTGGAATGACACCAAGGATCGTCCTGGGCAGAAGGGCCATTTAAACCATGGATATTTGAGGCAGAGACTGTAAGAAGCTGGGCAACAGCCCTTCTCACCCCTGGTACTATCAAGGAACCTGCTCCATTATTCTGTCAATGGATTTAGTTCTGTTCTTTTTTTTCCGAACGCTGCCAGCCCTCGACTCCTGCACCTCGAGTACAAACAGTATTTACCCAGTAGAGAAATGCTGCATCTGAACCAGTGCGGTTTATC
Source organism: Rhinopomastus cyanomelas (assembly GCA_013400115.1). Classification (NCBI taxonomy): domain Eukaryota; kingdom Metazoa; phylum Chordata; class Aves; order Bucerotiformes; family Rhinopomastidae; genus Rhinopomastus; species Rhinopomastus cyanomelas. The sequence continues at coordinate 209,225 of VXBP01002894.1, forward strand.
TTTGCTGGGGGGGCAAAGCATGAAGTTTTGATTTGCGTATTCATCTTCAGACTTTGGGGAAGGAAGGAAGAAGGAAAAACAAAACAAAATCAAACCGGCACACAGATCTTCCCAAAAAGCAGCTCTGGGATGGGGGATGACAAAGTCCCAGTTCCTCCTACCGCGTTTGGAACATGAGCTGCTGGGGCTTGTTGTTCTGTCTAGATGGTGGGATTAATCTCTGTTACACCCATCTACAGCCAGGAACTTGTGATCCAGTCAAAGCAACTTGAAAAGCTCCCAGCAGGTGCTGGGGGTCCAACACTGCAGCACAAATTCTGGGCAGTTTCTGGGGAAATGCAGGAGCTGCCCTTGCGAGGGGGTTCCCAAGGCTCCATGCTGGGGGAGGAGGGAAGGAAAAAAATCAACATCCTGCCAGAAAACACTTGCAGACAGGGAAGATCAGCCACAGACCCTTTTCCCCTGGATCCCAAAGCCAGAGCTGCTAACACACAAACACAACCAGGAGTCTGTGATATTTTGATGGCCCTTCTCCACACACGTCACATGGGCATGAGGCACCTCTGAGACCTAAGAAATGCTAATTCATTGCTGGATTGGGAGTTTGAGGAAACCGTCCTGTAAATGTCACGGGGGATTACTAACTCTGCAGGAAGATTACAGCTCTGCCTACGTTTGGGCTAGTGATTTAAAATTTTATTACCTTTCCTATAGATTCTTCATGAAGAAAATGATTCAGCAGTGGGACTTTTGTCCACATAAAGCTTTTACGGGGTCAGGTCCTTCTGTACAACCCTGATTCTCAGCGGAACAGACAAATCTGTCTGTGAGTGATGCTACACAAAGACAACACGAGGGCAAGAACAAGGCAACACCTTATCAACATGAAGTCCTGTCCTAAAAACTTCTCATAACTGCAGCAAAGAGAGAATGTGACTCACCCCCAGATTATAGAGCCATAGAACTTTTTGAGGGAGAGGTAATAGCGTGGGGTTTACTATTGTGTGTTCTTCACAGTGTAGTAAAGCTGTAGCACAGCCCAAGAAAATCTGCCTTTGTAAGGAGATCTACGCAGAAGCGAACGTGGGGTGACGTGACTGGCAAAGGTTTGCTTGGATAAATACGCGCTGCGTCGTAAGAGAAGCTCTAACAGGGTTAGGTTTCCAGTACTCAAAGCCAGCCTCAAAGACTTTTCAGGATGGCACACAAGCAAATTGTAAACCAGGGGCTTGGAGCTTCCCACTATGGGGAACTCTTGTGACTGAACATCACTTGGGTCGAGCTCAGCTGAACCTGGGAAATCTCTGGTCTCTTCTCCTGTAGTCAGCCCAAGATGACGTTCAGATGAATACAACGTGCATTTGGGTCAGGTCCTGGGTTTTCCTCCTTGCGGTCTGTACTCTCCTGTATCTGAGTCCATGGTGCTGGTCATTTGGCTTACAGAACTTCACTCCAGAATCTGCATATCTAATATTTGGTGTTGGCTCTCAGCTCTCTGTCCTACAGAGGTCCTTCTTAGGAACGAGCACTACTAAATCTTCCCAAACACCATCCCTTGGACAAAATTGCTCCATGGGCTACGTCAAACACATTTCAATCACGGAAAGCACCTGCTACCTACCTTCCTCCCCAGTCAGGATTAAAAATTAAAATAGGTGGGCAAGACAAAGGGAGACACCCAACAAGGCCATAGGAGAGTTTCTTAGATTTCCAGGTGGGAAGGGACCTCAAGGATAATCTAGTTCAACCTATCTAGCTAAAAATAGAGTTTAAATGAGATGTCCCCACAGCCTGTCAAGCTGGGTCTTCAAACTGTCCCATAAATAGAGTTTAAATCAGATGTCCCCACAGCCTGTCAAGCTGGGTCTTCAAACTGTCCCATGTAGGGCAATCAACCACTTCCTTTGGGAGATGATTCCAGTGTTTGGCGAACAATTTTCTTCTGGACTCCAATGGGAATCTCCGCAGGAACAACTTTTCCCCATCATCCCTTGTAATGTTAAAAGGAGTGGATATTAAAAGGAGTGGTTGCCGGTTTCCAGCACCATCACCACAACTGTCTTGAGAAGAGATTTATGCAATGCCACACCCTAAGGAACAAAAGCTGGGTGTTGGAATCTTCACGCCTCATATATTCCAGGGAAGATAATAGGAAACTGAACTGCTCTGACCTTTCTGGGATTTCTGCTGTTTGATTCACTCACCACAGCCATCCTTCGCGTTCGCAGCAGTAACGTGTGGGGATGGTGGTGCAGCAGGGGCCAATCCTGCAATGGAATATTGAAAAGGTTAAAGTCGATGTTTATGAGTTTATTAAATGTTTATGGTCTTCCACACACTATAGCAGGCATTAAAATTAAAACATCACATTCTCATAACAAACACCGCAAGAAGATGGCGATGTGCGAATCCCTTCTGAAGGCCGTGCTCGTAAAGACAGAGCAAAACCAGCACAATATTAACTCACTCCTCTGAAAGAGTCAAACAAGAAAGAGATGATGTCATGATCCTGTGCGTAGCACTATGTCCCAATGATCACTCAATCAGAAGGGACCAGCCACCTAACCTACCTCATCCATCATCAACCTGCCTCATCCTCCTATCTCTAACACTGACCACAGCAAATCCTCTAGCGGAATTTAAGAAACCTAAACGATGTTTCCAACAGTCCTCAGGAGTTTTTAACCTCAAAATGCAAAAGCAAAAACGTTTTGGAGCTGTTTTGTCTGGGGACATCCCTCTAGTTCCCCACAAGCTCCTCAACCACCATGAACTATCTGCCTTGCTTGACACATAGCGGTGGGTTTTACAGGCCACTGTGCACATATTTCAATTTTTAAAAATAATTATAACATTATTTTTCCTGTTCTAAGTATTTCACATCTTCCTCTCACTGCTCACTCTTCTGAGCTACTTCCACTTGAAGGAGCTTCAGTTTAAAAAGACATGTGGAAACAACAATGCGCAGAAATCAAACTGAGGCAGTGTAGTCTAGATTTTCGGGTAGTGAGGTGGATCGTGACCTGGCTGCAGGATAGAAGTCAGAGAGTGGTGGTCAATGGGACAGAGTCTGGTTGGAGGCCTGTATCTAGTGGAGTGCCCCAAGGGTCAGTGCTGGGACCGGTCCTGTTCAATCTATTCAATAATGACATGGATGAGGGAGTAGGGTGCACTGTCAGCAAGTCTGCTGATGACACAAAGTTGGGTGGCTTTTGACCCCAGCAGGCTGTGCTGCCATTCAGCGAGACCTGGACAGGCTGGAGAGCTGGGCTGAGAGATATGTAATGAGCTATAACAAGGGTAAGTGTAGAGTCTTGCATCTGGGCAAGAACAATCCCAGGTACCAGTATAGGCTGGGGACTGACTTGTTGGAAAGCAGTGCAGGAGAAAGGGACCTGGGGGTCCTGGTGGACAGCAGGATGTCTACGAGTCCAGTTCTGGACCCCTCAGCTCAAGAGGGTCACAGAACCCCTGGAGATAGCCCAATCCAGAGCCACAAAGATGGTGGAGAGAGTGGAACATCTCCCTGATGGGGAAAGGCTGAGGGAGCTGGGTCTCTTTAGCCTGGAGAAAAGGAGACTGAGAGTTGACGTCATTAATGTTTATAAATATTTGAAAGGAGGATGGAGCCAGGCTCTTCTCAGTGTCGTCTAATGATAGGACGAGAGGCAATGGGAACATAGTATGTTCCACATCAACCTGAGAAGGAACTTCTTCACAGTGAGGGTGACAATGGACTGGAACAGGCTGCCCAGGGGGTTTGTGGGGTCTCCTTCTCTGGAGAAGTTTCAGACCCTTCTGGACATGTTCCTGTGTGACTTGATCTAGGTGATTCTGCTCTGGCAGGGGAGTTGGACTAGATGATCTTTCAAGGTCCCTTCCAATCCCTAATGTTCTGTGACATTACGTCAACCAAATTACTGCAGGAAATGTCCCTATTTCCATTGGAAAATCACCCCTGATAGCTGGCAATGAAACCAAGAGATCATTAAAATGGCAATTATTACGAAAAGTCAAAATGAGACACCAAATACAATGATGTCACTGCTATATATTTGACTTTCTGCTCTACCAGTAAAGGGCTTCTTCATTTGTTTGGTAATAGGGTCTTAAAAAAACCAACTGGAGATATAAAATATGATGTGTTTGCAAAAGATTAAAAATGTAACATAGGCACCAAACTGGGATTAACAGCATTTAAATGGAAATAAGTGGTTAAAGTTAAATAATATGTGGTACTTGGTACTCCCTCAGTGTGGGAATCATAGAATCATAGGACAGTTTGGGCAGGAAGATACCTTCAGGATCATTGTGTCCAACCTTCTCCTAGCCCTATTATCACGACTAAACTTTGTCACTCAGTCCAACAGCTACTCTTCTTTTAAACATCTCCAGGGATGGTGACTCAGCCCCTTCCCTGGACAGGCTGTTCCAGTGCCTGAAAACCCTTTCAGGAAAGAAATTTCTCCTGACATCCAACCTTGAACCTCTGGTGCCATATCCCCTCGTCTTATCACTGGCCACTAGGGAGGACAGACCAAACGACAACTTTCTTTCAAGTAGATGTAGAGTGCAGTAAGTTCTCCCTTGGAGAGGAGGACAGGAGGAAGTGTGCTGTTAGATAAGGGAAAGCGTTTGGTTCAGTTGGCCATGGCAAACCTGTCCCAAACCTTTATGAAAGCCAGGTCTTATGAAAAACAAAAAATTAATTAACATAGGCAGTCCCCCGAGCTTTCGCAGCCATTTAAATCCACTGACAGAAACTCAAAGCTCTTTCTTGGATCGTTGCATCCTTCACCTCCTGTGTTGAAACATTATCTAGGTGACCCTGCTCTGGCAGGGCGATTGGATGTAGACGATCTTTCGAGGTCCCTTCCAATCCCTAATGTTCCATGATTCTGTGATTAAGAAAATCCCAATTAGGGGCAGGTTTTCCCCAGTGTGGATCCATGTGTGGCATCCCAGCCCCACAATGACAAGCTGCCGTTGCCCTTCCAGGCAATGAACGTGTCTCCTGCTCTGCAGAACTGAGGGAGGAGGGGCATGAGAAGGGTGGAAATAGGAGAGCCAAAAAGGTCTACCAACAGGGTTTCAGCTTCCCTGTGCACAGCCAGGGGCTTCTGCTCAGCTTGTTCTGTAGAAGTTAAAAATAAGAAAAGAGAAGAAAAGAGAAGCAAAGTGAAGAGAGGCAAAGAGGAAACCTTCAAGTGGGGTGTGGGCAGAAGTGATGTGGGATGTGGACTTCTGTGGAATGCTGCTCTTAGGGAGTAACTTCTGGGGGCTGTTCCTGACCTGCTGCATGTAAGGCAGGAGGGTTCCTGAGCTTCTGCATTGCCAGTGCAGGTCTTTGTGCTCAGCACCATCTGAATTGTTAATTCACTATTGTTAAATGTACTTTGAGGAGTAATTAATCTTGTATTACATAAAATCAACCTTATTCCAATCCAATTGATTTAAAAAATAAAATTAAATCCTATAACAGGGGTGGTTTTTTTCCAAAAAGTACCATCCTTCCCATGTCCTTTCTGCTCTCCATTCTGAAGCATAAATACTTTTTTTCTGGACATACTGGGGGTCTCTCCAAGATCTTCCAAAGACACATGGAGAAACACAGCCTGACCATTAATTTTTCCCATCCCACCTGAACACAAAAATCTTGATGCAATGGGTTCCCACAGCCAGCCAGTACACCCCAGTCTGACTCCAGGTGACAAAGAGCTTACAGTAGGGCACCAAAGACTCAGGGCTGTTGTTCTGAGCAGACAGACTCATGATGAGACAAAAATGGTAGAATCTTAGAATGTGTTGAGTTGGAAAGGACGTCCAAAACTCATCCAGTCCAACCCCCGTTCAGCCAGCAGGGCCATCACTCACCAGACCAGATTGCCCAGAGTCCCATCCAGCCTGACCTTGAATGGCTCCAGGGATGGGGGCACCACCACCTCTCTGGGCAGCCTGTTCCAGGGATCCCCCATCCTGAGATTACAGAACTTTTTCCTAATGTCCAGCCTCAATCTTCCCTTTTCCAGCTTAAAAACATGACCCCTTGCCCTATTGTTCCCTGCCCTTTGGAACAGTCTTTGTCGTTTTTATGACCCTGTCCGGGATTGGAAGGTCCCCCTGGAGCCTTCTCCTCTTCAGGCTGAACAACCTTTCTTTCACAGCTGCTTTCTTTATGGTGCTGAACAGCTCTGCCCTGTACCTGAGCAATAGTCTGCGCAAACATCCGCTGCGCTGGTGCCAAGACGGACCACGTGGGCAGCAGATCAAACACAGCGGGGCTCATCACTCTTCCGATGGAGATGTGCGGGCACGCAGTGAGACAGCATCTTCCCCCTCACTCCGGCTGCTGATCTATTGATTTGGAGCCGCTCTGATTCCCCCTGTGTCTGGCTGTAGATGCAGAAGAGATGAAGCAACTGGGAAATCAGCAAAGCAGCAGGCTGAGCAGTACAAATTGGTAAAAATTATTTAATGCTGGGAAGCTGCTCTAGTCACCCCCTGGTAATACTGTCAATTAAGTGTATGAAATTGATATTAATTATCAGCAATTAATTGTTTGCGAGTGTAATAACGAATAGAGAAAAGGAGGAAGAGCACCATGGCCCATTCACGCTGCAGACCCATTGGCTGTCCCTGACTATTTCCTCTGAAGTGTTTGGGCTCCATTAAGAAGAACATTCATGAATTTATTTGCTTAGTAGAATCGTAGAATCACTATGGATTGGAAGGGACCTCGAAAGATCATCTAGTCCAATCCCCCTGCCACAGCAGGGTCACCTAGACCAAGTCACACAGGAACACATCCAGGCGGGTCTTGAACATCTCCAGTGAAGGAGACTCCACAACCCCCCAGGCAGCCCCTTCCAGTGCTCTGTCACCCTCACTGGGAAGAAGTTCCTTCTCAGGTTGACGTGGAACCTCCTATGTTCCAGCTTACAACCACTGCCCCTCGTCCTATCACTACATGGCGCTGAGAATAGCCCAGTTCCATCCTCCTGACACCCACCCCTCACATATNTGTCCAGATCTTGCTCAATGACAGCACAGTCTGCTGGGGTGTTGGTGACACCACCCAGCTTTGTGTCGTCAGCAAACTTGCTGACAGTGCATGCCAATCCCTCATCCAAGTCATCAATGAATAGATTGAACAGGACCGGTCCCAGCACTGACCCCTGGGGCACTCCACTAGATACAGGCCTCCAACCAGACTCTGTCCCATTGACCACCACTCTCTGACTTCTACCCTGTAGCCAGTTTACAATCCACCTCACTACCCGAAAATCTAGACCACACTGTCTCAGTTTGGCTGCGAAGATGCTGTGAGAGACCGTGTCAAATGCCTTTCTTAAGTCAAGATAGATGACATCCACGGCTCTGCCATCATCCATCCACCTGGTTACGCCCTCATCAAAGGCTATCAGGTTGGTCAAGCATGACTTTCCCTTTGTGAAGCCATGCTGACCCTCCTGTCCTTGATGTGCCTGGAGACAGTGTCCAGGACAAATTGTTCCATCACCTTTCCTGGGATGGAGGTGAGGCAAAATACTGCCACAAAGCAAAAGTACTTACTGGCATTTTGGCTGGTCCCAGAAGTTCACTCTTTAACCAGGAGGGCAACTTTTTCATGCATTTCTCTCAGTGTGGGAGATTCCCTTTGGCAGGGAGAATTTTTCTCCTTGTCCATTAACGTTGGTTGAATTTTCATTGATGCAGAGAGACCTCGATTATAACAGCACTAATGAGGGCACCAGATTATGCAGTGTATCGCAGTGACAGCAGATCAAAATCAGTCTTCAGAGAAATATTTTCCTCTAGGACTATCTTCCTCCACCCCCAGATTTTTTCAAAATACTCCCACCCAACATATGGTGCAAGTATAGCCAAGTCCAAAGGCAACGTAATTGTTCAGCATCAGCTGTGTTGGGCTGTTTGAACATTCCTCATAAAACCAGAAATATAACTTTCACAGAATCATAGAATTTCTTTGGTGGGATGAGAACTTTAAGATTATTAAGTCCAACCATTAATCCAGCACTGCCAGGTCACCACCAGGTCCCAAAACACCACAAATACATGTCATAGAATCATTGAATCATCAGGGATTGGAAGGGACCTCGAAAGATCATCCCGTGCCACAGCAGGATCACCGAGACCAAGTCACACAGGAACACATTCATGTGGGTCTTAAACTTCTCCAGTGAAGGAGACCCCACATCCTCCCTGGGCAGCCTGTTCCAGTGCTCCATCACCCTCACTGGGAAGAATGTCCTTTAAACCTCTACTACGGATCATGATTCTAAACCAAACCCAGACCCTGGTTCAAAGCAGATGTTTAAAAACATCTCCACTTCCTTTCCCCTCCCTGGTCTCATGTCAGCATGGGGTTGGGCTGTACAATGTGCCCAAGGAAGCCACAAATACAGGCCAGTTCTGAGCGGCACAGAAGGTCACCAGGGCTGCTGCTGAGCTCAGGAACAGCTGGATGAGGTGAGAATAAGCTGTGGCACTCAACAAAAATGGGTTGTACGTGCATTGTTCTGCTGATACAAGTCTCTGTACACAAGTATTGTTGCTTTCTTCAACGACCTGCACTCTAACCAGAGAGCTAGTGAACACTGGAAACCAGTATTAATCCTTTTTTAGAGCCTTCCACACAGTGATGCATCAAGGGGCATAAACATCATTTAAGACAATCACAGTTAGCTTGTTGCAATTATTTTTTGATAGAAACCATGAATTTAAGTTACAGCCAGATTTACGCTCACCCTCACCTAACCCAGTGCCAGGAGCGCTGATCCCAAGTGAGGGAGTGGAGAACTCACTCCTGCACGGGGTGTTTCAGCTTGAACTGTGCCATAAGCAGCAAAAAGAGGATGATCTCCTGGGGTTAAATCTCTCACCGCCCTCAGCACACTTCATGGGCTTCGCTGAGCCATCAAGTTGCACTTTGTAGTTGGGAAACTTGACTTGATATTAGGAAGACTTTTTTCACAGAAAGGGTGGTCAAGCACTAGAATGGGCTTCCCAGGGAGGTGGTTGAGTTGCCATCCCTGGATGTGTTTAAAGATTGTTTGGATGAGGTGTTGAGGGGTATGGTTTAGGGGTGAACTTGTAAGGTGGGGTAGATGGTTGGACTCGATGATCCCAGGGGTCTTTTCCAGCCAGAGTGACTCTGTGATTCTGTAAACTCTGGAGGAAGCACCTATCTCCCAAACCAAGTGGTGGCAGTTTAGAAGGAGGAAAACACAGGTTCTATCTCAAGTAAACAAAAGCAGTATGAAACAACTCTTTAGGCTTATAACGCCGAGTCATACTAACCTAGGTGGCATTCCTGCCCTTCCTCCAACCCATTACAAAGACAAGACCTTTAGTACTGACTTACCTATTCCATAGAGCAGAACCCTGTCCCTAAGCTCCAGGTCTCCGCGACTTTAAAACATGTCCAGGGATGGCAATTCAACTCCCTCCCTGGGCAGCCTCTTCCAAGGCCTAACGAACCTTTCCAGGGAGAAGTTGTCCCTCGTGTCCAGCCTAAACTTCCCCTAGTGCAACTTGAGGCCACTTCCTCTTGTCCTATCACCTGTTCCTTGTGAGAAGAGACCAACACCCACCTCTCTACACTCTCCTTTCAGGCGGTTGTAGATAGTAATAAAGTCTCCCCTCCGCTTCTTTTTCATCGAACTGTCCTGCAGAACCACGAGAGATCCTGCTTGATCTGTCCTAATTGGAAACTAATTTCGACTTAAACTGGTCCAACCACACAGGAGATGCCAAGGCAGGGGGTGTGGGAAGGGCCACAACTTACAATTATTTTTTAAAATAAATGTAGTTTTATTCAGAGGCTCGAGTCTTCTGCACCTCCCAACCCTGCTCAGAGTGGGAAGGAAAGAACCTTCAGCTGAACCAGCAGAGCTGGGATGCAAAGGAATTGGGACCATTTGTGCTTGATAAAGACCTGAGCCAGAGCAGTACTTTTGATTTTGAGGTGAGGAGAAAATTCTTCACCGAGAGAGTCATTGGCCACTGGAATGGCCTACCCAGGGAGGTGGTGGAGTCGCCAACTCTGGAGCTGTTCAAGGCACGATTGGACGTGGCACTTGGTGCCATGGTCTAGCCTTGAGCTCTGTGTTGACAGGTTGGACTTGATGATCTATGAGGTCTCTTCCAACCTTGATAATACTGTGATACTGTGATTGTGGGAATTCCTCCTTGTCTTCAACGAGAAGGGCTGTCTCAGCATCACTCACACCACCCTTTGGTTTTATCCTTTAGCAAACAAAATGAGTGATCATGCTGATGGTGCAGACAGACTCCAGAGCCCATGGGCTGCTGGTGTTGAAGAGGCCCCTTTTCGCTGCATGGCAACCCCTGAGAAGGTGCCCGAAAAGCCTTCTAGTGAAGAGGAAAACGTCCCTTCCTAACTCCGAGCTCCTCAGTAACATCAGCCTCGCTAATCCACACCTAGCTGCGCGTTGGAACGGGAAACCCATTAACGCTCCTCATCGGGGACAGCATTGAAAGGAGGGGACAACTGGGATGAATTTTATTCTTGTGGCAGATCCACAGGCTCACCAAGGGGAACAGACCGGTTTGGGAGGATTTACGCTCGCCTAATTAGAGGAGCCGCTGTCTGCTCTCGCAGACACCACCAAAGGAAAGATGTAGAAATCTGCCATCAAACATATGAAACAGCTGTGGCTGAAGCCATTCCAGGGACAGGCAAGAGTGGAGGTACCTCAGTGACTGCTTCCGTCGCACGGTGGGGTGTCAAAGGGGAACGCATTAGGAACAAGAATAACAGTGTCTTTTATCTGGTGAATTAGAACTAAATCTGGGCTGTCTACACTGCAGCAGGAGTAAATGCTGCAGTCTGTTCCAGTTAGACATCACAGAATCATTAAGGTTGGAAAGGACCTCTGAGATCATCAAGTCCACCTCCAGGACTGCCAGACCATGTCCTAAAGTGCCACATCTAGTCGCCTTTTGAACACCTGCAGGGGTGGGGACTCCACCACTTCCCTGGGCAGATGGCCCTGCTTGTTGTAGAGGGGGGAACTAGATGACATTTGGAGGTCCCTTCTAACCCCTTCTCTGATTCCATGATTCTGCACCCACTACATCAACTGCTAGACACATCTTACCTACCTGTGTTATGGCACTTTCCTGCCCAGGAAAGCTGAGTTTGGATGTAAGAACTAATAGAAGGAAATATAAAGGATTTTCTTTTTTTCTCTGGAGGTCTCCAGAGCACTCCAAGAGCTTGGGGAAGCCCCACCATGACCCCTGTCTACTCAGCTGAACCCAGGGGTAGCAAACAACTGCTGGCTGATAAAAGGATTCCGTTTTACTCTCAGAAACACAATATTTTGTCCTTACATGACCCTAACGTGTCCCTTCCCTCCCTCTTTGGAAAGGAATAAATAATTATCCCTATTTTCTGCCAGGAAACACAGATAGCAAGTGGGGTGAGATGGCCTGCAGCCAGGGCAGAGCCAGCAGCAGAGCTGTGCCTCCAGCCTGGCAGCCCCTATTAACATTAATGCTTAATTAGTGTTTACATTTTCCAAGCACAATGTAAACACGTATGTGCTCCAGCCAATACCAGCTGTGACGGAAGGGCGATGTGATCCAAAAGCAATTTCCTCTACTTTCAGAGGGGCATCTATCTCCTGTAGGTAGAAGCACTGAGCAGTATCTGAATCACGACACTTCACGCTGGATTGACACTTTATGAGGTGAGAGCAGAGACTAATTAGACTGACAAGAAAGCAGAAGTAGCTGGAAAACACAAAAATTTCAAATAACACCCCCCCCCAGTCCTTTGGAGGAAGGGTCTTGGTAGCCATATGGACGCACTCTTTGGAGCAGCAGGTGATTGGTACCAACATTAATTGTTCTTTGGAAGGGCAGAAAATTCAGAACAGCTGTAAAATATTTGCAATGAAATCTGAGCCTAGCAGAGGTTAAGCTGGGTTTAAGTTTCTTTACAGATATTAAAATCAAGTTTGTCTGAGGCAGAAATTCATACAATCAGTGTTTTTCTCGCAAAACTATAAGATGCACTGGGTGGTGTTCCTCAAAAGCAATGCTCTACTTACCCAAACATGTAGCACGTCCCTCTGTCACCCGTGGTACCCGGCCCAGGCTGACTAGTCAAACACTGCCTTCCTTGTGGCCCAAGTTTTCCCACTCCAGGCATCATGTGGACAAATGGTTAGCAGAGAAAGTCACCCATCCAAGGATTTTCTGCTGTGATTGCTGACAAAAATAAATCCACTGGTACTGTGTGTCACTGGTATTTCTAGAACCTGACACACGGGTGTTAGGTTGGTGATTGTTCCTGGCTCCATGGGAGATGAAGGGATAGGGATGGTTTAGGTCTATCTAGTCTGGTTGCTCACCAAGAACACGAGGTTGTTCAGACTCCGGTGAGCAGCACAGGGAAAGAGCTGGCAAGACATTACAAGCTGTGCTAAATGAGACAAGTAAATAACAGATTAATATTGTTATTCTGTCTTATCTTATGGTAGAGTTCAAGTCTTGGTACCATGACAAGGAAACATCCAAAAGCAGAGGGCACCTGGGGGTGATGGACATTGGCACCGTGGCTGAAAACAACCAGTTTCAGTGACTTTATTTCTAAAAGTCATACACAGATTTGCTTTATGTATATATATATATATATAAAATATGTAGTCTATTTTTTAGATATAATTCTTTATAGATACTTTATATATACAACATATTTGAATATGCTTATATAGATAAAATAGATGACCTATTCATATACATAATGTATTTATTTACAGAGAGAGAGGAACTCCTCATGCAATTACAGCAGATCCATGACCCCAGAGTCTCCAAAGCAGCCTGTGGTCCCCAAATGCAGGACACACCAGAGAACAAAGCTCAGGACCGACCCGCGGCAAGCGAGGACAGAGTTATCACAGACTCAGCTGCAGGTCTGTGCCACAGTCCTCAGCAAAGCATGTGTCACCATGCAAGTACACAGCAGATGATTTTTTTAAGCCACTCTTGTATTCTTCTTTAAGAGCTTGCTGTGGAATTAAGTTCTGTGATCGCCTTCCGTGCAAGGACGAATTGAGCAGCAAGGAGGGGTGAAACACAAAAAAGGTGCCTTAACCCAGGAGAATAAAACAATGAGCAAATCCTTTTCCACAAGGAAAGCTTCCGAGAGCACACACGACCACAGTGATAGTTTTTGGAGGTTCATTGCCATGTCTTGTGGAGATCTGGAGCTTACAGACAGGGTTTAGCAGTGGCCTTGGGACAGCTGGGTTAATGGTTGGGCTTGACGATCTGGAAGGTCTTTTCCAACCTAAACAATTCTACGATTCTATGTGTAGACCTCACTAGATGGATGATTGTGATGTCAGTCTTGCTGATCAAGAAAATGTCTTATCTCCTGAAGTAAAACTGAAATTTAATTTCTTCCACGGTGTCCCACAGCCCTGAAGTTACGTAATGGGTGTCCTTCACAAACGTGGCCTCACCTGGAGAAGCCATTCACTGCACAGAGGACACCCATGGAAGCAGCTCAGCGAACCGAGTTTTGTCACTCCCACTGACTCTTCAGAAAAAATTACAGAATAGAATCATGGAATTGTTTAGGTCGGAAAAGACCTTTCATGACCATTAGCCCAACTGTCCCAAGACCACTGTTAAACCCCGTCCCTGAGCTCCAGGTCTCCCTGACTTTGAAACACGTCCAGGGGTGGTGACTCAACGCACTTCCTGGGCAGCCTGTTCACAGGGGGCTGCTTCAAAGTTGAGCACCTATTTGCAGGCCAGAAAGGTAGATTGTGAGCCTGTGAGGGCACGAATGTTGAAAACCCTTTACTACGAGGCGTAACCTTGCGAAGGCTGAGCTCCACACCTCTGATGTTTTTCTGAAGACCTCCATCTGAGCTCGTTTTTGGACTAAAGTAGCGAGCTCAGTGATATCTTCATTCCTTGAAGACAGTTGTTCAGTCTCTTCTCTATACTGTATGTTCCACATTAAGTCATTATCATCTATGCTGTTCACTCCATTAATTCTGCTAGTTTTATTAGCAAAGTTCTGCTGCCTGGTCCTGTAGCAGTGACAAGCATTTCTAAAAGCTAATCTGACAGATAATGACTCCATTAAGTGTTGAATACTAATTGGTTTACATCAGGGGCCTGAAATTAATTGATGTAAATAAATTAGCACCTGAGCATGCATCACCCCAGCTTTGGATTTTCCTAAATACCAATGATTTTTAAAGCTGGTCGCTCCAGCAAAAGGCGATGGAATATAAACAGACAGGATGAGTAATTAAAACGTGGCAACGAAATAAGACTGTTGAGAGGAGCTCCACAAAGACTGTTTACCCGCCTCAACAGAAAGGGTAGTGCCTGCCTCTACGGTCTGTTTACACCGCTGCAGCTCATACAAAAGACACATCGCTGACAGCTTCCCAAAGAGATAATTATCGTTATCATTAATAACACAGCGATGCTGACCCCCACACCATTGCGGAGGTTCAGTCAAGTTATGTGATACACGGGGAAAGTGAGTTACTGATCACAATAAACACTTGCCCCCAAAATTCAATCCATGGCTTCAGTTATGAATTCAAGGAATTCATAGAAGCTATTTTGTTTTGAAAGGATAAAACACCCACAATAGTGGGGATTTGTCACAAGAAGGACACAGGTGATAAGCAATTTCTAAAGCTTGGGATAGACAGTGTATGTCTGCGTAGTTTGGGCATAAAACCATAGAATGTGTTGAGTTGGAAGGGACCTCCAAAGGTCATCTAGTCCAACGCCCAAGCAACAAGCAGGGGCATCACTCACCAGACCAGATTGCCCAGAGCCCCATCTATCCTGGCCTTGAATGGTCAAGAGGTTAGAAGACACCAACACACACGGTCTATTTTTATATGGATTTACTAAATTTACTTCCTCCTTTATAAGGAAAATACATTCTAACCCAAAGTAATAAAAACTGCCATGGGCAGTGACACCTCTCACCAGACCAGGGTGCCCAGAGCCCCATTCAACCTGTCCTTGGACACTTCCAGGGACAGAGCAGCCACAATCTCCCCGGGCAATCTGTTCAGGTGCCTCAGCACCCTCACAGGGACGCGTTTCTGCCTCAGATCTCACCTCAATCTCCCCTCTTGTAGCTTGAAGCTATTGCCCCAACAAAGAACTTCTTCCTTATATCCAATCTAAATCATCACTCTTCCAGTTTAAAGCCATGACCCCTCATCCTAGCACTACAAGCCCCGTAAAAATTCCCTCCCCAGCTTTCCTGAAGGGCCCTTTAAGAACTGGAAGGCTGCTATAAAGTTTAATATGAAGTATAATTCCATGGAAATACATGGAAGATGCTTTTATGGTCTCAAGGAGAGCCAGGACCCTCCTCTCCCTTACACAAGGACACCTGTACCTTGCAAATGCCCTGACCTCCAGCACCAGCGACAAGGCAGGAGCCCAGCGCTCGCTCTGTGCCTTCGTGCTTGAAATGTTCCTCTGCGAGGAGCCGCTTTCATCTTTCCCGCTGTGCTCCCTTAATAGCCCTCTTTGATCTAGTGCCAAAGCGGCCACTCTCGACAAACAAGGGGCCAGAGCTCTGCTGTGCTTGTAAATAACAACCCAAGTGCTCCTCATCTCACCCCACACTTCTCTTGGGGCTTGTGCCACATTTTGGAGGAGCTGCACCTCCTGAAAGTCACGTTCGTCACCACCTTGACTCTGATGTTGAGTTTATCAGCTGCTTCTCAGTCCATGAAGCAGCAGTGATTTGCCTCAATGAGCATGGACCCCAGTTCCCACACAGAAGAACCTCTGCCTCATCCTCAAGCCCCGGTCCTCTCTGACACCAGCAAACCAGTTGTATCAACAAAGTCATCATGAGGTGGAAGTTTTACTGGGGCTGGCATCCACCACAGAGCAGGTGACAGCCAAAAGCCTCCCATACATCCCTCATGCTACAGGAAACAGTGGGGAAAAACATCCTCTAGAAAGAGCTGTAATGGAACCAGACTTTTCTATCACCCCGAGAGATGCCTGATCTCAGAGCTATTAGAATCACCAATATCACAGACTGGGTTGGGTTCATAGAATCATAGAATCATCAGGGATTGGAAGGGACCCCAAAAGATCATCCAGTCCAATCCCCCTGCCACAGCAGGATCACCCAGACCAAGTCATAGAGTCAGTCTGAGTTAGAAGGGACCACAGGATCATCCAGTTCCTACTCCCCTACCATGGGCAGGGACACCCCACCCTAGATCAGGCTGGCCAGAGCCTCATCCAGCCTGGCCTTGAANGCAAGTGCCCACTGCTGGCTCACGTTGAGCCTCTCATCCACAAGCACCCCCAAGTCCCTCTCCTCAGGGCTACTCTGCAGCCAGTCACTGCCCAGCCTGTACTTGTGCCTGGGATTGCCTCAAACCAGATGCAGGACCTTACACTTGGTCTTGTTGAACCCCATCAGGTTGGCTTGTGTCCACCTCTCCAGCCTGTCCAGGTCCCTCTGGGTGGCATCCCTGCCCTCCAGCGTGTCTGCTGCACCACACAGCTTGGTTGAAAGGCAGCTCACCCAGTCCCAACCCCCTGCAATGGTTAGAGACACCTCTCACCAGACCAGGCTGTCCAGAGTCTCATCCAACCTGGCCTTGAACCCTTTCAGGGATGGAGCAGCCACAACCTCCCTGGGCAACCTGTTCCAGTGCCTCAGCACCCTCATAGGGAGGGTTCTCTGCCTCAGATCTCATCTCAATCTCCCCTTTTGTAGCTTAAAGCCATTTCCCCTCGTCCTATCACTATAAACTCTTGTAAAAAGCCCTTTCCCAGCTTTCTTACAGCCCCTTTCAGGTATTTTTAGTAATAAAGGATGAAGGTACTAATAATAGAGGAGCGATAGGGGAATTAATAACCCCTTTGCTGCTTACAATAAGGCAACTAAAACACAGCCCCCAGTGACTAAGCAGCTCTTAAACGTTGCCTTGAGCTAAATAACGAAGCTAAAGCACTTGTTAATACCGTATTTGCTGGCACAAGCTCCCTGTCAAAGTATCCACCCAAGAAAGGTGGAAAACCATGCTTGCTCTTACCCCTGGGATAACAGTAGATGACTTCTATCGCCATTAGACACTGGGCCCAGACCAGATGACACCCATTCCATGGACAGCAAGCTTTTCCTCATATAAAAAGCAGCAGAACACTTAGACTCTAAAGTAACAGCCTCGAGGAAGAGAGAAGGCTGCTGTCACAGGGAGGTTTCGTTGGGGTGCACCCTCTTCCCAAACACCGTCTTCTAAACTCAACTTCAGAGCAGCTTCTCTCTAACCTCCCCAGCGCAATGCCACCACCAGTACAGGACTGGAAAAGCATCAGGAGTTAACCAGTGAAAATTAATTACAGGAATAAAACTTGCACGAGGTTCTCTTATCACCAGTATTTAACTGTAATGGATATTTATTAGTCAGTGTAATGGACAACTGAGCTGAGAGGGTGCTGTTTGCTGGTAGTCACCGTCCATATCCTTAATGAGAATTCAGAAGACATAATGAATTAGGATTCCCCTGTTGGGCACGGAGTATTTCTTCATTAAATTCTAATGAACTGGGAAGAGTATCAGGTTTGCTCACACTGTGTGTTTTTCCCTCCACCTCCTTCTCTTTATGGCGGTGTTTAGCTAATCCTCATCATCCTGATGACACAAAAGCGCTCAAAACACATGTTTGTTATAAACAGAGGAATGAAAATAAGGGAAGGGAAAAGTCAGCAGCAGAAATTATGGAGAACAGAGGCTGGAGAATTCTTGCCGCACAACACACCGGCCCCGTATCGACCAAATCAGCCACTTGTTCCGCTTGGCAGAAATTATGGGGTAGAATGAAATCTCCTTTAGCGAGGAGATTATGGCAAAGGATGATGTGATGAACATAAGAGCAGGTTCTCCTCCACCCCTCACTGAGGGGGGCTCCAGTGGAAGAATCTGAATTCATCATCAGAACCAACAGCAAGAGTGAAATGGCCAAACATAACAGAGGAAAACCACCCATGTTACCAAAAACTTCTTTCAAGTATGACCACAGTGCCATCTGAAGAGTGTCCCGGGACAGGAGGGGTGGCTGGTGACCCCAGCTAAAGAAACTCCAGGAGTTACTGGGTTTCTTGGGGGAGGGGGTGTATGTACTGGTTTAAAAGGCAACAGAGTGGAACGGGAGCTCCTGTGGCTTTGGGAACTGGTATCTCTATGGCCTGAGTTACTGCAGTAATTTCCTGTGGTCATGTAATCTTGGAATCATAGAATCATTGAGGTTGGAAGAGACCTCCAATATCAAGTCCAACCATCAAGTCAACCCCACCCTGCCTTCTAAATCCTGTTCCCCCAGGGTCACATCTACAAGATTTTTTAATCCCTCCACAGAAACCAACTCTACCCCCTCCCTGGGCAGCTCTTTCCAGCACCTGACCACTCTGTCAGGGAAGAAATTTTTCCCAGCCTAGCCCTCCCCTGGTGCACCCTGAGGGATTTTATGATTTAAAAATTATCTGTGGTGGCAATATGTCGACAAATATTTCCAAGGGTGGGTGAGGTTTTGGAAGAGAATATGGAAGCAGCTGCAAGTAAACCAGGACTTCTCCACACTTTTTCCTGAATCACTGCAAAGCAGGAATTAATTTGCAGACCACCACTTGTTGTCACTGTATCTGCACTTTGGGTCAAACCTCTGCAGCAGCAGCATCCCCCCTGCTACGCCACACTCCGGTGTTCAAAGGACAGTGGGTCACTTTGCTGGGGACTGGGCCAGTTCCCTGGCCACACAGACCCCGACACCCCAGCACATCCCTTAATCGCCGCCTCCCACATCGAAATCCAAGGGATTAAAGAGCTTCATCTTCTCCTCGGCTCTTGGCAGGGCAATCAAAGCAATTAGGCTGTTATGGCAATTTTATGGTGCTTATAAAAGTCATTAGTGGCCTATTAATTAAATGTTATTAATATTAGTATTATTATCTTTTCTTCTCATTCTTGCTCTGCTCACGCTCTATTTTGTGGTCTTTATTTTTTTGCCTTTCTTATTGGCTTCCCAGGGCAGACACAACCCAGCTTTGCTCTCCAGCCAACTGGAGGCCCTGGAGAGTAAGAGCCTGGGCTTTGCAGGCTTCCTTCCTATCAACTGGTAGTTTAGGTCAAGGGACAAGTTACCTGTTGGGATGTTACCTGGGATGTCTCTGGTCTTTTCTTTTTTTTAAGCAGACAAAGCCTGGTGGTTCCACAGAATCTTGTGAAAGAGGTGATTTTGGAGGACACCTAAAAATATTTTCAGAAGTTAGGAACCAGAGCATTTGTTCTCTGTGGACACCAGCCAGACTTTGGGTTTTTGGGGTGCTTTTTGTTTGTTTGTTTGTTTGTTTGCTTGTTTGTTTTTTAGCTCCACATTGGGAATAAGCTCCAAGAGACAGTTCCATAATGTTTGGGATGAATTTCAGAGTGAAGTGTATTTTATTTGTACCATTGCCAGGATTTTGAAGTCTCCCTCCCAGCCTCCTGTCCTTTTTTAAGATGTCTCCGGAGACTCCTTTGATGCCTGTAGCATGAGAGATCCCATAATCCCACCATGTGAGAGACTGTCTGAATTGGAAACTTTCCCAGAACAAGTTTTCTGGTTAAAGGGCTCAATCTATTATGAAATACAGCCCAGTCCACAGGCTCTTACCTTCAGTGCTCCCACACTGTTGTCTCAGGCAACGCCAACAGGCTCTGCGCTTGACGTGTCTCTCTCTCCTGCAGGAGACAGAAAAGTCTTTGTTATTGTCAATAAAATTCCTACTGGGGCTCAGTGTGACTTGTTCTGAGTTTTACAGCCCCCTATTTAAGGCCAGATGGTGCCACAAACTTATGCTGCATGAACATGGACTTCACGCACAGTGATGATGCGCCACGTGGCTGTGAGGTACCTCCTGCCAGTTGGGTCCTACCCTGCCCTGGACACAAACTGGAAGGTGAGAGGCACCATCAACAGCTAAAACACATGGGCATGGAGCTACACCAGCACTTCTCCCCCACCTCTGCACCACTCTCTTCTCCTTGGAGCTTGGGTTCACCATGGAGCAGGGGGAATGCCCAGCTCCCAACCTAGCAGCAGCAGCCACCCTCATCTCCAGGACCAATTAGTGAGTGTAAGTGAGCAGGAGCAGACAAGAGGGGTGCATGACAAAGGGCTGCAATAGTAGTTCTGGGGTGCACGGTGCTGGGGATGATGGTGCTGGGGACCACGTCTCAGAGGCTGCACGCAGCACTGGTGGAGCATTGCCATCTACAGCACTGCGTGCAGCACTGCACGGCCACCACACACTGCTGTTGCTCCATCCCCAGCCCCTGGCCATATGAAAACCCCAATGTTACATTTGCTTGGTGCAGACGCGGGGCCAGAGCACAGGAACTCCCAGACAGGTCCTTGGCTGCATCTAACATGGTTCTGGTTGGGGTTTGAGCTTCCTAATTCCCTCCTTGCTTAGGGAAACTCCCAGACAGGTCCTTGGCTGTATCTAACATGGTTCTGGTTGGGGTTTGAGCTTCCTAATTCCCTCCTTGCTTAGGGAAACTCCCAGACAGGTCCTTGGCTGTATCTAACATCGTTCTGGTTGGGGTTTGAGCTTCCCAATTCGCTCCTTGCTCAGGGAACCCTTCCAGCCACCTTGGAAGTTTGACTTTTTCATTTGAAGCTAAGTCAGCAGAGGTGCTGGAAGCCTTGAGGCAGACCCAGTGCCACCTCGCAGTGGCACTTGCTATACATTCAAACCACATCCCTCAGCACTGATCTCTATTGAATGACACAATCCACTCTGCTGGGATTTTCCACAGGCTGCAGGAACCTCCAGACTAACTCTTCTGTTAGCCCTCACCACCAAAAAAAGCCAGCTATAACTATTTTTGAAAGCGCGTTCCCGGGATCTGAAGTGCTGCGCATCATCTGTGCCGGAGCCTTTGCATCACTGAAGCCAATGAGCTCAAAGCAGCCTCACATTGTAGCAGGGAAAAGCATAAATTTAAACATCAAACCAGACCTGTTGGCACAATCACCTTGAAAAAAAAATCTGCCCCCTGTTACTTTCTAATTTGATGTTGTCAATGGCAGCGTTTGAGGAGTTGCTGCTGTGTGTCACTTTAAGGGCGAGTTGAGGGGCCATGAGGCTGTTCAAGCATTAAATGCCTGATAGTAAAGTCACCCTTTTGACCAAAGTCCTTCTAATATTGGGTATTGTCAACTCAAAAAAATCATTTGTCTTTGCAAGAGAT
Organism: Rhinopomastus cyanomelas; assembly: GCA_013400115.1. Lineage (NCBI taxonomy): Eukaryota > Metazoa > Chordata > Aves > Bucerotiformes > Rhinopomastidae > Rhinopomastus > Rhinopomastus cyanomelas. The sequence continues at coordinate 230,535 of VXBP01002894.1, forward strand.
GACCTTTCTTTTCTATTAGAGTCTTTTATTGTTTCTAACTTGCAGGATTAAAGCTTGGGTGCACTTAAATCACAGGGGAAAACTGCCCCGAGGGTCTCGCCGTCACATTTGGCTCTGCTGGGTGACCAGTAACATTTCTACCTCCTAGAATTCCCAAATCACAGAATGTGTCTGGCTGAAAGAGACCTTTAAGATCGAGTCCACCCACTGACCTGGTAATGCTGGGTCATCACCGAGTCATATCGCTAAGCACCAGGTCCACACCGCTCCCAGGTTAGGACTTCTCCACTCTATGTCACCTAAAAAATAAAACACGTGGAGCCCAGTCACGGGTTACTCTGACTTTCCCCCCAAGCTGGTGCAGTCAATTAGCAGCCAAAAACACTTGAAAGTTTATCAAAGGAAACATCTGCCTGGCCCCTGGGGACAGGCCCAGTGCCACCGCCCTGACACCCTGCACCAGGGACCATTGGAGTCAGGAGTGATGCCCCAGCCACCACCGTCATGTCCATCCTTCAGTTTGCAAGAGAAAATGTAGGCAATAAAATAAACCTCCACTGTCAGAGTGGAGAAATTATATGGGCCACCGTTATTACGCCTTCACACAAACCCTTGCGGAAGGGTTGGCTCCTATTTGCACGAAGCAACTGTATTTCATCTTCCGTTGCTTAATACCAATGTCTTTAGAGGTCATCAAACGCGACGGTTAAAAAAATTAATCTGAGAATTTACAGTGGTTAAACACAGCTAAATAATTAATGATGAGGAAATTGAACTTCCCGTCGAGATGGGATTAAGGAGCCAACGTGGGACACTGCTGCTGTAGAGCAAGTTTCCCTGGGGAACCTCCCAGCAAAAAAAACCCCTGTCTCTTTATTGCTTTCCATATCACTAATAAAATATGAAAGCAGAGAATACAATAATATTTCCATATCGTATTAATGACCTTCCAAATGCAATCAGATGAGCAGCCCTCACCGAGCAATTTGCCCACATAATGGAGAAGCGTTAGTGCGATAGGAGGGTCACCGAGGTGGCACAAAAATCAGGGTAACGATGGCAGCCAACCCCAGCCTCTGAGCAACAGCAACAGTCAACCTGCATCTTCACTTTTGCAGCCCATACCTGGGATGGAGAAGTTGGGAGCGACTCCAGTGAGTGCCACTAGGCACGGAGAGCTTCACCTCATTGCTCTTCACAACTTCCTGGAGGGAGGCTGGAGTGAGGCAGGCGTCGGCCTCTTCTCCCTAGGGACTAGCAATAGGACAAGAGAAAATGGGATCAGGCTGCGCCAGCGGAGGTTCAGATTGGATCTCAGGAAAAACTGATTCCCAGAAGGAGTGGGGAGGCCTTGGAACAGGCTGTCCAGGGAGGGGCATGGAGGCACCATCCCTGGAGGGGTTCAACAGCTGGGCAGAGACAGGGTGTTTCAGATGGGTTAGTGGTTGGGGTGGATGGTTGGGCTTGATTTTCTTGAAAGCCTTTTCCAACCTTGATGATTCTATGATTTTTACTTTCACTCTGCTGGTTCCAGCCTGGAGCAGAAAGAGGCACCTCACCCTGGACAGCTGCTCACACGGTGTCGGGGGCTGAAGACAAAAGCACAGAGGGAGCAAATGCAGATGTTGAGATGACAAAATAGAATAAAAGGAAACAAGAAGGAATACAGAAAAAAGCAAAGAAGCACCTTCAGAGCTTGTTAGAAAACCTATCAAGTTAGGAAGAAAGACACAGGCTGCCATGCAAGTGTAGAAACTGCTGAGCTTTGGGATCTGTGATGGGAGGAGAAGACAGCAGAGCAAGGAGCTGACAGTCAGGTCTGCAGCAAGCGCTGATAGAACCCAAATGAGTTCTTCATGGGCTTTTAGATCCCAAAGAAGTCCTTCACAGACTTTTAGACCCCAGGTAAGTCCTCCAGCTCACCTTTCTCCCTCTGCAAAACTGGAAAAATATGTCTAAGAGGTCCTGCCACGTTGCCCTGATGCCTTGAGCTCCTTGAAGGGACAGAGCTGTAAGGAATGTCAAGTGGCTTTTGAAAGGAGGTGGACCTCTCTGAATGACTCGCAACTGAGAACAGCTTTGATTCAAGGTGGTTTATGGGAAATAAGAGAATAAGAGTTTTGTTAGTGGAACCGTGTATTGAGAAGCAAAAATATTTCCAAATTAGTAATTTTCCACCAGAGCAGGAGCTAAGCTCCCGGGCATCTTTCTGAAAGTCTGACATTAACATCCAGGCTCCATCAGTGCAACAGAGGAATGGCTGGAAAGGGCGAGATGGATGCCCTGCTCAGCCCTAGAACATTCCCTCACGGGCATGGGGAAGCACACAGGATGGGGGACAATCACATGACGTTGTTCCCATGTTGGATTCATTTTCTAGTCCCTGCAAAACTCCTCCCCAGGGCTCACCTGTATGTCAGCACACACAACACCCTATGAAAAGTCCATCTGCAGCTTAACAACTTGTTTCAGGACAAGTCATCTTGTTTTATCAACTTTGGACATCCTGGTGTCATTTGATCCCCTTCATGACATTGTCTCTATGGAGAACCTTGTCAAAAGTCTTTGAATAAAACTAAGCACAGCTCTTCAGAGCTGCTTTTGCCTCAGTTTTGATTAATTGTAGAATCAGAGAATTGCTTAGGTTGGAGACCACCTTCAGGATCATCAAGTCCAACCATTAACCCAGCTGTCCCAAGGCCACTGCTAAACCCTGTTCCTGAGCTCCAGATCTCCAGGGACGGTGATACCAACATCACCATAATAAATTGGAGATATGAGTGGAGCTATATTGACTAGCTCCACAAGAACAAAGAGTTGATGGAGAAGTCTCTGAGGCACAGGAACAGGGCAGACCATGGCTTTGGTTCTGTACCCAGAGCTTTGATAGAGGTACTTCAGCCTCCTGAAAGGCAAGTACAGAACACGTGGGAAGTCCTCCTTCAGCTGTGAGAGGGGGATCTCCTCGTGGAGACTCGTTCCACTGAGTCAAGCCCCTTTATACGTACTCTACAGGGGAATTGCCTGGTATTTAATTAACCTACACTTTATGCCATAGTCAATCTTTAATTAAATGCATCCTTAAGCACAGGATTTAGAGCATTACCCGAACGACTTTAAGCACAGGAAGCGGTTTTATGGTTCCCTCATAAACGAGAAACAAGGAACCGAGAAAATAGCTGCTGAAGGAAGGAGACTCCTCACTCAAAGGCAAAACTGTTTTCAGGGAATCATCCCTCCACAGAAGGAGACACCCAAACGCTTCCTGTAAGGTACCTGGGGTGATTTGTGGAGGGTCAATCTAAAGCAGTAGCGAGGCTTTGAAGGAAGGAGATGCTTTACATCCCATGAGCTCTCTGACACCTCAAAGTCTCCTGTAGCCTTGGAAAAAACAAACCCCAGAGAAAAAAGCACAACAACAAAATAAAATGTGATGAAAAAAACTTTCTAATGCAAATGGTGATTAATTTTAACACCTTAAGTAGCTAACTATTGTTGAAATAAGAGCACCTAGCAATGAAGACTGCCATCATTATCTTCTAATTTGCAACAAAAGCCTCTTTTCACGGAGCCTGAGTCTGCTTCCTCTGCAAAACCCTGAGCCTTCTTGCAGAAGAATGCTGAACATCACAAACCCAGAGTCACCTTATTTCTCGCTGCCGCGTGATCCTCAGCCTCCTCTGCTTACTGTAGCTTTACTTCCTAAATTAGTATTTGCAGCAAAAGGAAACACACAACTACTTGTCTAGACCTTTACCTTCCTGCACAGCAGTCCAGGAGATCAGAGGTTGCCCTGCCTGGCTCAGAGCATCACACTGAGCACCAGCATCACAAGCAGTACAAAGCTCTTCAAACATCACGTGCCGACTCCTTCATGGGGTAGAGGTGCTGACACGCTGAGCAGAGGCCATGGAGGAAGATCTCCCACACCTGACCCCCAGCTCTGCACATGAAGGAGGAGAGAGGAGCTGCTGAAGCTTCTCTATCTCTTCATCCTCCTTCCGTGCCCAAAACCTGACCTTCTCCTACAAAAGCCTGTTGACACCTATAGCCAGAGGTTCAGATGCCAAAGGGCTCCGGTGTGTTTGTGCACAGATTTCCTACCCCCAGTTTCTTAAAAAATACAAACAATTTGACCATTATTACTAAAAATACACAACACACACTGTTGTGAGCAGAATAACCCCCTTTTCTCCCCAAAGCCATGGCTCTAGGGTTGCCCTCGCTGACTGCCCATGCCTGACCATTTTCACCTCCCTCTTCTCCTGGCTATCCACGGACAGCGGAGCGTGACAGGGCTGCTGAAAGGCTGTGGCTGTGGGCAAGGGGCAGGAAGGCTGCAGAAGGACCTCTCATGTCTTCTTGGGGTCCTAATCCCAACCTGCAGGGGCCATGGAGGTGATCAACCCTTCATGGCTGAGGGAGCTGCTCGCCCCAGAGCATCCCACCACCTGAGCACAGCAAGGCACAAGCTCTCTGAGGACTGCAGTGATGAAGATGATCTGGAAACTTCATTCTGCATTTAAAAACAAAGGCAATCCATTTTAATAAATTTAGAGCAAGTGAGCCAACGAGTGATTTACAGACTTAAGCAAACAGGCAGAGACACAACCAGGCTAAAAAAAAGAATTAAAAAATCCAGGAAAAGCCATTATTTAAATCTCTGCTGTTAATAAAATTTACAGTTATTCAGATGCAGTCATTTTCCAAATCTCGTTTACTTTTCAGCATGAATGTTGCTCATTGCAGGGCACAATGAAAATAAATGAGCTCATCTGCTCCACGATGCAGCGATGGAGTCCAAGGCTTCAAGGATTATCATTTAAATATTTCTGCCCCTACAGCTTTTTTTGCTTTGTGCATATTGCTACCTCTTACTGTGATTTACATCTAAAGCACAAGTGTCTGCAGCCACGTAGAACCAGCTGATGTAGGTGGACACGTGAATGTCAACCGGAAGGGGCCCATCTCTTTTCTGTGTGGCATACTAGTAAGAGAAGGAATAATCACAGAATCATAGAATCATTAGGGATTGGAAGGGACCTCAAAAGATCATCCGGTCCAATCCCCCTGCCACAGCAGGATCACCTAGACCAAGTCACACAGGAACACATCCAGGCGGGACTTAAACATCTCCCGTCTCCAGTGAAGGAGACTCCACAACCCCCCTGGGCAGCCCCTTCCAGGGCTCCGTCACCCTCACTGGGAAGAAGTTCCTTCTCAGGTTGATGTGGAACCTCCTATGTTCCAGCTTACACCCACTGATCACAAGATGACATTGAGAAGAACCTGGCTCCATCCTCCTGAGACCCACCTTTCAAATATGTAAAGACATTGATGAGGTCACCCCTCAGTCTCTTTTTCTCCAAGCTAAAGAGACCCAGCTCCCTCAGCCTCTCCTCGTAAGGGAGGCGCTCCACTTCCTTCATCATCCTCGTTGCCCTACGCTGGACTCCCTCTAGCAGCTCCAACCCCCTATAATACAATGAATGTAAACTTGAACGTAGAGGGTTCTACCTCAACGCAAGGAGAACTTTCTTTACTGTGAGGGTGACAGAGCCCTGGTGCAGGCTGCCCAGAGAGGTTGTGGAGTCTCCTGCTCTGAAGACTCTAAACCTCACCTGGACACAGCCTTGTGTGACCTGCCCTAGGGGATCCTGTTTTGGCTGGGGGTTTGGACTAGGTGACCTCTAGGGGTCTCTTACAACCCCTGACATTCTGTGACATCAGAAGCACTGTCACCACTACATGTTCACAAGTGCATTTAGTGCATGCCTGACCTGCGTCTGTTGGGCCAAGCCCATCCACTGTTGATGCTACAAACACTATAGTGATGGCAGGAGGCAGCTGAAAGATTTTGGTCACACACAGCTACTTCCCAGCCCTTCAAGGAACCCAGGAAGGCTGTTCATTCCCCACGAGGATCATCAGTTCGATGCTCTACAGTGCTGCCACCAAAGAGAAGGTTGAACTCCAAACATTAATCCACCAACCAAAAAAAACCCAAGCAGCCACCAAAAAAACCTCATCAACAAAGAAACTCACATCCAACAGTCAAACCTGAAGAATCACAACCTATAGCTACTAAAAATAGGTTATGGAAGAAGCCTATTATAGCATCCACCGGGTCAACGTTGGTATCTACGTTGTGTCTCAGCCCAAAACACCTCCTCAAAGTGAAGCATCACTTTTTTGTTTCAGTTAAATCAATAGCATCAAGTAATGTACCTGCAAAGAGGAATGTGCAGGATCCTTGGTATTTGGACATTGGAAGTCTTTTTAAACTGAAGAGAAACTGTATGGAAGCATCAGCCAGTGCAACCAGAAACCCAGCACTTGGTGTAGCAAACGTTGCTGAATTGAACTGTCACCCCTCTGCCCTTAAAATACATCATCTGCTAATATTACAGAGCCAAGACACCAAAAAAAGAGCCTTTTGCCAGTACACCAGCAACCTAGATGCCACCACACCAGGCTTCAGGACGGGATTCTATTTTTCAGGGTCAGACTGCAGCAGAACACAAACTTTCTGCCTGTCTAACCCACACCTCCTGGGTGAACCCCCATCACTGTTCACGTTCTACAGCAGACTCTGTTATTTGCTTTGTTTTCCTGGTGTTTAGGATTAAGTTATTACATTTCCAGATATTTCCCCGTAGACATTTCCTTAAATAGCTTACGTTGAACTGGTTATAATCCTGTGGATGGTCCATCTGATTGTTCACCTGACTTCTTTTCACAAGGGTAGGTCTGTAAATTAGATTTCTCTTCTCCAAATTTTTCCTGGATGAACAGTTTCATTAATAAGAAACATAAATTGATTCAAACATTCAAAAGGCTCTGAAGGAAAAAGAATTTCCAAGTCAAAATTGAGTTGAAGAAATTTCAAAGCCTATGAAAAAAACCCCAACCAACTTTATTTCTACAAGTCCTCGATTAAAATATAGGGGGGAAAGTACAGCAGGTTAAAGAAACGTACAAGAGATGTGTGAGGGACATTGTCGCGGCGACCTGACAGTGATGGGTTAATGCTCAGACTTGATGATCTTAGAGGCCTCTTCCAATTACCGTGTGATACTCACCTTTCAAAAACCCCAGGAACCCCTTTGTCAGATCTCTAGCATTTACAGTTCTGGTTCTCAAAGGTCTTGGGTCTTCTCCTGAGGAGAAATGGTGGCCATAAGGTGCAAAAGCAATCTCTGCTAAGAGATATTATGTTTCTGCATCTTCAAGAAGGCAAAGTACAGTGGGCACCTGTGGTTGATTGACTCCATCGATGAACAGGACCTTCCTCCTATGACAAGAGATGCGAGGAAACCCATTTGCTGAATAGTCTACAGAGCATCACTGGCAGCAAATCACCCTGTTCTTGGCTCTGGATAATTTGTAAGGACATTGGCAGACACATGCTGTGGCATCAATCATTTACAGGACACAATTGATCCATGTGAAACTTCAGTTAGATGGCTCTGGACTCCAAACAATTACTGCTGTGGTGCTTTCAGAAAATGCCTCTTCCCTTGGGAGTAAAGCATCTAAATCAATGCTGAGAGCCAGGCACAGAAATCGATGGCAGGAATTCTCATCCCAACGTGCAAGAGGCTACACATGTACATCCCCACATGGAGACGATGCCCGTGTCATTTTAGATATCACATGAGCCCCAGATTCAAAAGTTAAATTAGGAGTTAACCTAAAACAGGAAAACCTCTTCATTCTCACAGTCACTTAAAAAGACCCAAACAAATTAAAATAGTCAGAAAAAATGGGTTTACAAGATCACAACTCCTCGATGTTGTACTGTTCCAGGAGAAGTTTAGTTACCCCAGATTTAAACGGAGCAAACTGGTGTTCACCAGCTGGCTGTGGTTCAGAGCAAAGTTGTGCCCACTTCTGCATCACCACCTTCTCTGAAGGGGACTCTCAGAAGAAAGTAGCGTCAAGAAGAAGCAACACCAGTCACCAGCACGGGGTGATGGAAGGTACAACCCACCAGCCACCAGATTTCCCAAAGCAAGGTAACCCTGCAAGGCAAAGGAGGATGAAGGTGAACACAGACCACCTGTCCTCAGCCAAAAGAGGAGGAACCAGGTGTCTTCTCCCAGTTTATGGCTTTCTTCAGACCATAAACCACTAAAGCAAAGTCCAGCTGCACAACACAAAGTCTCGTCAGGTGAGGTCATTGGGGTCTGCTCTGGGCAATGCTGTCATGGATTAAACAGGAGGTGTCAGCTGAGCTGATATTTAGCAGAAGAACATAACATTGAGTCCAAAAAGCACTCCTAGGGGCTCTACCTTTATGTACAACCACCTGCACATATTTAGGGTTACAAATCACTAACGACAACAGTGCACCATGGAGGCTACAACTCCTTTCTTCTGTGCTCATCTTTACCTTCTACGTAACTTTTGGATCTTGCAGGTTTTTGTTTAACACAACAGCCACGGATGAATTTTCCTCTGGAGTGAGAACTTCCTCAGCACCATTACCACCACCACCACCACAAGGTCTGCACTGCTCGAACCATGGAGGGGTTCTTCCCCAGCATCAGGGAGAATCACAGAATTGTTAAGGTTGCAAGAGACCTCCAAGATCATCAGATTCAAACTTCACGGGCACTAAGCCATGGTCCCTAGTGCAGAAGTCATCTAAAGCACATAGCTCTGCTTCAAAGCTACTTCACAGAGCTGCTTTTTCGTATTAAAATATCTTGTTGTCAGAAAAAATACCCAAACGTGGAAGAAGCCCCACAACCAGGGTATTTGGGAGGTCGGGGGAAGTTTGCTTGACTCAAGCCCAAACAAACCACATGCAGAATTCACCCCCAAGTACAAGATGCCCTGTAGAACAACTTCCCTAACAGCACCACGAGGAAACAATGCAGAGGCAGCTCCGGTCATTAAACCCAAGACAACGAATATTGTGCTAGAAGAAACTTTGCCAAACACTAATTAAGAGGCTCAGGAGAATCCCAGCTCCAACCCAGTGCTGGGAACTGGACTAGGTAACAACGACAGAGCAAACGTCGTAATTCATCTTTGATCCACTTTCCTCTTCATTTTCCAACAATTTTGGGTTGTTTTTAATTAAACACAAAAGCTTCTCCACGTTCCAGAAAATTAATCACTTTTGGCATTTATTAGTTATTCATTTCTGCTTAAAACATGGTTTATAATTCATTAAAGTACCTCAAAAATTAAATCCTTACCAGCCCTAGGCCCAAAATATATTTAAGGAAAAAACTGAAGCACACTAATAAATAGCAATGAATTCTGAAATATTAATTTGCCCTGTAGCATTTCACTCGCTTATTTGCAATAATTAATTTAGAACCACGTTTACATTGTCTGTTGCAGGAATTTTCTGGAAGCTTTCAGTTACAGCATTGATTTCCTCAAATTTGCCCTCCTGCTGGCCCATTTCACCACTTCAGACCATCACCAACAAATCTAAATTAATTCTTTCGGGTGGTTTTGGGTTTGATCGTCTTCCACAAGGCACAGATTAGCAGCAACACTGAAGGATATGTGTTCTTGATTCAGCACTGGGTGGGGGGGGGATTCCCTTGCCGAAGCTCATTATTAGTGCTCAGTTCATTTGCTGCTCCCTGATCTGCACTGCAGAGCCTGGGCAGCATGAGGAAAACCATCAGGACTGGAACAAGTGGTGACATTTGGTGGCAGAGGCTGCTGCTGATATCAGTTGGCGTAAACCGAGATAACAAGAAAACCCATTCACCTACGAGTCGTCCCAGTCAGTGAGTTATTACACACACACACACCCCACCCCAGCCCTCCCAGGACACACTGACCCAGGGCTGTGCTGTCTCTTTATCCATCATCCATCAGCAAACCAGTCAACACCCTTTATGAACTGGGCAACTCCTACACCGTTGCCTTACTAACAGGATGTAACTAGAGCTTCTCTGTCATAGATTTCCCTCTAGATGCTGAACTCTGAGTATCATAGAGGAGAATCAGAGACAAGAGCTTTTCTACAGTAGAATCTACTCCAGGTGTTGAACTCTGGAGTAAAATAAAGTCATAGAACAGAATCACAGAATGTTTGGGTTGGAAGGGGCCTTGAAGATCACCACAGGCAGCAACATCTCCCACTCAACCAGGTTGCTCAGCACCTTGAAACCACAACACCTTGCAATAAACCCCTAATCCAGGCAGTGAACACCTACAATGCTGGGTTTCCAAGCGGTTCAGGTGTCTAAGCCACAGCCCATAGGTTTTAGTTAGAACAGAACTAATTGCTCAGTGATTTTACAGTCAACTGGCTCAAAAGGAGATCAATAGTTAATAAAACCAAATCACTAAAATCACCTCTGGTTTGACCTGAAAGCATTTCTATCTACCTGAAAAAGAAATTAATCTGTATCTGGCAGACTTGAGGTCTGCGCTTTAGATCACAGTTTTCCGCCCAAACTCATCCTACACCCAAGTATTCCCCAAAGTCTGGTCCAGTTTAGGCTCTGTGCCAGAGTCCTGTGCCCTCCTAGTTTCAGCACGAGGCTCTGTCACCATCTCAGCCCCACCAGCTCCATCCCTCTGCTCCTCCTTCCCCAGTGGGTAATACCAAGACAGAGCGCAGTGCCAGTCCCTTCCCTGTTATCTCCTGCCGCCATCTCCTGGTGAAGCGGGGAGCAGCAGGGCTCAGGAGCTGAAGAGGACCTGCTGAGGAATTAATTTGCACTACTAATTAGCCAGGATTAGGGCATTAAACGGTAGCACTTAGTCACCAAGAACTTGACGTGGGGAAACGCCTCTGGCTAAAGAATCTTCCCTGATGTCTCTCACGAAGCAAACAAGCGGAACTAGACAGAAATTCCACTGAAGTTTTGGGGAGAAAACACTAAATTTAAGTTAAAAGAAATCTAGTTAAAACCATATTTTGGCCAATAGCGGTTCTCTGCTGATGTATCTCTTCCTGCTACTTGCTAGAGCCCGAGAAAAGCTGTATTTGAGGCAAGAAATTGTCCCATCTGACTGCAAATCTCAACCCTCACTTATGAAGGAGCAGTGTGGAGAAGGAGCTTTAAATCAGGATTTATTTACCTGTGGTCTGCGGTCCCTACCTTCCAATCTCCATCCCTGGACACTCTTGAGCATAGTCTAGTCTCCTCCACATCTCTGTTCATTGGTGTCCTGTGAAAGCTGCTGAGCTGAAGTGAACAGTTTAAACATCTGTTTGCAATCAATCCTTTCATCAAGCATGGTTATTTTTTCTGTTGACCTTCAGCGAATTCAAGGAAATCACCGCCAACCTGGAATCTCTCTCTCATGTCTCCCACTTGGCTTCAGTCACTCACTTCCTTCCAGCTCACGGCACAGCTTTGTCATTTGCTCTCCAGTTGTAGGAGCCCCCAGGACCACTGCCCCACCAAATCCTAGCCAGAGGTCAGGAGCATCCCCAGCACAGAGGGAACAGCTCTATGTCACCAAGAGCTTGGTCCTCATTTAGTTCATTTTCTTATTTATCAATTTATTAATAAAGATATTGAACCCAAACCAACGCAGCAGAACCACAGTGAAGCAACTTGCCTCTTCCGCAGACTGCTGAGGCTGAGGGTTTCATTTAGAGTTCCCCCTCTTCAGTAAAGGCCAGGAGCCTCCACCACCAGTCAGGCCTGAAGGCCTGTAGAAGTCCCTTGTGTGAGCAAACGTCATACACGAGATGGACTGAACTTCAGGAATGGTGGAAAGAAGCTTTCAGTTGCATTTGGAGTGATGGGGTGCCATCAGTTCCCATTATCTCTCTATGTAAACCTAGCTGTATCAACTGAACAGCCACGCCGTGACACCAAGCTCTCCTACGCTTGCCCCGCAGAGGGGACTTTCAGCTGTGCTGATCTGTTGCACCACTTGGCAGCGAGGACATAAGAGTTTTGCAGTTAAGGTTCATGTGGAAGGCAGCAACGTCTCGGCTTAAATCCAAAGACAAAGGTGGGAGCTGTGGTAGACACCCAGATGCAAGACCTCCCACAGCCAACGGCTGGTGAGCAAGCTCAACTCTCACATTTCTATTTTCCAAGGACCAGATCGCTGCAGAGAAAAATAAGTTCAATTATTTTATATATGAAGTTAAATCTCAGTGGATACCTGAAAAATATATAGAAGGCAGATGACTCCACTCTAAAGTAATAAATCAATCCTGTCAGGGAATGGAGGATTTACTGACCGTGTGGCATCAGACACTGGACTGGGAGGATAAATTCACCAACAGCCCTGGATGGATGTGGGATTTCTGGCAAGGTTTACCAAGTGATGCAAGGCGCAGCAGGTTTAATTTGGGAATGGTCGCTCATTAGGGTTTGCTTAATCTCAATTTAAAATAAAGTAAAATAAAAAAGGAGTTGGTGAACTTCCAAATCATAAACAATGGCTTTTTGTCAATTAGAAAGTATTCTGAATTTGCAACCTTTTTATTCTAGTACTCAAGGAACTGCCAGCTATTTAAAACTGTACCTTTATCATTATTCACAAAAGTTTTAACAAAAATAAATACAATTCTGAGGTTGTCTTTGGCATGTCGTAATTCAAGGCAATAGTATCTCTTTAGCAGCACAGTGCAACGAAGAACAACATACCATACAGTGCACTACTCGAGTCAGCCTTACAAGGAGAAGAGAACGTAGTACAATGCAAACTTTAATGTCAATATATACAGAGCTTTAAAGAAAACATCGGTTGGTTGGTTTGTTGGTTGGGTTTTTCCTCATTAAAATTAAATGAAATAAATACAATATGATACAAAATCCACAATATGCTCAGAGAAAGAACTGACGGTTACAATATCTGAGAACAGGGACCTTTTGTTGAGTTTCACCTTTGAAGTACCTCAGCAAGCAAGGTAATTCATTGCACACAGCTTTCAATTAATGCCCTTTCAAATACGGAGATTTATCGCCAGTCACGTGCCAGCAAAGGAAGTTTGAGCTCTAATCAGAGAGTCAGTGCAAGACACCAAAGTGCCTGGGATATTACAAACGTGATTAATTAGCGACCGCTGCTCGTAAGCCTAGCGCAAACCACACAAAACCGGGAACACTCTGTCCTGCAAAGATCCACCTTGAGCTTCTGTTTGGTTCCCACACACAAAAACGCTGAAACGGGATTCTGTGTTATTGAGACTCACTGCTGGCAACAAGCTGTTGCCCAAATCTTTGTTATTAAGGGAATAATCAATTAAATACCTTTCAAAGCTTGCTTCTGGTACATGGGGAAAACCTTAAGTAAACCAGCCAGTGATTGCATGTAGGGGTAAGTCTAATCACAGAAGTTCTTCTAATCCTTGAGTCAGCTTTAGCTCTACAGCAGAGTTTTCAAAAATGTCTGCGCATTTGCTATTCCCAAATGAAAATGGAGGTTATCACCAACATAACTGAAAAAGAAGTCTGAAGCAGGGACACAGAATATCCGGGTGCACTTGGCTAATGGGGATGGACAGTATGGGATGAACGACAGCATGGGTGGGTTAACAACAGGTATCAAACACAAAAACAAGGAAGTTCCTGCATAAACTGTCCAGGAGACATCTGTATTTTTATTCATCATAGAGCTCCTATAACAACCCATAAGAACTGTATAACCACAGTCTTCTGAAAAATCTAAGAAAAACCCGCTTCTCTCGTCTGTCCCACAAGTATTTACAAATTTCTGGGTAAGACTGAGAAACTTAAGTGCTACAGAGGTAAATCAAACTCCATGTTTGCACTGATAATTCAACCTGATTTCATTGATACCCACCAGGCTAATTACTCCAGCACTGTGGAATTCATTTAACTTCACTCTTGTAAGAGATCTCAACTTTTCAATTTTGAGTGCAGACACAAGCACTGATCTGTCATCACAGATGACCAGTTCCCACGTGTCCTGCGAGTCATTTCCAATCACTGAAGTTTGCTACAGGGAATTTTAACCACTTGACATAGGAAAATTAGCTTTGGAAAACGAGTGAGACACGGAAGACAGAATTCAAGCTCAATATGACCGATCAATTCAATTCAGTATGACTGATCTGGGTGAGGTTTTGGGTGCCTTTTGTACCCAGCTGGCTCAGTTGGTGGAGCACAGGACTCTGAATCCCAGGGTTGTGGGTTTGAGCCCAATGTAGGGACAGCACATCTTGAGACAGCCTGGGCACACCAGGTACTGTAGGCTTACCCTGCTCCAGCTGGTACCATTATGTGATTCTCTGGATGCCAGAACATTCAAACAAGTGGACACTCAGACCACCACAGGCTCTGTGTGGTCAAAGAGAATTTGCTTGTTTTAAGCATAATGGGGAAAAACCCCAAAACCAAACCATACAATGTGCTACCAACACCCCTGACTCTACAGAAGCCACAAACCAGTGCCTAAAAGGAATTCACCCACGGCGATGCACTCGGGTACGGCCACCCTGCAGTACATGCCACTGGCCACTACACAGTTTTTTGGATACCCACTCCAGGAACACAAGAGTGCCTCATTTTAGCTCAAAGGTTTAGAAATTACCATCTTCAAGGTCCCTTCCAGCCTAAACCATTCTGTGATTAATTAGTGATAGCATAGGCAAGGAGTGAAAGAACAGCAAAACCCATCGTGAGCCTGCTCCAGCTGTAATTGATGTCTGTGAGAACCTCCCCACTTCAGTGAGGAGGCATAAGGCTCTACCTGCACTAGAGAACCAGCACTTTTATTTGTAACTGTCATTACTAAGCAACAGAGCAGAGGCTACTTTGCTGGCAGGAACAGAGGCCATATCTAAAATACTAGATCATTACGCAGTTCTCTGGAAGCTCCTCTAAATCCACAGTACCTGCACCCATCTCTTGCTAATCATAAGCTTTTGTAAAAAAACCTGGCCTCTCTGAAAAAAGTAAATCAGCAGGATTATAGCTAGTTTGTATTCTGGAACTGTGCTGAGGTGATACTGAAGGGAAAACTTACACCGACTTTCCACTCCAGCCAAGAGCTCGCTCGGACTAGGTGTTCTTCCATTCCAAATGTCTAACTGATCATCCAGGAGCAGACTGCTATCTATTTGCTTAACTGAACAAAGCCCAAGTCTGAAGAAATAAAAGGATGAGAATTCCAACAGAAGCATCACAAAAGACGATGATAATTAAACATTACGTTGTAAATCACAGAATCACTGACTTTTTAGAGCTGGAAAAGCCCTCTGAGCTCACCCAGTACACGGCCTGACCCCAGGACATCAGCTAGACCAGGGCACTAAGTGCCACATCCAGTCTGTCCTTAAACACTTCCAGGGATGGGGACTTCACCACTTCCCTTGGCAAAATGTAAGCGAACTCTTGTTTTTGTAGACATCTAAGATGTTTCCCAGCCTGATATGCTGAAATATTCACAGCAAGTCAACTTCCTCCCTAAACTAAGGACGAAGAGCGGCACATCCAGGGAGCAGCAGCCTGTCAAATATAACAAGGTGGGTTGGTCTGTATGTTTCCCTTGCAGTAAGACCAGTTTGTAAAGTCAGTCACCAACACCTCGCTTTGACCCCAGAAGTGCCCCTTGCACTAAAGGCCAGTAACGATATAAAGCCAGCAGGGACAGTGACAGTAAAGATGTTTTACGTTCTTCGCTAAGAATCAGAATGTCCATCTGGCTTCTGCACTTCTCTTCCTGCCACCTCTGTGCTGCACACCAAGAACTGAAGTACCTTCAGCTGCTTGCAACTGCTTTTGTGCAAAATGCTTTTAAGGTGCTTTTCATCTGGTGCTAAAAGAAAATACCTATATAAACACTGTTCAATGATTCATGAATGAAACCATTAACCACCAGCTGCTGCCTTACAGGAAAGCTGAAGACAACTCAGGTTTGACCTTTCTGTTTTGTTCCATGCCTTGCATTACCCTCTATCCCAAACACGGCTTTTACTACGGCATTTCAACCCACATTGTATCTTGAACTTGGCTCAGGGGTTCTATTTTCACCACTTAGGTTTTGGGTTTGTTGGGTTGTTTTTTAACTTAGACTGAATTCAAATTATTCTGGCGGCCATTTGGAAATTTACAGAACAATTATACCCATAGGCAGTAGGCAAGAGCTTTCCAGACATTCTTGCTGGCAAAGGTCTTCAGGAGTGAAAAGAAGGATGAACCAGCTGCATAAGGGGTAGATTTTGAACAAAACAATAACTTTCCAGGAAGCAGTTGTGCTCCTTGATAAGCTTTCAAGCATTTCAAACAGGCACCTCAAAACTAGGCACAAACGGCCCCTAAAAGTTTCCAACATCTATCAAAACACTCAGGAAATTTAGTATGGGGTATGGTTCTGCATGACACAAAGAGCACACCTAGGCTGACTCTATTAATTATGTCTCAAATCTACAGATACTCATATACCTAACTATTTGGCCAGATGATTTCCATCTTCCCCCAGCACAACAAAAGCAGCTTCTCTGCTAGTACTTCCAATGCAACCGAGGGCTTTATAGGTGTAAGCAAACACCAGCCAGCACCCTCTGCCCTTTAAAATCTCAGCTCCTACCACCAACTTTTGGCAGCTGGGCCAGAATTCTCCTGAAAGCTTTCTCCATCCCCCCATCTCAGACTGCAGAATTTTGCCATCTCTGATGTCTTGGAGCTGGAACAGACAATTCAACAATGGCAAATCAGTCTGAACTACGTGTGGTTATGGGTCACCTGGATTCTCTGACTGTTCAGTCTTCTGGTCACTAATGCATTTAATATTTAAACCATGTATCGTCCTGCCGTGACAGGAACTGCACAGCAGAATCTGTAACTTTTGAAAAATACATCCCCTGGGCTGGCATGAGAAAAACCCCAAGATAATTCTGGCCCTGAAATCAATCCATTTCCTCTCCTCATGCAACAGTTAAAGCCCTAACACCAAATTGGAGAGGGGGAGCGAGTACTGGCCACAGGCTATTGTCAGTAACTTGTCCACAGCTGGAATTCCACGCTCAGAATTCCCTTACCTGGGTGCACCGCAAGGCTGAGTTACTCCCTCAAGCTACCCCTACAGTTAGGCAAAGAGAAATTTGCATTTATGTCCTGTGATATTTGTACATGCGGCGAGAAGAGTCCGACAGAAGCGACGTTCTATAAAAGTCAAATAAATAAAAACAAAAATAAAAGCCGTGTACCAAGTTTGTTATAACAAAGTGTCAGGTTTTTCTTACATCCCAACCAAACTGAATATGGGCTGGGTTCAGTGGGAAGGACTGTTGAGGAAACAATTATATAGTTGTTGCACTAATAAACAGACCATGGAAGTACTGGACTATGTGACGTTGCTTAAAGTGGTGCCAGTGTTTAGACTAGAGTCTTCATGTTAGAGTTACTGTCTCCAGCTCAGTGCAGTAGCTTGCAGAAACAACTTGAAATGTTCATTTTCCTTTGTTAACCAGCAAGTCTTCTGGGTCACAAGGGATCAAATTAGGTTTATGGGTGAGGAGCAGAACCTTACCCACCTGTTTTGTTTGGATTTTCCCATGAACTGATCAGACGCTGGCACCACGCGCACACAGGCCCTCCGCATGAACACCAATGTGTTTAACACCAGCACAACACGTTCATCAGCTTTTCTTAACAATAATGAACAAGTTAATGAAATCGAATTAACTAAGTGCCCAATTACAAAAATAACATTTTGCTCTTCACAACAGGGTCTAAAGGTGTGAAGAAAAATGTTTCACTGACACTTTATGTACAACTTGGTCATTGGCTACGGTCCCCCTAAACCATTTTTAAAATGATCCCAGCAAAACTATACAGAACATGAAAGAATATTTGCAACAGATCTCATAAAGGACAGTGTAGAGAAATCCATTGTGGTGTACCTGATGTGTACATTAATTTAACAGATACGGCCTGTAAAACAACACAGTATGAACCTGTGGATTTTTCTTTCGTTTTTTTCTTCTTTTTAAAAAAAGGACTTTTACAGAATTCAAGTAGTGTAGCAGGAAACCATAGATGCCTTTTGATCACAAGTCAGGCAAGATAGAGTCACTTATTGGATTTTCTCCTTGCTTCTGTTTGCTAAGGTGTCCCAGTGGATCTATAAGTCTGTTGATGTTAGCTTCTTCATGCTCCGTCGCTGAGCTAAACTGGAGGCTGCAACAGGCTCTAACACTGGCTGAAATGTCTTGTGATTCAGTGCAGAATATGTAGCAGCCATGGCTCCCTAGAGAACAAGGAAACACAGAAGAAAAGGCTGTAAAGGCCATTTTTGGCAGAAAAAATAAAGCTATTGAATATAAAATTCCTAATTAATATTACCAAAAAAAATAATTCTCAGAACTTATGGCAGGTCTTGCACATTCTCTAAAGTTTTTTTTTTTTGGAAAAACCACTTATTGCTGAATCCTTCAGGTTTCTGAGCATGGGGGTCTGACATGTCTTTTTCTTTCCTATTTATTTATTTAACGTATCATAGATGTAGGAGTAACCTTTCAACAGGGGTCAAAATTAGCATTGTCCAAGCAGCATCATCAACTTATCAAACAGCCACTTAAGTGGCTACTCAGGTCCTGACTTAAAAGACCACACAACAAAGTCTGTTCTGTCCCAGAGTTTGAATCCAATCAAACCAAAATGAAGTCAATGTTGAGCCTTCCAGGTGTTTTACCTTTACTAGATGTGGTGCATCTTGCCTGTTTAGTTGATAATGTGGCAGCTGGTCCCTACAGGCGATCCACGAATGTTTTAATACTTGCTCTGCTGTGTATCGCTGATGCGGATCTACGTGAAGCATATGCGATAATAAATCCTAGATACAAACAAGAAACAAAAACACTCGTCAGTTAAAATAATCTTAAACAGACTTTAAAGCATCAGTGGTGGCACCAAAGAAAAAA
The DNA here is from genome assembly GCA_013400115.1 of Rhinopomastus cyanomelas. Taxonomy (NCBI): domain Eukaryota; kingdom Metazoa; phylum Chordata; class Aves; order Bucerotiformes; family Rhinopomastidae; genus Rhinopomastus; species Rhinopomastus cyanomelas. Next base: position 249,373 of record VXBP01002894.1, read on the forward strand.
GTACCCTGTGTGGCAGGGACTAACACAATGCATACACACACAGACCAGCCGATAAATCGGATCGCTCTGTGCCTTGACACTGCACAAGGCTGAAAACAATGTGTTGTACTATTTCATCAGTTGAACAGAGCAAGTCTTTATAGTAAAGAAACTTACTGCTGTCTGCCTGTTTCATGTTTCAGTTGGTTATTAATATCATTAAAAGACTAGAAATCTTGTTAAAAGGCAGCACACGGATTTTTATGGAAGAAAGCTGTTATCTGTAAACACCTCTCTCCTCATTTGCACTACACGTTTGGGGGCTGCTCACTACTCACTACAATTAAATTAATATACAGCAATCAAAGAAAGTTGCTACACAAAGAGTAAAGTCAGCAGAAAGGGATCCTTGTTCAGAAGGGTTAGAAACAAGCTCCTAATTACAACGATGTTGGTCAGAACAAGAGCTGTGAGGGAAGGGCACAGAACAGGGCCAGGAACAGCTCAGAAGGAAACAAACTATGAACAAGCTGACATAATGTTCCCTTTGTACAAACTGTTTAAGCCTGCGTCGATAAACAGAAGTAAATTACATGTGCTCAGACAGCAGCAGCCAACAAGTATCTTGAATTGCTCCTGCTGGGGTGAACAAACAGTGCAGGATGCAAGCAATCAGGAAAAAATATTAATGCCCAGCTGTATCAAAAGTAACATTATGGTACCTACAAGAGCAGGGTGACACCAAACCAGCACCCAAGGTGTTGAGTCTTTAAATAATTGAAATGGTTACTGAAAGTACTGGTGAAAAGATCTCACGACTTCAACGTTGAGCAATGTTTTAAGAAACTAGAACTAGCATATAATTGTTAAAATTCATCCTTCCATTAAAGGAACCCCATTAACTCTGATTTTGGTGCAATACAAACAAGGAACAGTAAAAAAAGTTATTAGAAAAGCTTTTACTGGAACCTATTTTATTTTCAATATTTGTCCGGAATCCAGGGAAAGGAAGAGGGTGCACTTTTCCTGATTTCCCTGACATCTGTCAGTCAGTGTGCCCAAGGGAAGGCAGACAGAAGACAAAAGTTAAACAAGAGATGTTCTGAGTAGAAATCGGGAGCAGCTTTTGCCTCCTTAAAGCAGCCAAGCACTAGAAAAGGCTGCCCAGGCAAACTGCCTTGGAGGTTTCTAAAGTCAGGCTGAAAAAAGCCCTGAGCTACCTGGTCAGAACTTACAGCTGACCCTGCGCAGGACGCTGGACTCAAACATCTTTGTTGCAATTAAGTTTTCAGGTACTAAGAGCACACTATTTTAGTAGTTCAGTAGATGTTTATCTGTGTCTTACAAAACTAAAGAAAAACAAAACTATTTTACACCTTTGCTGCATCTGAAACAGTGTCCCAGTTGCCTCCACTTAATGAGAATTTTCCACTGCCTATCCGTACCAGGATCTCCTCTGGAGTATCATTGGGACCATTGGCAAACGGAGTATAGCTGTTGAAAAAAACCACAAAACACCTTGTTATAGGCAAGAAGCTGCAAGAAACTGGTAAATTCTCATTAATCATTCTGAGTAGATATCCCACTGCTGACAGAAAGTCACTATAAACCATTAAATACTCCTTACAACAGTATTTTATTGTGTTTAGCATCCGTGCGTTTAATTAAAGAATGAGCACAGTATATACACATCTATCGTTTGGGGAAAAGCTGCCAGAAAATTTTCATGGTACTTTCTTGACTTGAGCGACTTTAGGAAGCTTGAACCACTAGATCTTTTGGGGCCTTACAACAGTTTGCAGGGCTTCCTCTCAATTTGGGCTATTTTCTACAAGTCCTATTGTGACAAACTCAAAGGAACTGAAGAGGCAGATCCAAAAACTGATGTCAGTCACTTTAATAAATAAATCTTTAAACACGTCAAGGTGTTTAAATCTTTAAACATGTTTCCAGGTGCTGGGATCTACTGTGATCTTCATACTTGTTATTTTGAAAGCTCTGCATTGAATGAAGTTCTCCCAGAAACTGGGGGCAGTCTTTAGCAGCCCCCGATCACACACCATAGCAGAGAGAAGCCTTGAACCCACCTGTAAGATAAGCCTAGTCTATATACACATTTAGTTGCAGCTTCCTGTTCCCCTCTGGTATCTTTGCACTCAAATCAATGAGGTAACACCTCAGGATTTTAATGAAAGCCTGGATTCATGCAGCATGCTGGAATTTTAGGTAAACAAGAAAGCTAAGAAACACTTCTCACCCTGCCAACATTGTGTAAAGAAGAACACCCAAGCTCCATATGTCACAAGCAGCATCATAACCCTGTCTCATGAGAACCTGTAAAACAAAAAGGATGTTATCAGGCTTTTCCTATATTAATAAACCATCCCAAACCCATACTACTGAATGGTCTAAGGAAGGGTAAGTCAATCCCAGGACAATTTCAGAAGTTTCATCATTTATTTAATACAGAGGTTACAGTAAGCATTGACAGTATTTCTTGATCCTAGAACATCACCTCTTAAGATTCTCAGCAGGCCTACATCTTATCTTTGAGGGTGGATTCTGCTATTTTTCAAGCAGATTTATTGCAAACATAAGCACCAGTGTTTATAAAACATGTATAAATCTCATTTCAGGAAAACCAGAAAAATTTTTCCTTTTTTTTTTAAGCACTGCAAAAAGTTTAAGCCCTCAACGCAGCAGAAGCAGCACAGAGAAAACAATGCTTAACGTACCTCTGGTGCCACGAAGTTTGCGGTGTAGCACGGAGTTAGAAGCAGTCCATTTTCTCCTCGAAGTTGCTTTGCAAATCCGAAGTCACAAATTCGGATAGAATCAGCATTATTTGAATCATCCATGTATAAAATATTACTAGGTTTAAGGTCTCGATGCACTACCTTCACACAAAGACATTGTATGATCTGTCAGTCAGAAGCTGCACGTTATTTGTACGCAATTTCCATTTTATAAAAGCTACTTGCTAGATTCATATATTTGTTTAGAGTTGAACAGGATTACAGAACTACAATTCTAATTCAGGTAGGATTAAAAAGGCTACTGGCTCATAATGCAACTGGAATTAACAAAAGCCTTTACCAACAAATATCTGCTGTTTTGCAAAGTGTGGAAGAGGCAAAAGGCCTCACAAGAGTAACAGGGTGATTTGTTATTCACCTTTGTCACAAAACACTCAGAAATCTCTTCCCTTCTGCCAGAAAAACAAGGCAAGCAAAGCAGGTAACAACAGGCTTTTGTTATTTCTAAGGGATGTGAAAGCAGCTATGCCACTGAAGGAATCACTCACTCCTTGGCAGTGCAGGTAATCCACAGTCTTGGTTATTGTATATAGTACAGCGCTGGCCTCTCGCTCCGAGAAGAACTTCTGCCTGAGGATTCGATCGAGCAGCTCCCCTCCTTTCATCAGCTCCGTGACAAGGTAGATGAATCTACCATCATCGTACACCTGATGAGAAGTTTAACAGTGCACATGTATATAAACACACGTTAAAAAAATTATCTATAATTATATATCCTGATAAAAGAAAACGACAGGCTAGACTGTTCATTTATTCAAAGCACAAACAGCAGAAAAATGTAATTCTGCATATCAGAAGCCTTAAAGCATAAAGTATCAGAGTGCCTAGGTGTCATTCTGCAAGATGTTAAGGTAACTGGTTGTTAATTTGTGACCCAAAATTAGATTTTCCAGTCTAGGGACACTAGTTGTAAGAGAAGAGTAGCCCTACCACTCCCCATTGCTCTTTCCTCTAAGGGCCATTTGTAGCTGGTGGCACTTGGCAGGAACACGGCAACGTGCAGCTGCTTTTCGGATTCCTGAAACCGTAGCTACTCATTTGAAATGAGGAGAAACTTATATCAGGGGCAACACCAAATTTCTACTTTATTTTGCACTCCAAACTCACTAAACAGCGTTTAGAAACACTAGTATTAGGATAATACCACTATTTTGAAACGCTCAACACTTCACTACTTGTTCTGACGTCCCAACATATTTTACTATGTAAAAGAAATGTAGTAATCCAAACAGACTCTCCACATCTCTATTCATTTAGTGACTACTAGGAAATAAGAGGGAGCAGAGAAAGAGAGGTACATACATCCTTTAAAGTGATAATGTTTGGATGCTGTCCATAACGCATGAGAATCTCAATTTCTTCTGAGGGATCCCTCTTACTTTTATCAATTATCTGCAAAAAACAGCAACAGGAAGAACAAACTTGGCTCAAAGTCTATTAAATGGAGAAATATTTTTGTGTTTATATTTGTATTCTCACTTCAACAGAATAAAAATGTTTTTACAAGTTCACTACTTCTTGCTAATCATGACTAATCCATCTTCCAGTTTCACATCCCATTCTTTACTTGTTTCTTGCTCTGTCCTTACTACCAATTAAAACTGTATCATTAATGCAGTTTATTCTGCTCCAGTGGACAAGGAAATGCAATGGACTCTGGGAAGCTCCTTCCCTGCAGCCAGTTCCTTGTGCATTTTATTTTATTTCAGGTGTGCTCATCATCACACAGTATTTTCAGGCTTCAAGACTCTAACTACAAAGCCAGTTCTTCAAGGCCGTAACTTTACTCACAGAAAGAAGAGCTACAGAAGCCAAAACACAGTATAAACAAATGAAGAACACATCATTTTTCATTTCTCACAGCATATAAACAGCCCCAGCAACTAGAAAATGAACGTGTTTATCAGTTGTAAATAGTTTCACAAGGTATCTTTTCACACAATACTTTCAGAACTGTACCTTTACAGCAAACTCCATGTTTGTAGCTATGTGCACACACCGCTTGCAAACCGAGTAAGAACCGACCCCAATATCTTCCTTCAGTTCATACACGTCCATGAACTGTGCGCTGCTTCCGTGAAGCTGCTTTAAAAACACAAACATGCCAGCTCATCTAAAGCAGTAAGACACTCATTGCCATAACACTGTTGTTTTGAATTCTATTTAAAATTTTCAGTAGTTTAAAAAAAAAAAGTACTTTATTTTTATTTTTTATTCAAGTACTTTGAAATTTCAAAGTGTCCCCTGGAAGCATTTTAATAATGCAAATACTATAATGCTCTGACTAGCCAAAAAACCCCCCAGACTGTAAAGATTAGGTATTGATCAATCTTTAGCATTTGAGACAAAAAAAAACACTCAACAGAATACATTTCACCACCAAAAAAGTGTTACCTGTACTATTGGCAGGATATTGGTGAGTGGTGATATTTTATGATCTTCTACAGTAGTTGTTGCAACAAAACTAAATCCTTTGAAGAGCTGATGTGCATTTGCACTAGGTGGGACTCCTGGGGAATCTGTGGACATGGACATTTGATGAGCGCTGCTAGATCCCAGCAAGCCAGAGTTTAATACTCAGGAGATATGTTGGATAAAACATTTTGAGGGAAGGGAAGCAAACGAGCAATGCTAGACGTTGCACAAGACTTCCAGTCAGTCACCTGTCTTCCTTCATTTCAAAAATAACATCCAAAGGACATTCCTGGGTTTTATCTAAACCAGCAAAACCCTGCAGGAATGACTGTGCAAACACACGTTTTTAGGAAAAAGCTGACAAGCATAACACTACTTATGAGAAAGGAGAAAAGATCATAATCGAGGGTTGCATCATGAAGCAGTGTCCATTGGTTTCACCGCTTCAGAGGAATATTCGCTGCTGGGAAGACACAAGTGAGGCAACACAGGAATATTCACGTGCTTCGCAACCGAGTCGCTCGGAAATTTTTGTAGTGCTAGTATAAGGGCTACTTCCAACACTAGTTTTTGTAAGCTTTCTGAAACTATTTGAGGTATCACTGATCTAGCAGTTTTGGTAGTCAGTTCGTTGTGTATTTTCCTCACACTTCTCTACCTCTGAATCACATTTTTTTCTCAAGAGTAAAGTCAAATCCCTCATGGGTTACTGAGGGGAAAATCATCATTTGGTTGTTAATGTTTTGGGGGTTTTTTTGTGTTGGTGCATCCAAGTTTAGCAGAACATTTCAAAGAAAAGGAACCCACTGAGGAGAACATACTCCTTCAAAGAACTGGCACCCTTTCTTTTTGATTTTGTCAGTGACTTTTGTTAGTAACTTGTTATTGTGACCTCTAACCCTAACTTGACCTCTCTTGTCACATGAGGCTAAGCAATTTATAACCACAAACAATTACCTTTTGGCGTTTTTGCTGTGAATTCTGGATCAAAACAAAAGGTATCTTCTGGCTTTCCAGAAGCAGGTTTAAATGGGGGTTGAATTTCTCTTCTGAACAGTTTCTGAAGTAGAAGGACAAAGTCATGTGATTAAAAACTAATTAAATTTTCACAGGTGCTGTCATTTTGCCAAGCTAAAGGGAAAGCAACTCAAACCTTACTGCACGAGAACAGTTTCCAGAAAGGGTGAATAATACACAGCACATAGAAACCCCACAAATATACATGGGGAAACTGAGCTACTTTTCATAGAGTTTTGCGTTGAAACACTCAGGGAAATGTTACCAAACTAGTCTAACAGTCTAGAGCTCTTCATCTTTATAGTGAATCTGCCTCATCTAGCAGATCTGTACTGTTGGACCTACAACAGCAGGCTGCTACTTATCACTAGGTCATCTCCAGCTTCCTCAGAGCATATCTTAGATCCATCACCATCTCAGCCCTGGTTCACTGCTGTTATCAGAACCCTGAAAAACCCACCCTGAAGGGCAGCTCTGGAATAGCCTTTACTTTCCTATGTTGGGTCCTACACAAAGAGCTCTCAGTAAGGAACTGCCAGTTCTCAGAGCTCTGTTCTGGGCTTTCCTCATCTACTACAATAAGTTGGAGGGAAGGAAGGGAAAGAAGAACAATGGCACTTCATCTTTTTCTTCCTTTACTCAAGATGTGTTAGGAAAATATGTTGCCCAACTGATCACAAATCAGCAATAAGTACCATTTACAGTTAAGGAAGAGAAAACGTCCTGTCAAACGATGTCGAAGCTCCATGCACAGTTCAGGAAGTTCTGAACAAGTTTTCTTTGCTTTTCTCTTATCATTTCAGAGCTGTTCCCTACACTTCATTTATGTTTTCTGCATGTGAACATGCGGCATATTTCAATTAAAAGAAAAATAAATCCAAGGAAAAGGAATCTAAATTCATCCCAAAAAATTATGAGATAAAATACAGACGTGGTCACCAACACAGTGAATTAAGCACAAAGTCTTGTCAAATGAAGGTAATATATAAAGAGAGAAATGAAAGAGATGGAACTTAGGGCTTTAAAACTTCCTCCTGATATTTATTTCAACTTCAGCCCTTTAAAAAAAATAGTTACTAGATATGCCACAAAAACACAGCCTTTTCATACGAAGTGTGCTCACATAAAACAGGTGTTTCACTGTTAATGAAAACTTCAGTTGCTAATCAGGACTTTGTGGTAAACGCTGCATGAATACAGCTAGAAAACTAGCTTCTCAGAAGTAAATACAAGGATCATGGCAAGGAGCTTTAAACTAGATTTTGCTAGCGCTGCAGCAGTTGTCAGCACAGCAACATCTTATTTGTTGTGACTAACCTTTTGAGGACATTATAGAAAAGAAGTGTTTTCAGAGCAGATTTATTTGATACAGAGAGAACATCTTGGTTTTGAGAACATTTCTGGGAAATCCATCTCAAAGATGAGAGGACCACAGAGGAAAAGTATCGAGCTGGTTGTTAAAAATTTAAGCAAGCAATTGTGAGCTGTAGTCTCCTGATTGTCTGCAAGCATCACAGTCAATACTTCAGCTGTGAATGGAACATGACTGATGAAACAGGAACGTGCTGCGGCTGACCAGAGAGAAGTCAAAGACAATCATAGTCACAGCAAGTTTTTGTGCCCTGCATGGAAGGGCTAGACAGACACTCAGAAGAATACTGCACATAGGGAACATCAGCATCCTTTCCCAATCACAAATGCTCTAACAGGCAGTTTAAGCTTCAGAATGATGCAACTCTTATTTAAGAAGTAAACGAACAATTTATAATTAATCATCTCTATACCATAAATACTACAGCTCCAGATGCCAAGTCAGATTAGAACAGAAGCCAGACTGTAACAGTCAGCAGCACTGCAGTGTTTATTGTGCCCCTTATTCAGATGCAAATACTTGTGATGCTACAACACTCAGAAAAATTAAAACCAGCCTTATCATTGAGATCATTTTGTACTCACATTCCAGTCCACAGTAGAAAAAAAAGGATGTCTCTTGATTTCTTCAACTCCATCTGAACCAGCTCCTGCAGTAAAGAAAATCCTGTATTTAAAACACTTTGGGTAAACTGAGGAAGACTGCACTGATAGTTTCCTAAAAGATTTATTTGCACAAATACAAATACATAAACACACAAATACCCCAAGGGTGTAAAATACTCAATTAAGTAGTGCATGCTTCAAATGGAGTACAAGAAGGCCATTAACAGTGTTGATGTTCTGTGTTCTGACACCGTCAAAGCTTCTGCTTCCTGCTAAGAGTCATTGGTTCACGAAACAAATTATTCATTAGCCAAAACCAGTAGTCATGATCCAAATCAAGGAGAAATCATATCTAAGCCCAGACTTACTGACCACGCAGAGCCTGAGTGTCTCCAGCAACTACTTTATAATAATCAACTCCACACAACCCCTTTTTATTTCCAAGATCAAAATACATGAACCCACCTAATCTATTTGATGGATTCCTTTTAAACAACATCCTCAGAAGACTTTGTGCTTCAGGGCTGAGGAACTGAGGCATCCCAAGTTTTGCTCTGAAGGGAAAGAGAGAACATGTAAGAGGAAAAAATGTTCTTAGCAGAAACTGCCTAAATAGACTTCATTGCACAGCTTGATCCAGCCCAAAGCCATGTATAGTTGTACACATCGAACTCATCGGTGCTTGAGTTTCACTTAATTTGAGTGGTTTTCAAAAGAAGAAAAAAACCCAAACCGAACAAAACCTCTGCAAACAAAACACCATACTAAAAACCTCAAACCCCACCTGAGCATCCAAACAAACTTTACAGTAAGTTGTTACCTCCAGAATACGTCATTATTATCAAAGTTAACTTCATATCACCAGGAAGTTATCATCAAAATCCCTCTACCAGAATTACCACCTGCACAGACATGCTAAATTTCAAATTAGTTGCCCCTGAAGTGATTTGCTAATATTATTGTTGAAGCGAGAGCCTCAAAGAGGTCTCACTGAGCCAGTATATCAAAGCTTCAGCTTATTTTAAGAAAACAATTGCATTAAGGCAAGGAATTAATTCTACAGAACTGCAGCATCCCTTCACCAAGTGAGGCCACTGACAAATCCATCTGCTTTCACACATAACACCCCAAGTAGGAGTTTACAGTGATAAGTGTAAACTGCTCTATGTTGGTAAGAGCTGAGATTCTCTCTCAACCCCTTCCCTGACTATCACCCCCTCGAAAGCCCCAAGGCTCTGCATGTGGTCTGAAGGAAATTCTTTGTTAGCTAAGCACACATAAAGAACATCTTTGCCCAACAGCCTCACTTACTAATCACCAGTTTGCCCAGTTTGTCTCGTCAGACAGCTTCTGTTGTAACTGAGATAATTGATTTTGACAGACATGAGCACCTAAGTGCACACTCCATATACCCCCACACAAAGCAACATCTGATTAACTGCTGCTTACAAAACCAGGTAATGCTTTAACAGTGGCAAGAGGCTATAACAACACGAGTGGCAAGTAACAGCGGTCTCATTTACTGTACTGGTTTTATCTTTATTATACACCCACAATGAAAACACAAGTTGCAGTTACTTAGCAGTATTTGCATAGTTTGGCTTCTAAACCTCATTGTGGGGCTGGGCTTTCTTGTTCCTGCTCTAGCTTTAATGCTCTTAAAGCACAAGGAGTTGTAACAAGGTGGCAGAACAGACTTAAAGGACATTTTCTGACTTTGAACAAAGTAAGGAGATTTACTTACTTGAGTATCATATTCATAGTTTCATTTCGATCTTTACCTTGAAATGGTAGTGTACCAGTAAGCATTTCAAACTGAAAAGAACAAATGTTAATCTAAATCAACACTTCTTCCCCCATTTGCTCAAACAAAGCATAAAGTACTGTGCCCTACTGCTGTACTAGTCACTGGCTTGAGCCAGATTAAAGTTCAAAAATCTGAAAACACTGTTTTCATCGGCAGTTTACTTGGTAATGACAGCAGCAAGCGGAACACAATGATGACACAGAATTGTTTTACATCCATAAGCTACTTCTACTGAAGTTATGAACTCCAAATTTTATGCATTGCAATACTGTGAAAATGGCAGGAAGAAATCCTAGAGCACCACTTTAGTTTTATTATCAATGAGTATTTCCACCCTAAGGCATCACAGCAAAGGTGTAAGTGCTAGCAGTTACTGCTCCAACTCTACTGTTCACAGAACCACAGAATGTTAGGAGTTGGAAAGGATCTTGAGAGGTCATCTAGTCCAAACCCCCTGTATTGGTTCATTACTTTTACAAAAATGCAATTAATATTCCAACAAACTGAATCTTTTTATTTTTTACTATAACTATGAAGCAACATGTGAAATAATTATCTCACTCGAACTGTTCTAAGCTACTCATGATTACACATCTCACTTTCACAATTCCTATTACGGAGCAATTTTTACTCAGCATAGTTGCTGTTTAAGTAGCAATTCAGTTGTTGCACTCTCTCCTCCCCTAATCCCTAGATCTGGACAAGCTTATTCTGATGACATGATTTCACATACACTTAGATATAGGCATCGTGTCTGTGACCCTAAGTAAGGTAAGTGATGAAGCATACAGTACCATGAGAACACCAAAGGACCACCAGTCCGCACTCTGGTTGTGCCCTCGCCTGTTTACTACTTCAGGAGCCATGTATTCTACAGTACCACAGAAAGAATAGGCCTTCTTTTCTTGATCTACTGATTCTTTGCTGAGTCCGAAGTCTAAAACAACAGCATTACAAGAATACAGCCAGTAAAGAAGTTTCAGAAGAAAACACAGTATTTTATTCAAAATTCAGAGTGTTGACAGGTTAGGGGTTTTTGCTTTCAGGAGCATTACTGACTAACTCAGCTCCTCACGGCGTCAGAATCTACAAATTTCTAGAGATCCCGCAGACATTTACCACATCCCACCCAGCCCAGTCTGCAAGTCCTGTTACCTTGATGGTGAACACCAATATTATTGCTCAATATTTGAAACGTTAGACATTTAGAGCCTCAAGATAATCAAATGCTCTTGTTTTCTCTGTTTGCTGCCTGCTGCATTCATACACAAAATTAGATAGAAGTAAAAATGAGTTTCAAAGAGAACAGTCTGTCAGTCTGTTACCGAATGATGAATAAATAAAATCAGACTAAAAATACTGTTGTTATGTAAGACAACATGGTTCTGCAACCTGACTCAAGTTCAGCAGTCTTGCAGATCTGCTCACTTGATTCTCAGAATACTTGTTCTTTTTTCAAGCTTGAACAATTCATCAAATATACAAATCCTTGATATCAGCCTGACTCTCAAGCCAAGGCTCCCCTTTACTCAAAGGGGAAATTATTAGTAATCAATAAACCCATCAATTATTCTTCCCAGTCTAAGAAGGAAGTGAGGATTTTAGGACTGGATTTAAATATACCATGCACAATGTAAAAAAATTATGCATTTTATACACGTAATTTCCATCACCATTAATCCATCAAATCTCTGAGTTTCAAAAACTGCATTTTTCTCTCAGACTGTAATAGCAATACCTAGAGACTGAAACACGTAATGAAATTTGTGTATTACAAAAGCATCAACTTAAATGTAATGTAATGCTTTCAAAAATTCATAGGAATTTTGCTTCCTAATAGTCTTTTATATATGTAATTTCCTAGAACGCATGTAATTGTTCCCCAAAGAATATTTTCCTGCAATTATGTGCATTTAAAAGTAATAATCCAGTAATGTCAAAAAAAAGCAGTAGTATTCCAGAAGCCTTATTGTGCACTAAACCCCCCACCCTCTCAAATAATGATTTTTACACCAAAAGCACCTCTGCTTCCTTTGAAAAATCTCACAGGCAGCAACTTGGGCCTCGTGTATAACCTCTGAATCTTCAGCTAAGGCATTTCATAGTAAATCCAGACACAGCTCACTTTCTGCCCTGAGCTGTGGACAGTGTTAGTAACTAACATATCCACACGTGAACTAAAGCTCATTAAAAAAAACCCTAAAAGAATCCCCCTCCTCCCCCCTCATTTATTATCTGGGTTTTTTACTTCCAACTGCGTTTCTTCTATTTGAACCAAGGATCTTCACTTTACAGTAATATTGGTGCTGATACTGCACCTTGATCTATGCAAATAGTAGCCTACATTGAAACTAAAAATTATTTCAACTAACTTATGTGAAATGCCTCCAAAATAAAGAATCATTATAAAAGAAAAACATTTTTTGAATTAGAAGTCTATTCAATAAATGTTCTAACCAGCTAAATACTGGCTCATGCATACTCCAGCCCTCACTAAACTTCTCTTGCAACTAAGACCTTACATAGATATATGTTCAGAATGTGCTATACACTAGTAAGTGTTACCTACCTGTTAACTTGATATGTCCTGCTTCATCAAGCAAAATGCTGAAAATTAAAATTCACATTCACCAATACACATAGAGAGCAACATTTACATAGAACATCGAAAATAGAACAGTTGACAATTTCATCTCCAACACAATTAATTTAACAAGCCAGTATTATTTAATTTAAATAACAAATTTTTTTTACATTTCATGATTTACGCAGTCTCACAACAATATTTTTAACATTACTATAGTAGAAAACGTAAAGCAACAAGCAAAATACACATAATAGTGATAAAATACATTTTACTTTACTTTTCTGGCTTCAGGTCCCTGTATACAATTCCCAAGCTGTGAAGGTGATCCAAAGCAAGGGCCAGTTCTGCGAGGTAGAATTTCACATCTTCCTCTGTAAACATAACCTAATAAGAACTGTATAGATTTACCTTCTGATCTTGTCTTCAGTTGTTAAAACTGCAATCTAAATAAAATATAGTCCTGTCTGCCTGAACTTTAAAATGTATTTTAGAAGCACCTTAAGAACCCGTAATTAATGGATTCACCTAACAGAACTGTTACCGTAATTGAAGATACAAAAGAGCTACCTGTAACACACAGACAAAACCAACAGCAGTTGCAGCAGGTAACTTCTAATGTAATAAATTTAATTGTTACATTATTAATAATTACATTAATAAGGTTAATGGTTGCACTGTCTTTCATGAACAGCACTCCTTCTGTCATGGTCCTACACAGACTGTTCTCCACTGCATTGTAAAATCTAGCATAACGTTGTTGTATTGTCTGTGGATTCACATCATTTAGGGAAAAAAAAAAAATTAGAAAAAATAGCGGGGAAAAAAGTATTAAATATTTGGTGAATATAATGATGGGCACCTACTCTGTCTGCTCTTCTTAGGAAAAGAAATCTGAGGAACCCTAGTGACATACTGAATAATCAAATGATGATGCACACAGAGCACTGGAGAGATGTGTTTCTATCCCTTAAACACTCCCCCGGTTGCTTCTAATTTCATATACAAGGATGGTACCAATTTCACATACAGGAGCTGTCTGCTCAGGTGGCCAAGGCAGCCAACAGCTTCCTGACTTCCAGGGAGGCTGCCCTGGAGATGGAGGATACAGGGAAAGCAGAGATACCGAACGCCTTCTTTGCCTCGGTCTACACTACTGGAGGCTGTCCTGATGAGCCCCACACTGCTGAGGCCCCAGAGGAAGTTGGGACAAAAGAGGAGTTTGCCCTGGTTGATGAGGACTCTGTTACAGATCAGTTGAGCAAACCGGATATACGTAAGTCCATGGGCCCTGATGGGGTGCACCCACGAGTGCTAAGGGAGACGGTGGAAGTCATTGCTAGGCTACTCTCCATCACCTTTGCTAAGTCGTGGTGATTAGGAGAGGTGCCTGGGGACTGGAGGATAGCAAAGGTCACTCCAATCTTCAAAAAAGGGTAAGAAGGAGGACCCAGGTAACTATGGACTGGTCAGCCTCATCTCCATTCCAGGAAAGGTGATGGAGCCATTCGTCCTTGACCTTGTCTCTAGGCATGTCAAAGACAAGAGGGTCATGGCAGGGGGATTGGACTAGATGATCTTTTGAGGTCCTTTCCAACCCCTAATGTTCTGTGATTAGGGACAGCCAGCATGGCTTCACCAAAGTGAAGTTACAGAATCACAGAACCATTCTAGTTGGAAAAGACCCCTGAGATCATCAAGACTAACAATCTACCCTACCATACAAGTTCACCCCTAAACCTTATCCCTCAACACTTTATCCAAATGATCTTTAAACACATCCAGGGATGGCAACTCAACCACCTCCCTGGGAAGCCCATTCCAGTACTTGACCACCCTTGCTGTGAAAAAGTTTTCCTAATATCAAGTCTAAACCTATCCTGCTGTAACTTGAACCCCTTCCCTCTTGTTCTATCACTATTTGCTTGCGAGAAGAGACCAGCACCAACACCTCTACAGTGTCCTTTTAGATAGTTGTAGAGAGTGATGAGGTCTCCTCTCACCTTCCTCTTCTCCAAACTAAAGAGCCTCAGCTCTTTCAGTCTTTCCTCATAACATTTATTCTCCAGGCCCTCTACCAGCTTAGTTGCCCTCCTCTGCACCAGCTCCAGCACTTCCACTTCTCTCTTGTATTGAGGTGCCCAAAACTGGACATAACATTCAAGTTGTGGTCTCATCAGTGCCAAATACAGAGGGATGATAACTTTCCTACTCCTGCTCGCCACACTATTTCTAATACAAGCAAGGAGGTCACTGGCCGTCTTGGCCACCTGGGCACTCTGCTGGGCTATATTAATCTTCCTGTCAGCTAGAACCCCCAAGTCCCTCTCGGCCAGACAGCTCTCCAGCCACACCTCCCCAAGCCTGTAGCATTGCATGGGGTTGTTGTGGCCCGCGTGCAGGACCTGGCGCTTGGCCTTATTGAAGCTCCTGCCATTAACATTGGCCCATTGCTCCAATCTATCCAAGTCTCTCTGAAGAGCCTCCCTACCCTCTTGCAGATGAGCACTCTCACCTAACTTGGTGTCATCTGCAAACTCACTAAGGATACATTCTGTGTCCTTACTGATCATCAATAAAGATGTTTAACAGAGGTAGTCCCAACACTGAGCCAGCTGGATTAACTCCATTAACCACCACTCTTTGGTCCCATCCGTTCAACTAGTGTTTTATTCACCAGATTGTGTACTTTTCCATGAGCAGCTCCAAGGAGAATTCTATGGCGAATAGTGTCAAAGGCTTTTTGAAAGTCCCGGTAAATTATATCCACAGCCTTTCCCTTGTCCAATAGTCAGGTCATCTTGTCATAGGAGATCACGTTCATCAGGCAAGACCTGCCCTCAACAAAACCCATGCTGACTGGGCCTAATCCCCTGGTTGTCCTGTACGTGAAGTGTGATAGCACTTGAGATTATGTGTTCCATGACCTTCCCTGGTACTGAGGTCAGACTGACAGGTCTGTAGGTTCCTGGGTTCTCCTTTCTGCCCTTCTTGTAGATGGGTGTTACATTTGCCACCTTCCAGTCACAGTATCACAGTATCACAGTATTATCAAGGTTGGAAGAGACCTCATAGATCATCAAGTCCAACCTGTCACCACAGAGCTCAAGGCTAGACCATGGCACCAAGTGCCACGTCCAATCCTGCCTTGAACAGCTCCAGAGTTGGCGACTCCACCACCTCCCTGGGCAGGCCATTCCAGTGGCCAATGACTCTCTCAGTGAAGAATTTTCTCCTCACCTCAAGCCTAAATTTCCCCTGGCGCAGCTTGAGGCTGTGTCCTCTTGTTCTGGTGCTGGCTGCCTAAGAGAAGAGAGCAACCTCCTCCTGGCCACAACCACCCCTCAGGTAGTTGTAGACAGCAATAAGGTCTCCCCTGAGCCTCCTCTTCTCAAGGCTAAACAATCCCAGCTCCCTCAGCCTCTCCTCATAGGGCTTGTGCTCAAGGCCCCTCACCAGCCTCGTTGCCCTTCTCTGGACACGCTCAAGCACCTCAATGTCCTTCCTAAACTGAGGGGCCCAGAACTGGACACAGTACTCAAGGTGCGGCCTAACCAGTGCAGAGTACAGGGGCAGAATGACCTCCCTGCTCCTGCTGGCCACACCATTCCTGATGCAGGCCAGGATGCCATTGGCCCTCTTGGCCACCTGGGCACACTGCTGGCTCATGTTCAGGCGGGTATCAGTCCACTGGGACCTCCTAGGCTAGCCAGGATTTCAAGTAAATAATGTAAAAGTAGCTTGGCGAGCACGTCTGCCAACTCTTTCAGCACCCTTGGGTGCAACCCATCCAGCTCCATAGACTTGTTTAAGTGGTGCAGCAGGACACTGATCACTGCCTTTCAAATTGTGATGGCCTCATTCTGCTTCCCCTGTCTCCCAGCCCATGAGGCCTGTTGTCCAGGGAATGCCTAGTACCACTGCTGAGGCACAGTAGGCATTGAGCACCTCAGCCTTTTCCGCATCATCTAATAGGATGGAGATTTTCCCTGGACCTCCCTTTGTTATTAGTATTGGTCAAGTCATGCTTGCCCAACCTAATAGCCTTTTAGAGGTGTATAACCAGGTGGATAGATGACGGCAAAGCAGTGGATGTGTTCTGTCTTGACTTCAGTAAATCATTGGACACAGTCTCCCACAGCATCCTCGCAAACTGAGGCAGCATGGTCTGGACCAGGGGTCCTCAAACTTTTTAAACAGGGGGCCGGGTCACTGTCCCTCAGACACTGTCGGGGGCCGGGCTGTAGTTTGTCTTGCCCGAGAGCGGGAGGGAGAGATGGGGAACCGCCCACCTCAGCCTGGCCACGCAGTCAGCAGGCAGAAGCAAACCGTGGCTGCTCGCTGGGGTGGGGTTTGTTACCGGTGGAATGGCGGGCCAGATCGGACACCCTGGGAGGCCATAGCCAGCCCACAGGCCGGGGTTTGAGGACCCCTGGTCTGGACGTTTGGGTAGTGAGGTGAACTGTGAACTGGCTGCAGGACAGAAGCCAGAGAGTAGCGGTCAGTGGGACAGAGTCTAGTTGGAGGCCTGTATCTAGTGGAGTCCCCCAAGGGTTGGTACTGGGACCAGTCCTATTCAATCTGTTCGATAATGACTTGGATGAGGGATTAGAGTGCACTGTCAGCAAGTTTGCTGATGACACAGAACTGGAAGGAGTGGCTGACAACCCAGCAGGCTGTGCTGCCATTCAGCAGGACCTGGACAGGCTGGAGAGTTGGGCAAGGAGAATTTTAACAAACTGTAACAAAGGCAGTGTGGAGTCGTCAGTCTGGGCAAGAACAACCCCATGCAGCAGTACAAGTTGAGGACTGACCTGTTAGAGAGCCGTGTAGGAGAATGGGACCTGGGGGTCCTAGTGGACAGCAGGATGACCATGAGCCAGCACCAGGCCCTTGTGGGCAGGAGGGCCAACAGCATCATGGGGTGGATTAGAAAGGGGGTGGTTAGTAGATCGAGAGAGGTTCTTCTCCCCCTCTGCTCTGCCCTGGTGAGACCACATCTAGAATATTATGTCCAGTTCTGGGCCCCTCAGTTCAAAAAGGACACAAAACTGCTGGAGAGAGTTCAATGCAGAGCCACAAAGAGATGAAGGGAGTGGAACACCTCCCTTATGAGGAAGGGCTGAGGGACCTGAGTCTCTTTAGCTTGAAGAAAAGAAGACTGAGAGGTGACCTCATTAACATTTATAAATATGTGAAGGGTGGGTGTCAGGAGGATGGAGCCAGGCTCTTCTCAGTGTCATCTAATGATAGGACAAGGGGCAATTAGTGTAAACTGGAACACAGAAGGAACTTCACAGTGAGGGTGATGAACACCGGAATGGGCTGCCCAGGGGCGTTGTGGAGTCTCTTTCTTGAGTGTTTAAAACCCGCCTGGATATGTTCTTGTAGGGGATCTTCCTGTGGCAGGGGATTGGACTAAGTGATCTTTTGAGGTCCCTTCCAATCCCTAATGTTCTGTCATTCTGTGAATTGTATCAGCACTGGTATGGACAGCAGAACCAGGGCAGAGATCATTCTCCTGTACTGGGCACTGGGGAGGTCCCACCTTGAATTCTGGGTTCCATTTTTGCCCCTCAGTGCCCAAACGACATTCCAAGTCTGGAGTGGGTACAGAGAAGGGCAACAAAGCTTAAGAAGGGTCTGGATCACCAGTGCTCTGAGACACAGCTGAGAGAACCAGGGTGGAGTTTAGCCTGGAGGAAAGTAGGCTCAGAGGAGACCTCACTCTTGACAACTCCCTGAAATTCAGGAGGTTTGAGCAAGGTGGGGGTAGTCTCTTCCCCCAAGGAATGAGTAACAAGATGAGAGGAAAGAGTTGTGCCAAGGGAGGATTAGGTAGCACATCGGGAAAGAGTTCTTCACTGGAAGCATTAGATATTGGAACAGGATGCTTAGGAAGGTGGTGGAGTCCCTGTCTCTGAAGGTATTTCAAAGCTGTATACACATGGTGTGAGGAACATGGGTTAGCAGGGACCCGTCAGTGTTGGGAAAATTGTTGAGCTTGATGATCTTAAAGGTCTTTTCCAACCAAAATAATTCAGTGATTCTCTACCTAGTTCAGCTCTGATCATGCTCTACAAATTACTGGAGAAGCCAGTAATCTTTAACACTATCAGAAGTAAATGTGAGTTTTAAGTGAAGTGTTCCTTTTGCATTGAGTACACGAAGAACGAGGGTAACGGCCACCTTAACTGCACAGTGGGCAGCCAACACAACTGCAACTAAGGTTCAGCAGCACCGTCGCGCACTGAACTTGGAACTGCACATACATCATTTGTTCTAGAGGCAGCAGCAATCTTTCTCACTTCCATAATGAGGGGTATTAATGTTGTAGGGACAATAAAACTAGGACTATGAAATGCCACTTCAACTTTTTAAAAAGCAATGCTCATGCTTTTTTATCTACACACAAGAGAACAATGGGAAGGCTGGAGAATCATTACTGCTTGGAGTAGCCAAGATGCAACTCTCAAATATGATGATGCTGAACAGTAATCTATGAACTCCCAATAATAATTTCATTTACAACTACTCTCTGTGTCAAATTAAACACAATGCAAGTCAACTTGATTAAATCTCACTAATGAAAACTTCATTATAGACTCAGTTAACTTCCACAGCTGAAACACTCACACCCACATTAGAAATTAAAAGACCAACAAAAGCATTTTAATAACTTCATACTAAACGCAATTAATTAAAAATAATCCCTGTGTGGGAAGTATGAAATGCCATGAGCAATTAACCCTGCTGTGTACTGTCCACTGCCTTTGTTTTACCAACTACTTTGGAAAATACCTCTTCTTGCCTCCAGAAGAAAAAACAGAGACTTAATCAGAAAACTCAACAGTTGTTCCTTCTTTCCCAAACGGAACACGTACACCTTTCAACCCTCTACCTAGTGGGATGGATAGACTCTTATCCCTTACTTAAGGATTCCTCAGTAATCCCCACTGAGGTAGTAGTACAGAAGAACAGATCTTCCTGCTACACCAGAATTTCCTCTATAATTAGACACCCTATACCAAAGCACACGCTGACCTCTTTCTTACCTACTATTCCAGTAACCCTTTATGAGTTGTTTGGTTGCAGCTTTTGAGCCCCATTTTTGCCTCAAGGTTAATTAATTTTGAGCTCAACTCTTAGTCATGATCCCTGCTTTAGTAGAGTCTTAGTGGAGTCGTGCTTTTATTAAAAAAGGAGAACAAAAACCCCTTTAAGTTCTTCCTTCTCTTTCGCCTGTTCCTAAAGTAAAGCTTTATTTTTGTAAGTAGTATAGGGGAGCATAACCAACTAGCTCATGGCCTTACTGGGGATACAACAATCTCTTCCATGTCATCAAAAAAAAAAAAAAAAGCAGTCAGATATCCATTCTTCTCATTTAAGAAAGTGGATTTTCTTGTGTATTAGCAATAAAAGTGTGTTTACACTGCAGAGAACACTGAAAAGCTCCTGCTATGAAGTCATTGGGAAACTACCATTAACAATTTAGGTCTTTATGAAATGTTTGTAGAAAGAAAATAAGTCTTATAAACATGTTCATAATACCTAGAGTAGCAATACATAAAGATATTTGATAACTGTTTAAAAAAAAAAACCACCTAACAAGCTGTGTCACATTCCCTCGTCTGAAGGTCTCTCCAGAAGACAGAAGTACAAAGCAGAAATGAAAATTCCAGTTGCATGGCAATGTTAAATGAAGGGGAGGGGGTCTCACGAATCGATGTCCACACTTTGTGACATTAAGCATTAGAGTGTCTATTACAGCACTATGAAATTTTACAATGCAGCAGAGATCTCTGGTAGACGTGCGTTTCAAGGAGCCACTAAGCTGACTATAAGCACAAGAAGAATACATCCCCTTTTCTTTATTGCTACATCTTCATTTACTGTCGCTAGGTTTCCAAGCAACAACACATTTTTAGACAAAAGAACTGTACTTTACAGCTACTAAATTAAAACTTAGGCTACTCATCAATACACACGTTTCTTGAGGTCATAAAATATATTTTAGAAGCCCAAGTAAGTTATTAAAAACTTGAGCATGAGGAGAAATATGAGGGGAAACAGCTAGAGAATATAACCCTTCACTGAAAAGGAAAAAAGCAACCCAAAAACCTAATGCTAGGCAGAGAAAAATTTAGGTACTTACCTCTTTGGATAATCGGGTGAATACATCTCCTCCCCTGAGAAAATCCAATATTAAATACAGCTTCCCTTCAGTCTGAAAGGCTTCAGAAGAAATACTAACAGTTAGTCGTGTGACAAAAATGATGTACAAACAGATCTGAATGCTTTTACAACTTAAAAGTTTTGATGAAAGGCAACAGTTTCGTTACTGAACAGAAATAATTCAGCAGCACGAGTCATAAAGGATCATTAAAACACTGTTCTTTTATTTCTCCCCTTTGTCAAACAGGGAAACACCAAGTATGTGAATTACTGTGCTTTGGTTTTACTCAACAGAAAGCAAAAAAAGAAAATCTCAAGTGAACTCCTACAAATTTTCCAAATCTTTAATTTAATAGGATTCTGTACACATTGACATTCTCTTTTCAACCCTATGATTTAAAGTTGCTAGAACCTAATTTGGATACTAAAGAGAGAAAATGAGAAAGAACAAGATCAGCTATAAAAGAAACTGAAATATAAAAACAATAATGATACCAACCATAGTGCAGTTTGACGATAAATGGATGATTTACTTCTACTAATATATCTCTCTCCATTTTTGTACGAACTCTATCCCGAACTGAAGGAAAAAGAAAAAAAACAGTATGAAAAGATACTTATTAGGTGCAGTATAAAAGGAGCAGAAACAACACATGAAAAATCTTCGCTCTCTCTAAAGAAATACTTGTCCTTGTTACCTTATTTGGTTTTAAGCCACATGCAAAGCAAAACATGAGCTCTCAGACACCAAAACTCTGTTTTATACCTGCCCCAGCTTCCTCATTGCCTTGATTTGGTGACAATATTTTGTGTTGATCCATATTACCTGTGAAAGCACTCACATCTACATTTCCAGGTAGTTAATTTGAACCTCTGAATTAACTACCTGTACTGAATATATATTTTTTGTCTTTTAAGGTTACTTTTTCCTCTTCAACTAGTAACAGTCCCTATTCACACACTGTGGACTTGCATCCATTACAGTGTCTTCTGAAAGCCAAAACAGCTTGTTATGGCACCTATAACAAGTGGGAATGACTTAACAGTTTTAACCACACCAGAGTTCTAATGTTACGAAAGACCAAAGTACAACTGTTGGTTAAATTAATTTGGTTTAATAGAGTGAAAAGACCAAACAGAAATAAATAAGGCAATATTAGACCTTGAAAGAGCAGTTTTTACCGCATAATTAAAGCTAGCTGGCCAGATTTAACCTAATTCTTCAGCATGAACTTACAAGTTACTATAGAGAAAATCCTGCTGTCAGAGAAGAGTTATGAACTCTCAGAAAAATACTTCAGATTACAGAAAACCTTTTAAAAAGAAGTATTTACAAGCCTCATTTAAGATATACAGGTGCAGTGAACTCCCATTTTCTAAAGGTCTAACCCAAAAGCTGCACATACCTTTTAAAGAAGCTTTTTTCAATACTTTCATTGCATAAAGTTGCCCAGCATCAGGACCAATTATTTTCCGTACAAGGAAGACCTGGTAATAGAAACCCAACAGTTTAAATTACTGCTAGAAATGTCAAGTAAACACTAAGTCTACCTAAAAAACCCCCACATTACTACTCTTAACTTCATTAATTCAGAAAAGGAGACAGCATGTCCCTAGTCCCACTCCTCAAAAGCCCTGAGGAACAGAGATTCCAAACACTCATAGTTAGGGTTTTTTGCATAAGCTTAGTAATCACATACACTGTGAGAAAGCATCTGCAAACCTCCTATTAATTTCAGGCAGCTTTCTGTGTTCTTTCCTAAGTACAGCTCCTTAAAGGAAGGGCAAAATTGCATTCCCTTAATCAGATTAGAGGACCATGCAGCAACAAGCTCTTTGAAGTCCTCAGACTGGTCATAACCTATATGTTCTTTCCTACAGCAAGCCATTTACAGAAGTACTTATCAAATAAGCAATTAGATAAATGTGTTTCTTCACATTACTTCCTTGGACAATGATAGTTCTGCCTGGGCTGCCATCTCCTAATTGACTTTTGTGGTTAAGACCCCAAGTCTCAAATACTAACAGACTGTATTAAAGAATTCTGAAGGGTGGTGAGACGAAAGTGAGGAAACCTCACAGATCAAAGCACATTTTCCCTCTGGAACAGCAACTCCAACAGGTTTTTCCACTTTTTTCTTTCCAGAGGAGTTTTAAAGATAGATGATACAGAACCTGACACTAAGAAAAGCCTACTAAATAGAATAATGTAGTACAAATACACGAACCCCTACTAACACACTAACCACTAGGTCTTTCAATCTACAAAACTGTTTGGAAAATGCTGCTGCTTCTAAGTTATTTGTCAAACAGGAATTATGAGTTATGAGGAATGTCTGTACCATTAAAAAAAGTACAAGTCACAAGAGAATGCCAGGAGCTACCCAAAATTGTCTCTCTGATATTACCTTATTCAGATTTTCATTACCTTCTTATTTACATACATTGTTAAAAAGAAACACTTAGAGATTAAAAAAACCAACCCCAAATAAACTTGTCAGCTTCTCCATTCTAGCATCAGAAATTCATCGTCTATCACTGACTAAATGGCACAGGCAGAGGATGAGCTGCAGCTCCATACCAGGCTACAGCAAACAAACCTTTTGTTTGCTAAACCCAAAGGGAGATCCCTGGGAAGTATGAACTGGGGAGAGAAAATAAACACCACAAAGGCAACAGCCACTGATCTTTGCTGTTTGTTTTCTCTTTTCAGTAGAAACCAACAAATATTAGCGAAAGAGAGCTCTGCTCAGCTATGTAACAGTTGCCAGCCAGTTCCTAAAGCTGGTTCCTGAACCAAACACCACCAAATTTCAAAAGCTCCACAAGACATGCCTCGCCAAGCTGGGGAGATTTGGAGCAAGAATGTTCCCAAGGTTGGCACAAGTCTGAGCGCTGTCAAGTGAGAATCTGTCTCAGACAGGGCTAAGACTTCTCTACCAGCTATGCTGAACCCTAAAACAGCTTAAGACATCTCAAACCAGGACTAAAGGCAGGGGGCCTTCCACGCTCTGAAGATGAGCATCAGCAATCAGCATTATCAGATAAAGAAAGATTTGGTTCTTAAGCTGTAAAATATAAAAAGAGTTAAATTCTATTTTTTAAACTGTCAGTCCCAAAATGTCTTCCTCAAGTTTAATCTTTCCCATTTACCTTCAAACATACAACTCTATATGCAGCAGCTTGGTCCTGACATGAAACAGACAAAACCAGCTGAAGAACAGGGAAATAGAAACAATTACAAAACTGGTTGTCTGCTTTTTACATGTCGTAAAAGGCCTAGTTTAGAGGTCTCATTTTAAAGAATAAATTAGCTTTACAGGATTACTATTCTAACTAGTACATTTTAAACTACTGTTTGAGATCTCAGATTTTTTAACCTTATTTCTGCACTGTCACACCAAGCAGCAAGCCACAAGAAATGTGACATATTTCTCCTCTATGCTCTTCCAATTGTTCACTTAATGTCTTTTAGCTGTAGATCACTTGACAAATACAGCAACATAAAAACAGAGCTTATTTACTTTATTGTTACTTTGATTCAAGTTCCAAACTGTCAAAACTGTTCTTCTGTACCTACATCAATACAGTTTTCATACAATGAGAAAAGTCAAAACATTCACAGCATGTCAAGTAGCACCATTAAAAGACAAATCACCATCTCCTCCACAACTGTCTATTGATGTTCTATTACACTGCTGCTGCCTCCCAAGCATCAACCTAAACTACAGGAGATGTGAGGTAACCTACACGGAACAGAGACGCATTAATTCTGAATCCTCACTAGTTGTTGCAATCAAGTCTTGAAGCAATTGAAAACACTCTGCTTTTATTTCAAACAGTGTAAGGTAAACAGAATTTGACGACACCAAGGCTGTTGCATAAAGCCACCCCTAACCCTATAGCCCAACTGGTTAAATCCATTGCTGATGGTGCCAGTGGTCCCGTGAAGATGCAGGTGCTAGTCCACTTGAATCACAAGCACAGCTCTCCCTGTGCAGTTAAAGCAAACCACAACTTTCTATGGTAGAGCTCCTCCAATTTGCTACTGACTGAGCCCCCCCCAAACTACAGACTGTGGTGACTGTGGCTGTCTGATACAATTTGGTGTCCTGCTCTATGGAGCGCCGCCTGGGCACCAGAACATGACTGGGAAAAGATGGAATTTGTGACTAGCTTTTAAACCATTCCCAGCAACAGAGAGGTCTATGAAAAAATCACTTTTTCTCTAAAAAAATGTGAGGTCAGAAATGCTGTCATAGTAAAGTAAGAATACACCCTTCACCCCAGTCAAATGCACAACAGGATACATAATTTCCTCCAAACCAGGTCAATCCCCAAGGAACATCCACCAGTCCTCAGATTTGTTAGGTTTACAGCTAACCTTGTATTATAGAAATAAGGGAAGACAAAGTAAGTTCAAAGCAAAGAACAGAAACAAACAATTTTTGTTATTTTACCTTTCCAAAAGATCCTTGACCCAGAACCTTAAGTAGTTCAAACTGTGCTGGATCTGCTTTCTCACATCCTTCTTTTACGTGGTGTGTAATAGGAATCTCTTTCACACTTCCTTCATCCTATTATTTCAAGGCAAACAAAACACAACAATGAACAGGCCTGAATTTATCAGCTCTCAGTAGAAAAGCATGTAAATGCCTTTTCTTTTCTTGAATTTTTTTTAATTAAAAATATTTGAGTGTTGTAAAATACTTGAAATTCTCACAGGGCATTAAAAAAACCCTCTTTGAACAAGGAATTTTCCCATCCATCCTCTCTTAAAACTCTAAACGGAAGTTGAGATCTCTAAGGCTCGTCTCCGTCTGTCATAAATATTACAACTAGGGCAAAGATGGATTTTCTTCTGTGGAATGAATAAACATACAGTTTTTAAAAGCATCTCGAAGTTGATTTTTCTGTGCTTATCTCTGTTTTAGTAGCCTTTAGTTTTCCCAGTGATCCTTCTTCTCATCTTTCTCTTTCCTGCAATAGCCTCAATGAATGGCAAATTGAATTTCATCATTTTAGGTAATTATTGCTCTTTGCAGCAGCAATAATAAATACGGCCATCCATTTGTAGCTGGAGGAACGGGCAGCTTCTGAAGAGCATAAATAAGGTATGAGTCATCCAAGAACTCTGAATTCTCATATCCAACAGAAGAAACAGGGCTCTGGTGTGCAGAGCTTGTGGAAAGACTATGCTGTGTAGAAACCTCCTTCAGACAGCCGAGGGCAGGTCTGAGGTGGGTAAAGGATTTTGTGTTCTGTTGACTCTTGCTTTCCTCTTTAGCAAAGCAGGCACAGCAGCTCCAATTGTGAAAAGACAAACATCTGTGATGAAAACTAACTGGATGATGCACTGCAGCTTTTATGGGGTAAGCGAAGTTCCCGTGAGCCAAAACAAGCATCACCGCAACTCCGAACTATGTGCAGAGGCCTACGGCAGCAACCTCAGCTTGCACACACAGAAGGAGCAGCAACCTGAGCACTATCAAAGATAATCCTTAATTTGTGACACACTGAAGATACAACCCAATCACAACACAAAATCCTCAACATTTAAAATATGTTGACGTCTTTAGGGTATCCAAATTATTAACTGTCCTATCCTCTCTTTAGATCCCAGTCTTGAAAGCTTCTCTTAGTAGACGCCAGAAAGACACACTAGTGACCAATAGTCTCGAGGTTCCCCTTCAAAAACAAGCACCAACACCACCAGCAAGATCTGACCGCTTGATGAAACAGCCGGTTTTAGGAAAGAACATTATTCTGCAGGCTGGCTAGAGAAAGTCTTGCTGCCCAAGACCACATATTAAAACGGATAATCAACATTATCAGACTCGACAGACAAGTATCAAGATGAAATTCTTTAGGTGGTTAGGAATCTGGGCATCTAAATGTGCCCTGACTTACTGCAATAATTAACACAGAAGGAACGATCATCTGATTGTCCAGAAAACAAAAAAAGGGCTCAAACTAACATCTTGGTGTAGTCACAAACCAAAGTCCAGCTCTTACTGCACATGACCCCTTTGCCCTCCATCTCTTATTTCATCCTCTCTCTGGAAAAGATGTGTTGGTCCTGCCTGCTACCCATGCAGAGGTGGGTGTTAACATAAGGCAGTGCTGGGTAACAAACTCGGTTCTTTAACTCGCACTCCAAGCTACTTTATTTCCTTCTTTGTTCACAAAACCCCAGCTGCTGGTACAGCGTACACACACCAACTTCATTGCACCCTTCCATGTTACTGGCTCTGCATATACATATTCATAGGAAAGATGCACAAGTCTTTTTAACAAAAATAAATACAAGTTAAATCAACACATGCTCAGAATTTAAGGCAGGTAAGAGCACCAGCATTTCAAGTCATCTGATGAAAGCAGCAAGTCTAGTTACACACCAAGTCATAAAACAGAATTGATGCCTGGAAATATGTAAATACTCCATTTAAAAGCTTTTTTTACCTCTCCATTCTAATTTGTTAATTTGTTTTCTTTAACACTCCGAGCCTTTGCATGAGAAAAGCTCTTAAAGAGTTCACCTGTGCTTCTGTTTATCACCCACCTCGTGTCATTAGCCTGCGACATCTCCTGTGGTTGCTGCGGAGACTGACAGAGCACTTCTAAATGTGAACTGAGGGGAAAAATGTGTTTTCCAGGCAAATACAGTATAACTGGAGAGGTACAAAATGAGTTGTTTTTCTATTAAAGTGTTTCACCTTCACAGAAGATGTCTAGATGATTTCACCTACTTAACTACCATGGAAGTGCTAAAAATTGGCATGACTGAAGTATAAAAAGACCTCTACACCATCAGAGAGTAAAAGAGCTGGACAGATACAGAAGCCCGCTTCATTTTCATTACTAGTTTGGCCTTCATGCAGCACAAAAATCCAGTGATTTGACTTTGTGCTCTGCTGCTAGAGCAGCAAAACCTCTGTGAGGACTCACGTAGCAGCTTCCAGCTAGCTGCCTTGCACAAGAGGGAACTATTCCCAGCAGATTCAACACAAGAACAAAGCAGTGAAAGAAACACCGCAATCAGTTATGGCTTGGTGCCATCTTGCTTCGTTACAGCTTGACTGGTATGTGGCTCAGAGCACTAAACAAACAAGCTCAGCAACATCTTTCTGGTTCAAGTGCAGTGAAAGATTGAGACAAGCCACTGCTCATCTTTCTTTGCCATGCTAAGGACTGTGACACTGATGGTTTATTCCCTTACTCCACACCAGGAAACATCCCAAGGACCACATTTCTACATCCAAGAGTTTATCCTTCAGATAACTTACTTCAGAAGTTATGATCCTAATTGCCAGCGGTTACAGCTCGCAATACCATCTACTTGCTACCTTCTTCCATGATCCTGTTCAAAAATACTCAGACAGGTGAGATGAAAAACAATGGCCAACTCTTCTGTGTAACGTCCAGCATTTCACCAGGTACAGAATTCACCTGAAGTTCAGCCCAAGTTCTAGCCAGCACATGAAACACTGACCTTAGGCACACACATCACCAAGGCACTGGACAAAAATCCTGCTCAACAGGGTTTATCTGGGATATTTCTCCATACAAATTAACATACTGGTATAAAATCTAACTGCTCCAAAATAGCGAGAATTAGGTGCCGTCTAGATGAATGCACACAGCAGCTGCAAAGGAAGAACAGATGGCAGAGCTGCACTAAACACTCTCTGTGTAGAAGACTCAAGGTTGGACTGAGCATTTTCTGTGGCAGAGGGATCTACAGACACTCCCTCCAGCACATGGGATCTGTTTTCCACACAGCACTGCCTCACCCAGCAAACTTCCTCAAATGAGGCACTTATGGCCCCTACCCAGGTACTAATTTTCAAAACCATCCTCAAGACTAAGAGCTTCTTCAGATCTGGCCACATAAAATGAGAGAATCGAAAGTTATTAAAAACCAAAGGGAAATCATGCTAGCAAGTGTCTAAACTGAATGTGGATCAAATATACTTACATGGTAGGAATATGGTTCACCTTCTTCCATAGGCTCATCTACCATTTTAAGGCCATTTAGCTGGAGAGGGGAAGGCCAGGGAACGTGGAAGGGAAAGGAAGGAAAAAAAAAATCCAAACAAAAAGAGCATTAAGACCTAAAAATTTCACACAGAGTTCAAAAATTCAACAATTAATGCCTCAGCACACACAAATGAAAACTGGTATTCTTGTTCCTCTAACTTAAAACTAGTTTCAAAGAAATTCTACTACTTAGCTGTATTTAGCGTCTCCCTTATGTATCATTTAGCATACCCCTTGGTAAATGCCATTCCACAGCATTACTTAATCAGAATTAATTTTCAATGACTTCTTTAAAAGCTACAGAAACCATCCATACAAGACGACACTAAAATAAAATTCTTCCATTAAGCACAAAGTTTATATTGCAGATGCTCTGCAGAAATCTAAAATCTGCTGCTGAAAATTGACTTGCAGTAAGGACAAAAGCTGCAGAAGTGGTTTCAAGTCTTTCGGGGGCAAGAGGGAGAAATACCAGAGCAGGCAGAACTTACACCACAGAATTCCAGCACATAAAAATAAGAATTTCCTTAAAAAAGAAAAGCTAGATTCCTCTAAGTATCTGCTTGCATCAAAAGTTTTTTTATAGATATAGATATATATATGTATCTATTAAAAAATACATATATAGAAAATATATAGAGAGAGTGAACAGCTCAAATGTAATGAGGTAGTCTGGAACTGCAGATCTGTATATTCAAATATCAAGAGATGAGGTTTTTTTAAAGCTACTAAGTCTGAGAAAAGTACGACACGCAGCAGGACAGAAGCAAAGAAGTGACCTGCTTTTAAATGAGTTTGTTAGCAGTTGCCCACCTATCCCCAAAACCCAACAATAAAAATACCAAGTGCACAGTGACAGTAAAAGTTTAAAGTCTCTGCATGGAATTGCTTGTTACTTAGAGCTAAACTAAAGAAGTTTAAAATAAATTGAAAATACATGCATTCAGAGCATTGATTGAAAACTGGTAATACCTGATAAAATGGGTGAAGCCAATTATGCCTTTTTGCTACTGCTAACTGCTGATTAGGTGAAGTTATATTTCACACAAAATAGTAACTTCAGGAAACTTACACTACTTTTTTCCCCCCCTCCCCAAAAAAATAAGCTGAAACAAGTTCTCAGATCAGGCAACGGCATTTTTCTCTCATACTTGAGGATTTATCTTAAATATATGCCAGAGATGCCACAACACAGCACGACCATCACTACGCAAGGTAGTGAAACTCAGGACTACAGAGAATCTTGACATGCCATGTAGACTGTGCCCCCTACTGCAAACAAACTCGAAAACTGAACAGACAGGTAGGGCTGAAGGGGCAGGTTTGTACCACCATGATTGCATCATCTAAGCAAACCCTCAACCACCTCCACTGCTGCTTCTAGATTTCAAACACAGCTTTTAAGAAACAAGTCCTAAATTAATGATTTTGATAAAATTAATTTTCCTGGTTTTCTATAAAGATACTGGCACTTATTTTGAGGCTATGTCCTCAATGAAAAACAGCAAAAAAACAAAGAAAGCAGGGTGAGGCATTGCCCGCTTTCCCTCTTCTCTAAGTTTCTATTTGTTTAAGGCACAATTTACACACACACTGCTCACATGAGCTACAGTTGCCCAGGTTATCCAAGCACTGACATATCCAACACACTGCTGTCGTTTGTATCCATCACGTATTGCCACCCTAACTTCTGAAGGGCAGAAATCACTAACCTATTGCCCCAGATGCAAAAACCTCTTGTATCTTGCGCTATGAATCAGTTTGCTCTTCTTTTTTTTTGCACAGATTTTTTTTAAAATGCAACACTGGGAGGGACTGAACACCGCTACACTGATTACTATATAAATTAATGTAACAAGAAACAACCACAAAGTTTGGAACAGAGGTGAACTCTATCCCCACTTTATGCAATTCATAACCATGTATTCTTGTGCCATACAGCATATTCACACATGAATCAATGTGAGACTCACCAAAGTTGTCCAAATAACTAGTAAAAAAATGGGGTTTTGCTCCAGGTGCTCAGAAATACGATGCAATTCTTCAGTTAGCCTTCAGCTTGAAGTGAATACAGATAGTTCATTTCACCTTGTCTTTGAGTATGGCTTTTCAAGGGGTTTTAGCTTAAATTTAAGCTCTGGCACCAGCCAGTAGATCTGCAGATACACTGAAACCAGCAGCTTGACTCCAGGCCATCAGCTGCAGAAAGCTGTCAGTGCTGGAAGTAGGTTCTGAACCAAACACCAGCTTGTTATTCTAGCTGCAAGGTTCCTGAACACACCACATAAGGATGCTGCAGCTTTCCAGAAAATCAAATATAGCAACTTATTGGATTTTCATGGCAGGTAATCAAATACCATCTTCATTAACAATTTCCTACTGTACACTTTTCCTCTTTATTGTTGCTCATAGGGATTTTTTCCCCTGTCCAGTCTGAAAAAAAGCCAAAACAAACCCTGGGACATTGGCCAGTTTTCAGTCCACAGACTATGTTCAAGGGCATGAATCTGCTTTTATTGCCCGATATACTCAACTACACTTCTTTTTTTGTGAGCCATCGTCACTGCCCATTTAAATCAACCCATCAAAACAACAAACCTGTCGGATTGCAACCCAAAGTCTAGCAGTTTGTTTGCATAAAAAGAGTCAATTACTAAAAATCGAAGTATTACTGTTCCGTATGGTTCCTCAGGTTGGCCACGTTTCAGTAACTAGAAGTTTCCACTGCCTCCCATATTAGGAAAAAAAAGTTGCAATTAATCCTCAATTCCCACCTCTATGGAAACCAAAACTCTCGCTTCTGAAGCCAAGTAGGACGGATGCCTTTTAGTGATCTAATCATGAATATTTATGCACAAACATATATAGAACAGAACTATTTTCACCTCCGACTCATTACTTACTAAATACCTACGAACATACAAATTGAATCTGTTATTGACACCTCTAAAGGAAGTGAGCTGTTCTGAAGGAGATTCATTCATCCTTGAATCAATTTGCTTTTCAGTACTGCTAACGTTCTACAACTAACTGGATATTTTCCATACTTTCGTTAAAACACAAACTCAACTCAGATGTTTAGGCCAAATAGCATCGACTCTTTCCAAATACTCACTTTAAGAGTTACAGAAGATACTCTAATGCTGCTGACTCGTGTAAAACTAACCAAAATAATTATATAAAAAGATGAGAAGGATAGGAATGACTGACAGCCGAGCAGCTGAGACACTTACTTTTCCAGCAGCTCCGGCTGAAACTCGATCCTCTAACGCCAAATCACCCGCAAGGTAAGAGAGCAACCTGCCCTCCGATTTAAATAGCTGCCATGAATCCCATGATTCGCTGGGACTAGACCCTGTTACCTCAACAGAATATCCAAACGGCTTCTGTGGGCTGGGCAAAGGCTTCACTACTACTGCACATGGTTTTCCTTTGATAATTATAGCAGAGGAATCACCTGGTATTACCAAAGATTTGAAGCACCTTCCTCCTCCATACTATGGATATTTCAGCTGTTCACAGGGTAAGCACATTACAGATTGGTCAGTCTATGGGTTTTGGGTGAAGGCAAAGTATAAATTCAAAGACACCGAAGTATAGCTTCAAATAGTTCAAAACATTAGTGTGGGAGGTCACACTGGAACCCACAACTACTTTGAAAAGACTTGGAAAGCAAAACAAAAATTCCTTTGAAAAAAAATTCCTGCGAAGAGGACCACATTTGTTCCTCATTTACTCTGAATTACTTCTGCAGAGAGTTTGCATCATTGATTTAACTAGCAACACATTTGCCCTATGGAATACTATTTCCTAAGATAGGGTAGGGAAATCTGGGGGTTCTGTGCACAACTAGACAGGTGAAAAGTGTCTAAAAATCACTGCTGGAAATGAACAAATTCCCACAGAGCAGCAGCCAAGCCCACGAAGCAGAGGACAAGGCAGTACCCAACTGGCCATGAGGCAACCAGAAGAAGGATGTACCACCAGTGTCTGAGTTTTCTTCTCATCTGCTCGCTGCCTGCACAAATCCCACACAAACATCAAATCCTCTTGCTAAAGGAAGAGGCCAGGTAACTCATTCCCACTCTCTTTAAACATATGAAGGAAAAGCATAAGATCAAACCATCTGCCTTAAAATAAAAAAAAAAAAAGTTAAATAATGAAATACTTAAACCCATAATCAGTTACTCAGGAAAGTTCTGAAGTTCTTTCCTGTGGCAAATAAATCATACATTGATGCAGGATAACAAACCTTCAGCAACCTGTAATTACTGATTTTGAGAGAACATTTTGATCCTTCCCATTATCAGAGATCAGGGGAGAATTATGCGTGTCTCAAATTAGTGACAAGACACAAACCCAACCACAAGCACAGGGAACTCATCAAGATCTTTGTCGCCTGGCTGGAGCTCTGTAATCAAAGGGCATAAAGCAGCTGGTCTGGAAACAGTTTAATGGCAGATTAAGGAATACTGGAAAAAGGGACAATTTAAATGTGATGAAAACAACACGTCAGACTCTGCTCCTAATGTAACAGAGATGTTTATCTACGTGAATATTACAAATCTATCTAGCAAACAATACCAGTGTTCTGGTTTAAACAGTGAAGCCTCTCCAATGGCAGACTCATCAGGAGATTCTCCACCTCACCAGGAACCAAGGTGAGCTACCTCAAACAGCTCCCCTGCTCCTTTGAGAGACTCAGAATACCAGAGCAGGTCTCCAAAAATTATCTTCAGGAGCGGTACAGCAAAGCAGAATTACTATTACTGTATTGCAGCACTTTTCAATGCATAAAGACATGCATTGTTTTCCAGTTAAGAGTATTAATGTGCTTTCCCCCCCATTTTTTGTAAAGCAGCTTGTTCTCCTAAATCTTTACAAACATTGTTGCAGCGGCTGAGGGCACTTAATTCAAGTTACAGGCAATACTATGACTCTCTTTTCCTAACATAACACCACCTAATTGTGGAGGTCTTCGGAGATGCACTAAAACTAGGTAGCTGAGTCATCCACGTCACTGCCAGTAATTACTCACAAAGGAGTTATGCAACTCCTAACACTGACAAAATTCAGCAGCCTATGACAGACCAGGCTCAGAACATGCTCAAGAGGATGGGATGGAAAACACTGGCCAAAAATCAAAATGGTTTTTATTTGAACTGGCATGGGCAGCTTGTTATGGACCACAGCAGCAACCCTCAACTCATGAACATGCCACAGCAACTTTTGACGCAGCCCAGTTTTTCAGCAGATCACTTCAGTTTCCGGTCACTTTGTTGTCTCAGCCTTGTCTTCTGTGTCACTGTCAGGCAGCTAAGGCACTGTCAAATGACCTTTTTCCTTTTAAACCCAAGGCTATTTCTACTAAATGGGCAGAAAATTCCCAAATCCCTGTATTCTGCCCTATTCCAGGAATGAAATGCATTTCATTCAACTTGGTAAATAAAACACTAACATTTACTTTCTTGTTTTTACACTCATGTTTTAATACTCTACAGCAGTTGATTATAATCAACACCTGGTACCTATTTTTATTACCATGAAAACACTTACTTAATCCTTTCTTTTGGACACAAGAGGTTCACTTAGCATTGAAGCTTAAACTAAGTGACACTGACCCTTACTACCCAGGCTGAAGGAAGTCTCATATGACAAAACTGCTTCACAAGTGACATGTCATGGGGACATAACAGAGGGGAACAGCACAGCACACAGTCCAAAATTAAACCAAATACAGAATTTCTTCCCACAGTTCATGTTGCTCTTATACTTTTGACCAGGAACATCTGCTTCCTACCTTCAAGAACACACCCTTCCCTCGTCAACTGTTTTGTCTGTTACTCTGTCAAACATGAAAGTTCCATTGTTGGAAATGAGCTTATTTCTAACAACACCAATCCCAAATTTAGCCAACAGGCAGATTCCTCAGAGAGAAAATAAACCTTGGTGAAATCCCCACAGCACGTGAACACAGAATTCCTACGAACAAGCACGACGCATCCCTGAGAGTAACGTAAAACATTACGACGACAACAACAAAGATTTGTTAACGTTATTTGGAACTTGGTGCTTAACCCAAAGAAACTGGTTTTGGCATAAACAATGCCTCCAACACTTCTAGCCAGGTGTAACACAGATTTAACAAACACAGTGTCTCAGTTTAATTAGAGCCCAACTGAAATGGTTCCATGCAGACACCAGTAAGTACATGGTTTGTGTACAGGCTCAAGTAAAACACCACTTGAAGAATGACTGTTGCCAGCATTTGCCTTCAGACATTAGAGGGCTGTTTCAGCTGGACATCCACCATCTGCTGCTCTCCTGGCTCCATGAGCATGACTCCAGAACCAGCTGCTACAGCAGCTCAGTGCCCACTTCATGGCTCTTCCCAGCCCAGCCAAGTATTCCAAGAGAATTGAGACATCACACCCACCACCAGCAGAACTACCTGTCTAAGCTGCGTTGCGCTGAACCATGACTGGTTCTCCAGCCCCCTTTGCTGGACAGTACTTACAACACAGAAGCAGCACTGGACACAAAGCTCCCAAAGTAGCATAAGCCTTGACGGAAGGGTGTTTGCCGAGTCCAAACCCATCCAGAGATGCACAATAACCACAAGTGCTCACGTTTCAGCTGTCATGCTCCAAATTTGATTACTTCAACAATGATGCATCGCAATATTCTTCAACAGATCAACAAGGGGACAACAGTTCTCTGACCTTCCATAAGTGTCACACCTTCACCACAGCCACTATTTTTACAAACCATCAGATTAACTAATAAGCCTTAATACTTCTGCAGACTTTTTAATCCTTACCCATAATGTAATTAGGATTTCTCTAATATTAAGGCACAGGAACGGCATCAAGTATTATTAGATCACCAGAATATTTTAAAGTGTTTAAGTGCAGCAGCCATGGTGTAGAAATTCACATCCAGTAATTAAAGGACTTGCAAGTGGCTCTCTGCAGACACAGAAACTATTAAAAAAACCCCAAACTAATAAATTTTAAGTCTCATGGTTTTACTCCTCTTGTGAATTTCTGGGTTGTTTTTTCTGTTACATGGATCAATTTTTACCAGAGAATGAAGTTTTACCAATATCCTTTTAAGGATACCCTTTCATGGATGCCCTTTCACTTTTCCCAAAACTTTACTTACATGCGCGTTTTACACGCTCTCTGCTGAGAGATTAATTTGCCACAGACCTTTTTCCTCCCGATAAGACAAGCCTGCTGCATCATGGTGAGCACGTCTGACCAGTTTTAAGCAGCTTTATTGAGATAACATCTTTTGTGGATCTAATACAGCAAGGAGTAATCCTTCATTTGTCGTCCCTTACATGCAACCCTGTGCTTCTGATGTAGAAGTGGGGAAAAAACGTTTTAATGCCGTGGAGCGTCACAGCCCGCTGAGGTACAGGTGGTACTGAAGAACGACCAGTCCCACCATTTACTTCCCATTAGCCTGCACTAGGTATTCGCTTTTGGATGCACTCAGCGCTAAGCGATGCCTCTCCAAGACTCTGATCGTTCTCTGCGAGGTTTTAAGCGCCCCAAACCCAGTCACGGGCTGTTGGTCCCTCCCGTTCGCGGTGTGTTTGGTAATTAGCGAACAGCTCTTCCAGGAAAATTCCGAGGGAGCTCTCCCCGTGACAACCCACCTGGATCAGCAGCACCAACTTAACGCAACTTTCCACCGGCGCCACAGTCATAAAACCGACTTTACAAAGACCCTGCCGAGCTGCTGCTTAATCGGGAAGGGACGAGCGCGACACAAACCTCGCCGGGAAGGGGCACAAAGCAGAGTTGCCTCCAAAGCTCCAATCAACGAGCTAATCACCTGCGTTGTCGGCAGAGCTGCGCACCGCGCCGGGAAGGAAGGAAGGGCCGGTTCCGCCTGGGAGCGGCAGAGGCCGGGGCCAGGCCTGTGGCGGCAGGTGGCGGCAGGTGCCGGGGGCAGCCCCGCCTCCCCCCTTCCCCCCCGCCTCTTCCTCCTCGCCGGCCGCGCACTGACCTGGCCGCCGCTCACGTACAGCTCCATTTTGTGGCAGGGCTGCGGCTCCTCCGCGTCCTCCAGCGGGGCGAACGGCACCATGTCCCGGTTCTGCTCTCAGCCGGGCAGCAGTAGTCGCTGGCCGCTGCGCATTTCTCCCCGCCGCCACAACAGGCCTCAGCGTGGGCGGGCGGGCCTCCTCCTCCAGCGGCCCATGGAGCGCGGCCGAGCGCGGGCTGCGGCTGCTGCCGGCCGGCGGGGGCGGCTCCGCTGTGCCCACACCCCCCAACATGGCGGCGGGCGGGGGCGGGGCCTGTGCTCGCGGCTCTGACGTCAGAGAGGGACGGAGGGGCCCCGGCGTGGGGGTGATGGCGGTGACTCCGGGAGGGGATGGCGGCGGGAAGGGCGTGGAGTAGCGAAGCCCTCCCTAGCCACAGACACCCCCCCTTTCCCCCCTGTTACAGACACTGATCCCCCCCGGGGTATTGGACCGTTGTTCCTTCTGGTTGAGAAACCCTCGTTCCTCTCAGCCCACAGAGAAACTGAGCAGGGACACCCGGGTATTCGGGACACGGGAGAGGAGCGCATCTTCTTCCCGGCGAGATGGCAGAGAGGGGGGAACCTAAAAGTTTTGTTTTTCCAAAATGGTGAATTTAGACGTGGCAGGATGACAATGGAAAATCATCACCCGGTTCTTCCTCAGCGCTTGGTGAGGTCTTTAGCGATAGGACCGGGGGGGTGGCTCCAAGCTACAAGAGGGGAGATTGAGGCGAGATCCGAGGCAGAAGTCCCTCCCTGTGAGGGTGCTGAGGTACTGGCACAGGCTGCCCAGGGAGGTTGTGGCTGCTCCATCCCTGGCAGCGTCCAAGGCCGGGTTGGATGGGGCTCTGGGCACCCTGGTCGGATGAGAGGCGTCGCTGCCCATGGCAGGGGTTGGCACTAGGTGATGTCTGAGGTCGCTTCCACCCTAAACCATTCTGTGATTCTGCGGTTACAGACACCAAGGGGAGGAGTTCCTTTTCTAACCTTGTGTTTAGAGAGAAAAATATATTTCCAAACATAAGTGGGCAGAAAAAAAGGCAATGGATGAAAAAAGAATACTTCTCCATCACCATTTGATCTTAGAAGCGAGAACACACTAGAAGAAACTGAAAAATCCGCATGTCTGAGGCTAGAAAACTTAATGACACAGGCGTGGTGGTTTTTTACTCAGCAATCAGTCATTGTAAAAACAAGACTGAAATGCTGTGGTGCCGTGGTCCTCAGTGATAGCGGAGCGACCGGTTCCCAGTCACCGAGCCTGCCGAAGAGCTGCCTATTGTGAATGTGTCACTGCAGCACCAGCCAGCTGGCACGTCAGCGTTTCCATTGCAAACCTATTTTTAAAGGTCTCTAACTCAACCATGGAAGACAAATGTTTTGGAATGAAATGAGGAGTATGCACCAGGAACGCTCATCCTTCAGAAAACAGGAAGCCTGCAAGAAAATGTAGGACCATGGTTACCAGTACTTACTATGGAGAGAGAATCTGTGCTTTAAATGTAGAACTGTTTGGGTTAGGTCACTTGTAAGCCTTATTTTTGTTGCAGTAGGATAGCTGAACATGGAGCTTTTGGAGTGATTAAGTGGCAGGAGATGAAGGGACATGGCCCAGCTTTGTGAGTTTTTCATTGACATACAGCTACATACTTGTTTGTAAAACTGGGCTGTGTCCGCAAGCAGCCACATGGCCAAATCTTTTGGGTCAGATGTACTGTGCAGTGCCAGGAGGCATATCTGAATTTAAATATCCAGGAAATCAAGCGAGAAGTGACTTTTTGAAAGTGTTTCAGCGTTCAGCAATATCTTGAATCTAAAACTTGTGTTGCAGATGCTGTTTCCCTGCATCTGACTTTTCCTGCTGCCTCAAACAAGCTGCTGCTGCTGCAAGTGCCCAGTAGGTAAACACTGGAACAGGCTGCCCAGGGAAGTGGTAGAGACCCTACCCCTGGAGGTGTTCAAAAGGCAGTAAATGGTCCAGTGGTCCTGCAGGTGTTGGGTTGAAAGTTTCCAACCTTAATGATTCTGTGATTCATCTCTGTGGATGACATGGGAATGGTATAGAAGGGCAGTGACCGCTGTCCAATCCCCTCTTCCGGAGTTTCCTGAGCCCTTTGCACATCCTCAAAGTCTTAATACCATAGTGTTTGAGAAATTCAGAGAAAAACAATAATCAAAGTCACTAACATTGTTGTTGTCCCGGTTTGAGTTAGAACTCTGTTCAGTGATTCTACTTTTCAGGTCAGTCTCTTCTATGTCATAGCACTTTCTGAAGTTAGCAACATGGATCAGAATCACTAAGGTTGGAGGAGTCCTCTAAGATCAAAGTGCATCTGTCAACCCAACCCCACCTTAAAATTGCAGTTGTGAAGACCAAGGACACTGCTGATCTTGTGTCCCATGTTGTGTACCATCGGTTCCCATCTGCAACACAGGCCAGTCTGTGCCCGTCCACAGCATCAGTGTGACAGTGATGGAATTGCCATCGGGGAGGTTAGTTCACTAGTGGTTTTGTATGTATTTCTAGAGATTTCATTTTATTGTTATTAATTTAATTAAATCAGGTTTCGTTTTCCAATCCATAAGTCTGTCTCTCTTTTTCTCTTGCCCTTTGGGAAGGGAGAGGGGTTGATAGAGAGTGTCTGCCATGCATCTAGGGGCCAGCCCAGCCCCACCCCTTGATATTTATTCGTAACAAAGACTATAAAAAGGAAATTATGATAAATGTACCTACAATAATGACTGAATTAGAAAAAGTAAATTCCCAGTTTCTTTTACTCAAGGTCTCACAACCCAAAGTAGTCATTAAAAAGGCAACAATATGTCACAGAAATTTAAAACTTAGCAACACCAAATCCCCCAAATGGGCTTTTATAGAGAAATCAAATATTAATAGCAAGGCATTCATTTAGGAGGACCAAGGCCTCACACCTCAGGTTTCAAATAAATATTTAAGTATTATATGGCTGGATATATTTTAAATCTTTTTCTAGCCCAGGTGTATGACTATATGGGTATTAGATCTCGTTCCGTGGGCAGTTTTCAGAGGGGGGTATCAGATCACGTCTGGTGCACAGTTTTCACCCGAATATTTTTTACACTCCAGTCTCTTAATTGGTTCAGTAGGTGCTGCCCATGATGTTCCTCAGCAGGTCATTGTGTGAGCAGCGTAACTGCTTCTTCCTCTGTCAGGTGCTTTTACTGGGTGAAGGTTCCCAAGCACCCAGTTTCTAGATACTTCTTGTAATTATTTCTGCCGAATGGCAAAGTTGCCGAGAGTGTTCTTTTACCGAGCCCAACAGGAAAGGAGTAGCAATAACAATAATAATAAGTAATTAATGGGATTGGCAGCCAAAATTCAGCTAGTTCAGCGACTATAACACAAATTCCAAACACACACTTGTCCCTTTTTTGAATCTTGGGGCTGCAGCCAGCTGGCAACATCCTTACTTGTTCCACTAATTCGATTTCCCTGAAAGTATCAGTCATACCCTTGAAAACATGAACAGCAGATTATTTATGAGGTCAAAAGAAATCCTTGCAAATGTCCTGCATATCCTTCCTAGCGAGACACTTCTCTGAGAGGAAGCTTACAGAGCTGCTTTCCCTTCAGATTCGGTACCGATCAGTATCAACCTTGTCCCTGAACAAGATGAGTTCAGAGGAATCGTGCAAACTTCACGTTCATTCCCAAGAAAAGACCAATGTCTTTTGTTCCTCTCCTCCCCCCAGCTAGTGATACTGGAATCTGAACCACGTGAACTGCAGCAAGCCCAGTGCAGCTCCACCCTGGAAAGCAAAGCAGAGAAAACAGTAAACACAGGGATATGTGAACATTATCTGGTTTAGCGAGACCTCAGGAAGGAAACTATACAAAAAGCAAAGCTTGAGGAAACTGTTTGAGCTGAGACTGATGGTTTCATTCTGTTTTTACTGCATTGGGAAAAATCCCAAAAGGGAACAGGTACAAATTTATCTTTTGTAGACTTAGTGCAAGGCAGACGAAACTTGAGTATCAATTGTAAAGGTGGTTTGGGAGGGGGATACAGTTAATTTCTCGAGGCAAGTTTATTCAGGGTGATCCTCATTTCACCATTCATCTTTTGTAAGGTCTGGTTTAACCACATTCACGCAAAACAGCTCTGCCCTATTGTGCGGATGAATTCACGTGGGTATAGAGCATGCTTCTGTTAGCGTGACTCCCATCAGAAGGGAAAAGACTGTCCTGATGCACCAAAAACATGAGTTTATATAGAGAGTCATAGAATCATTTAATTGGAAAAGACGTTCAAGATTATCAGATTAACCCAGCTGTCCCAAGCCCACTGACAAACCATGTCCCTTAGCTCCACATCTACACGGCTTTTAAACTCTAATCTTTTCAGCGATTAAACAAAACTAAAATATTATAGAATTAAACAAAATATTTCCTCAACAGCAGAATTTAAAATTGCTCTTGTTATATGCTTGCATCTACACCAGAGCTGTATGAGAGGGGGAACTGCTTTACAGACGGTGAGGTGCTCAAAGAACATCCTCTCTCGTGGAGGCAAGACAAGCTCAGAGGCGCAATGGTGGCTGTCAAGCTCTGGAGATCCTCTGCACGCAGTGTAAATTGGTTTGAATATGAGAAATATTACAGCAAGATTTTCACAATTCTAGAAACTACTGTCACATCTGGTGGAGCACTGAACATGCTCAGTGGGCTGGAGTCCCTCTCTGGTAAAGACAGGCTGAGTGAGTTGGGACTGTTCAGCCTGAAGGGGAGAAGGCTCTGTGGGGGACCTTACAGTAACGTGCCAACCTCTAACAGTGGCCTGTCTGAAGGCTAGGGAAGCTGGTTCACAAGGGCAGGGAATGACAGAACAAGGGGTCATGGTTGGAAGCTGGAAAAGGGCAGATTTAGGCTCGACATCAGGAAAACGTTCTTGAATCTGAGGGTGGGGGATCCCTGGAACAGGCTGCCTAGAGAGGTGGTGGAGGCCCCATCCCTGCAGCCATTCAAGGTCAGGCTGGGTGGGGCTCTGGGCAGTCTGTTCAAGTTAGAGATTTCCCTGCTTGTCGTAGGGGAGTTGGACTAGATGAACTTTGGAGGCCTCTTCCAACCTAACACATGATATGATTCTATGACCTCAAACACCTGCATGTAACTGGACTAAGTTACAAAACCTTTAGTCAATACTGCAAAGGTCTGACTATGAAACAAACATGAGGGTCCACATCCCACCCTCCTAGTCCTGCTATTTAAAAAACACAAGCAGAGCCAGGCTGGTGCAGGTGCGTGTTCACAGCAAGGTGGTACGAGGTGTGTGCTGA
The DNA here is from genome assembly GCA_013400115.1 of Rhinopomastus cyanomelas. Lineage (NCBI taxonomy): Eukaryota > Metazoa > Chordata > Aves > Bucerotiformes > Rhinopomastidae > Rhinopomastus > Rhinopomastus cyanomelas. The sequence continues at coordinate 291,536 of VXBP01002894.1, forward strand.
ACGGTCTGATACTGCTGAACAGTTTATGTTGAATGCTTTGGGCCGCGCTACCAAGGCGAGAGGAGATGGAGCAAATCACTTCTGTGCTCAGCTGTGGCTGTGCTCAGTCCCTGGTTTGTCTCTGCAATTATGATTTTCGATCTTTCGTACATTTGTAGCAGGTTTTTAAAAGCTCCCTTAGGGATAAAAAAGGAAGCCAGTTTGAGATGATGCTCCTAGACCAACACCTTAAGAAAGATCCTTGATACCCACTATTTCATTCTCACCCTGCAGGCGAACACTCTTCTTTTGGGCTATTTTAGAACCACAGGACAAACTTAGCAGCGAATCTTGCCACATTTGTCCAAAACAAGCTAAAGAAATACCTCAGCCATATGGAAAATACAGTGAATTTGTCTCTGCTGATCCCACTGCTGTGACAGTAGGGGATGAAAACTGCAGACAGACAGGCACAGTGAATGAGGATCCTACTGTGGTTTTTTGATGCCTGTCTAAATTCTTTTCAGTTAAAAACTTTTTAAGTTCTTCATTTCAGAACACATTTTGAATTCAGATGTTCTACAATATTTTCTTTTTTGCCCAAAATTGAGTCAATGCTACAGAGCAGCCAAGTGATACATCTCACAAGTTATGTATTGTCAAAAAAACCCACCAATGTGCATCCAAATTAAAGATCCAGTATCCGATCTCTAACGCTGGCCAAGAAAGCAGATGGCAGCAGAGAAAATACAAACAGGCTAAGCAGTAGCTAGGAGTTATTTCTCCAGAATTTGTTTTTAGCCTCCACCAGTTCAGGTTTTGTGAGCCAAGGGTAGTATCCTGCATGTAACAGTCTGGATGGATATTTGTTCCACCAGGTTGCTCAAATCTTCTTGAATATCTGAATATTCAGCAGCCATAACATCTCACAAGTTCCATGGCTGAACCTGGCTCCAAAAGTACCTTGCTCTGAGCCTACTGCTCCGTTTCATCTGATGCTCTGCAGCTTTGTACTACAAAGGAGAGTGATTAAACACCCTCTCCACACCGTCTGTGATTTTTACACATGGTCTGCATCCCACCTCTACCATCCTGCTCTGTTCTGCTTTGTTTCCCAGGCTGAAGATTCCTGGGCTGTTTAGTCACTGGTAAATGAAAGGTGGGGAAATTCCAGTTTCCCCCTGCACATTTTCACTGGTGATTTGGAAATAAACAAAAAATCACTGGTAATAACTGCACAAATTACAAAGAGGAAGGAATGAGCAGTCATTGGCCGTCAAAGCCCTTTGGGAGATGACAGTCGACTCAAAGTAAATCACAGGCCTAAGCAGGGGGAGTTTGTTTTACATCCCTGAGCGACGCTGCAGAGACGGATGCTCCGGCTTTGCCTACAGCTCTGGAGTCTGCACTTAGAAAAGCCCCGCAGAGAAGCACAGAAATACTCCAGCCTCTATGTAATGGCTAATGGTGAACAACCTAGAGGCCCAGCTTTAGCAAACCTCATTCCAAGTGCTCATCAGGAAGAATTTCCTTGGGAACTCACCTCTTTCTGAGGACTAAAGAAGAAAATTTGAGCAACTGTATTTCTCATATAAGCTTAGCTGAGCCAAATGCAGGTCAGGAACAGTAATTAAATACAGAAATAAGCCACCACAGCAGTGTGCATACACCAGCAGATGGCAAATCTACCACCAGCAATTGATCCTTTTTTAAAAAAAAAACAACAACTCTGAATCTCACATACTTCTGTTTTTTTCTGAATTGGCTTCCTTATATCTCTTCAAACCTGTTTAATCCTCGAAGCCCAAATCAAGCCTGGATTCCAATCTAGCTGGAATTCACAAGGAGATTTTGCATGAACAAACAGTCGTGATGCTCCAACATGCAAATGTACCAACGACGAGGGATACACAGGGAATTGGCTTCCCGATTCACGGTGATCTCAATCTACAGGGAAGCTTTTGTGACAGCAGAGGGTGTTACTTCTGAAATGAGACGGAGCCCAAGATGCTGCCAGCTCCTAACTTTAGCTAGGAGCCCACATACCATGCCTCAAACCAGTACCCTAATCATCTCAGGTGAAGGTTCTTCTCAGTCTGGAAGATTATAATTAACTACCTTAGGAAAGTATCTCGACCTGGAAGATGAGATAGGAGCTAAGCATCTGTCAGAAAGAACTGAAGGGTAGCTGTTTGTGTCTTGCAGCATAAAGATGCCGATGTAAAACAATATAATTAGAAATTGTTTTCTCCTGATTGCGTCACAAAAGGACTTGACTGCATGAGTAACAGATACCTCACTGGGAACAGAGAGTGGGTCACTGAACACCACTTCAGGGATATTAGTTTAGGCCTTTGGTAAGCGCTGTAACAGCAGTCCTTAAAAGAATCCCCTCTCCTGGAGGAGGAGACATCAGAGCACCTTCCTTGCCCTCTGCTATTCTTGTAGCCTCTGGCGGCCAACAGGACGCCAATCAATTGCTATTTCTCCTCTGCTATGGTCAAGGTTATTTCCCAGCCCTCTTGACTTTACCTCAGTTCCAATTGGGGCACCTCTTGACTCATCAGTTCTTTATTTGGTACACACATCACATTTCTGCACTTCATCAGTTTTCCTCCCGGTGAGGTCACTTGTTTTGGCCATTCAATTCTTCCTGCGCGTGGCCCTTTCCCAGTGTAATTCATTTTCAGCCCGTCCTGCTTGAAGCCAGCATTCAGCCCAGTGCACCCTCTGTAGCTGCTTGACTCTGGGTTCTGCAAGACATGAGGACTGAGGACATCTTGAAATACCTTCAGAAGCAGAAGCCCAGCTTCTTTTTTCCATTAAAAAAGATGACAATATTCATAATAACTTCAATGGCAGCATGATCATTCTGTAAGTAATTGCTATCAGGAATTTAATTTAAACCTCATTTGACTGACATTTCTTGTTTGCAAGGTGTCTATTTTAGGAAAAATGTCTTGCTAGTATATCTCTCTTCATCTTAGTCATGACTGATAAGAGAGTAATCATCTCAACCACTTGCCTTTTCTTTCCCTGCATAATGGCTCCGCTGCATTTTTACCTACCAAACACACCAGAATAGAAACAATTAGACAAATAACAGTATTATATGCAGATGAGCAGGTAAGGGAGTAGAACTTACTTGAAACTCTATCCTAGGCTGGATGTCAGGCTGGAAAGCCTGAACACTGCACAAAGGCAGCATCTCTACGCACCAGAACCGACCCACTCATTATTTAACAAGCTACCCGGCAAGAGTTGACCGCTCAGCCCCACCAGCACTACTGGAGAGCCCAGCAAAGCCAACACTGTATCTCCCAGTCACCGTGGGCTTTCCCAGGACAAATCTGAAGCAGAAATTTGTCTTTAAACATATTTATCTTTAAACATGGTGTCTTCCAACGCCACTGAGCGGTCTGCAGCTTGCTTCCTTACCTTGTTTCTTGAACTCCTTTAATGAAAGGCAGCAGCCGAATGGCAGCAGAGTGCTCTGTTAAGGAACGATGTGAAAGGATGTTACTTGTGACTGCTCCCACTTCTTTGTAGTATTTGCTGTAAATCTGTGAGGAGAAGCAGTTATGAAGAGTTTTCAACAAGCTGACTTTGACACCTCAAGAGCCTTTTCTCCTTTCACCAAGGCATCGATCAGCAGCAGCAGCAGAACAGATGAAAGCGGTGAAAAATGAACAGACTTCTTAATGAGAAGGAGAAAGCCCAGACCACATCATCTGGGAGGCAGATTCTCACCACCTTTAATGGAGATATTTTAGTAAATGGGGTGCCCTGGCTCCAGTGAGCAATGGGAACACTCGGCACAGGAAGCATCTAATAGAATGAGGTCAGACTTCTAAAGAAGGGCTGAAACCAGCAAAGCAGAACAGCCACAGGCCACTCCAGAGTCAACAATCAACAATCTGTGAATAGCAAGAATAATGCTGGTAGCAGGGTACTTGCAAACTCTTAACAAACTCAGGAAAGGTTGGCTCCAGCCTGGCTCCTGCATTGCAGCAGTGAGTGGTGTTTCACCACATTTAAGTAGATGAGGACTGAGCCCTATGGCTGAGATGGCAAAACCTTTAAAAATGCAGAAGAAAGGGGCTAGGTTTGGTTTGGATCTGGGGTTTAGAACCAGCAGTGTGGGTTCTGGTTCCAGTCTTCCCCCCTAGAGCTGGGGAAATGCTACTTTCATTAAATGCTGTCGGGTTTTTAAAAAGCCTTTACTTCTCTGAGCATTAACCTTTCTCTCATAAAAGGAAGAGGAGGAGCCCTTCAACGTTTTTTCCTGCAACCCACCAACACAATCCAGCAGCCTCTTTGGAAGGCCAGCAAAAAGCAGTAGCACAGGACTCCGAAGAAGAGAAGGACCAAACACCAAATTAATAAGACTCATTTTAAAAAAAAATGCTAATGTTAATAGAAAGTCATAATGTTGGGTTTGTGTGGGAAGGAAGCAGATTTAAACCTGAAAGGAATGATGTACCTTATAACTACAGGAACCATTGAAAGAGATAGTCAGAATTAAAAGACTTTAACTGAGGAGACAGAATTAAAAGACTTGAAACATTCACATTGCAATAACCAGTGCGCACAAACAGAGGCTGACGATCAAAGGCCAAGGGTCAAATCAACCCAAAGGAAGACGTTGGCCTCATTAAATCTGAAATGGCCTTCAGGCAGCATGTGGCTGAGGAAACAGCAATGCCACTTTGGGGTTAGTGCTGAACTGTGTAGTTCAGAGAAGCACAACTGCCTTCCAGTGAGCACACAAGCTCTGAGCGCTCTCGAAGATCTAAATCAGAGCACCCTTCACCATTTTAAGCCACCAAACACTGGGTGATTGAGCATAGTTGTTGAGCTTGCGGCCACAGAAGTTCCCTGTTTCTTCAGTTGTGATGCAGAGTCCTCAATGCTTAACATGGTTTTATAAGAAGGTTATGAAGTATTTGATATTTTTATAGACATTAACACCCAGCTATTAATGTTACTTCCTCAGTTTAACAGATGGAAGATGTTCTGTCTCAGAAATGATTCTATCTGTACTAACTGCTGCAAATAAAACCAAGTACCCATTTAATTGAGAGAGGGCATTTGTTTTTCAAGTGAGGATGATGCTCATCTGAGCGCAGAACCAGCACAAGACTCCTGTGGAGCCCAAGTCCCAGTGCAATGTTAGACAGGGTTTCAACAGGGTAAACCTGTTGTATTGTTTCTCTCTACAGACAGAACATTTTGTCATAAATATTTGATTCCTAAAAGATTTTTTCCCTCCATAAAATGTTGCATTGAGATGTCGACTCCCCTTATGTCACCACTGATAGATCTGGTTACTCCATCATGAGCTGCAGAAGGCTCAGGGGATGGAAAAATTGTCATCCTTCCTTCCCCTGCTTGTTTTTTTAACTTCAACTCTACAGTTCTGACTTCTTCCAAAGTCATTTTGAGATTCCAGCAGTGCTTTTACAATGCTATTGGCATGTCAAAGTGACACCTACGATTCATTATACCCTACACAGCTGGAAGAAAGACCCTGCCTGTGGAGCACAACCACAGAGCTGTTTCCTAAGGCACAGCCTCGAAAGCAGGTGATGAGTCCATGCAGCTGGTGGTTAGAAACCTTGATGACATTACAAAACAATTCATTTAGCTAAGGTGTTAATGGGAAGAAATAAGAGTGGAGTACAGGGGGAGCAGGAGACCTCCATCGACCTGCTGGCCACACTTCTGACGCAGTCCAGGATCCTGTTTGCCTTCCGGGCCGCAAATGCACACTGCTGGCTCACGTTGTCCAGGAGCTCCTTGCTCAGCCAGCCAGGCCTCCTAGTATTCCTCCCTGCTTTCCTCTTTGTTGCTATACATTGCTCCTGGACACAGAGGAGGTGATCCCTGAATACTAACCAGCTGTCCTGGGCCCCTTTTCCCTCAAGGGCTTCATCCCATGAGACTTTGGCCAGCAGATCCCTGAAGCGATCAAAGTCTGCATGACCAAAGTCCAGGGACGTAAGCTTAGAAAACTTCCTCCTGGGTGCCCTGTGGATCTGAAATTCAACTGCTTCATGGTCACTGCAGCCAAGGCTGTCCCTGAGCCTCACACTGGCCACCAGCCCTTCCCTGTTGGTGAGAACAAGGTCCAGCATAGCACCTTTTCTTGTTGGTTCCTCCACCATTTGGAGGAGGAAGTTGTCATCAATGCAATCCAAGAATAACCTGGATTGCTGGTGTCTTGCTGTGCTGTCCCTCCAGCAGATGTCACGGTGGTTGAAATCCCCCATGAGGACCAGGGCCTGTGACCTGGAAGCTGCTTCTATTTGCCTGTGAAGGGCCTCATCAGCTTGATTCTGCTGGTCAGGTGGCCTGTAGCAGACCCCTACTGGACACACTTTTCTTGATGCACCCCAGGATACCACTGGCCCTCTTGGCTACAAGGGCACATTACTGTCCTATGCAGAACTTAACGTCCACCAAGACTCCCAGGTCCTCTGTGGAGCTGTTTTCCAGCAAGACAGCCCCCCAGTCTGTACTGGTGCCTGGGTAAGCCTGAAGTTATATTTTTTATGAGTAACTAGTCAATGGGGTCACCAACATAAATGAACATTAAAGCTCTCAGGTCATTTTGTTTCAGACCAGGAGTTGAATCAGTTCAAGATCTTTCCTTGAACTCAGAAATACTTCTAGAAGAAGAAAATAATCTCTGTACAATTTTTAGGATATGAAGATTAACAAGTAGCTTGATGTTATTACCTGATAAGAGTAAAACCAGCCTTTAAAAGCTCTTCAGCAGGAGATTTTGTAATTATAATTGCTTATAATTGCTAGCACACCTTTAATACAAGTTACTCTTCTCTGCATCGAGTTTATATTTTGCATGTAAGACCATCCTAAAATGTTTCAATGAAAATCCCACAAGATGCAGCTTCTAATGAGAATACAACCCAGCAATCAACCAAAACATCAAATAAAATAAGGTTGAGTGTTATTTTTTCCTTTTTGAGCCAAAACCCAACCGTCGTTTCCTCCCACAGATCCACCCACAGGCAGATTGTCATGATGGGGTGTGGCACACACACCACACCATGGCTCCCACCCACATCCTGCTCCCTCTGCCCAGCCACACCGGGGCAGTCCTGCCCTACGTGCTCATTGTCAGATGACTTCTCCAACCTTGTATCTGATTTAATCTGCCAAGATCAGACCTCCCTCACACAGAATCACAGAATCTCTTCTGGCTGGAAGAAAACTTTAAGATCATCAAGTCCAACAATTGACCCAGCACCACCAGATCACCCCTAACCCATGTCCCTAAGCACCACCCCAAATGTTTCAGTCCCTCCAGAGATGGGGACTCCAGCACTGCCCTGGGCAGCCTGTTCCAGTGTTTCATAGCTCTTTGGGCGAATAAATTCTATCTAACATCCAGCATACCTTNAAGTCAGTGGCACCTTCCCCTGGCACAACTTGCAGCTGTTTCCTCTGGTGCTATCACTTGTTGTGGCTTGGTCCCGAGTCCCTGTTGCTCTTTCTTTCTCCCTCAGAACCTGCATCCCTGACTCTGGCAGGGTTGTGCTTGTGACCCTGTCCCACAGGGCTGCCTTACAGGCTTTTCCATCTCTATTACATATGTGCAGCAATGACTGGTCCATCAGTTTCACCCGTCTTTGTTACCTGTAGTCCCAAGCTGCTTTGGTTCCATTCCCCTGCTGTTCCTTTGTGGTCTCCTGCTGCTACCAACACCCACAAGATGGGTGAAAGGAGGATTTGGGTGATCCTGAGTTCCAACTCCAAATTCAGATCCAAACCATGATGGTCACAAACCTGGGAGGAAACAAATCCAAGTCTCTGTTTCATCTTCGTTCTGAACAAATTTTACATCCAGCCTTGGACTCGAAACCAGGCAAAACCATGCACTGACAGATCTTGGGGCTCGAACAAGCCATTGCTCTTGCTCCAGAAACGCAAAGCAGGGAGCTTGGTAACTCAGCTCTGCTTTTCCAGGCACTTCCCCTTGTTCATGTTCAGCACTGCTCTGCATCTGCGGAGCCAGTCCACGACAGGGTCACCCAAGTGTCTCCATCCCCACCCACCTTCCCTCTCCCTTCCTGCCTCTTGAGAGCTTCCCCCTCACCACTACACAAGTTTCTTCCACGTATTGAAAACCAGCTCAAAGACACAGGTGAAGTTTCAGGGGCTGCTAATATCCAACCAATTTAACCAAAATTTAGAGTTTTTTGCTGGAGAGTAAGGGAGGTCATAGCAGAGGTTCCTCTTGTTCCTCTCTCTTCTTTAGACATTTCTTGTCTCTGGGAGGCCAAGTCTCCACTGCTGGAAGGCAGAGATACCGACATGAAACGCAGCAGCCGAGCAGTGGAATGGAGGTGGAAAAGTGGTGGTGAGGAACCACAGAAACAGCAACCAAAAAGCACCTTGTTCACTGCCACTGTAATTTGAAGACGAACCCCTGAAATTGCTCTTTAATCTCCGCCCATGGTCGGGCTGTTAACTGGAGCTGCAGCACAGCAGAGCCAATGGGAACCACTACGGCCCTGCTGAGCCATTGATCATGCGGTGACTCAGAGCCGGGCCACCCACTGACCCGACACTGGCAGCATCTAGAGGCGAGATGCAGCAGCTACAGCCGCTCCCTCACCCATCTGTACATCCCCCCTTACACAGAGACCCCTGCGTGCACATACACACACACTACACGGCTACATTTCAACATTATCTGCTGCCAGAATCGGCATTTTTTAAAAGATCTGAAGCCTGCGGTATCTTGGAAACCGATTGCCTTGAGTTGCCCAAATCAATTACAGAGTGAATCAACACACCCCTTTGGCGTGGGAGCAGCGAGCAGTCAGCGATGCTGGCTGTCCCCGTCCCCATCCCAGGGCGGGGAGCACACTGGGGACTGGCTCTGCCAGCCCCTACTGCTCCCCGCTATGGAACTATTGAGATTCTGTTATCTTAGATGGCTTTAAAAGGGAGGAAATTATTGAAGCACAATGTACAGGGGTGATGTGACGCTTCCTGACGGATGCTTGCACTAAACTGGGGGGTCTATTAGCAGGCTGTTGAGCAGGGCTGATTTTCTTGCTGCTTTTTCCCTACATCACTCAGACAATGAGCACCTCGTTCTCTGACAACCATTATGCATCTGCACCCTGGGTCTTCATGAGGAAACGGATCTCAGCAGGTGTCGAGTGAGCTCAGAGCCTGCTGACAGCAGCACGAAATGACATCTTCAGCCAAGTGCTCAGGGTTTTAGAAGACAAAACTTTCAGTAAATTCATTTGATAAACAAATGAATTGCAGGAAACTACAGACTTCCTGCGTGCAAACCCCTCTTCTCATGGGCCTGGGCTCAGTGGGGAGGCAAAAGGTACCTTCAGGGGGGATTCACCCCACAAAGGACCCTGTACCAAGGGTTTGGGGCTGCCAGGGTACTCACACACATTTACTTGTCTGAGTTCAAACCTGCTGCTCAGCAGCCCGGACTGCACATGAGGAGCAAATAACCTGATCCGCAAACGAGCTGAACAAGTCTGTTTGTTTTCTGCCTCTTCCATCATTTAGTGCCTTTGGCCAGCTCTGCACAACGGCTGAAATCATCAATACTGGTCCAACCCCAAGATTATGTAGCTGGGAGAGTGTGGGCTGTTGAGAGAAGAGATTGCTGAGCTAAATATTTGGCAGAATTAAGAGAGCCAGGAAAGACATGTGGGCATAAAGAAATAATTCAATATTCAATTTCTGGCAGAATTCATGAATTCCATTTATAGTTCAGATCACAGTGAGCCATTTACTTACTATTATTGGAAGGAAGGTCGAAGGGAATTTGGTTGCAGTGAGTTTGCAGCTATCACGCAGTTTAAGTACTAACAGAGTATTAAAGGCAAATGAACCTGCAATCTTCATTAGGCTCCTGACCTGTAGGGTTGGGAGCAGCATTGGATCGTGAGTATCTGCTATTGATGCCACGTTAAGGACTCTGCTGTCCTGAGATGGGGGCTCCCAGTGTGGCTGCTACTCTCCTGCTACAGGCTCCATCCATCTGTGCCGGGGCTGTACTTGCTGGTTGCCTTTTTTTAATTCCTTTCTGCTTCCAAGTGCTTCCACGGAGGTTTTGTACTTCTCCCACCTCCTCTCACCAGCTTTCTCATCCTTTACACTGTGCCATTTCTCCTTTCTTTTCCTTATTTGAGCGATATTCCTTTTCCTTTTACTCTTCACTACTTTCCCTGCTGGGCTTGATCTTAGCTTCTCCAACCTGCCCTGAAGGGAGCCCCGGGAGCAGCTGCGGCTCCAGGCACTGGGCTGGTGGCACATCTGCACCTAGGGCTACCTGCAAGCACAGCACCAAGCAGGAGATAAAATGCTCTCGGGGAAGAACCTCACACCAGCATCACATGTTAAATAACAAGGGGAAAGAAGTTTCACTACACAGCTGCAGTTCTCTGACCCAAGGGCTCACCTGGGCAGATGAGACAAGGCCATAGGAGATGCAGCAACCACCACCTCCACTGGTTTGTGAGATTCAAATCAGCAAGAAAGGTTTTAACAAGCTTTATTGGGAAGGGGTTTCCCCTAAGTTCTCTTTCCCATCTCCCCCCTCGAGGTCTGCACACCTTCCCTGTGAATGCCCCAGACTCAGCCCCAACCTGAGAAGAGGCTGAGCCCTTGCAGAGGAATCCCGTGTCCTTGCTGCAAGGATTTCATCTGGAGTTTCGAAGGACACAGGAGAATTCTGGGTGTGCTCCCTGCCTTGGCAAGGCTGAAAACCATCTACAACTGCTGAAGGGGTGCTGCAGGGGCAGAGGCATGAAAGCATCCACTCACAAAACATCTGCTCTCTGTGTGGTGCATGTGGCGGGGTGGGGTGTTTCTGGGTAACTGTTTAATTAAAAGATAAGGGAGAAACAAGAAACCAGAAGAACAGAGCGAAGAATCACCTTTAGTCAGACTGACAGGGTCACGATTGATGGAATCCACTGCATCCCTCTGGAAAACGGATGCTGCTGCCAGCTAAGACAGGGCTTTACACAGGGCTTCTGCAGGACAAGGCAACAGGGGACTGGTCTCCTACCCTCTTCTTGTTCTTGATCCAGGAAAGCAGCAGGACAGGAGCCTGTCCTCTCCCCATCATTCCAGCGTCATGTCAGTTGCTCCCAAAACCCTTCCGGAGACAGAATTAAGAGACCATTAACAGAAAAACTCATGTTAGGCAGCAAAGAGGGAGGAAAGATTTGAGGCTATTGAGAATTATGCTTTCAAAAATGTCAGCTCAGCTATTTTGAGTGACAAGTTCTATGTGGCCTCTTCCAGATTTCCAGCAAAACAGAGAAATAGGAACAATGAAAAAGAAGTTGAAGGGGGTTTTGTCCCCCCAGTCTCTGGGATTTTCTACCACCAGGTGGCAGTACAGCTACAGCCACCAGCCCTGCTTGGGGCTGAACGTTCCCCAAAACATCCCAGGTCAGCATCACCTCTGCATTTATCACGAAATCTCCAGCGTGGGACAGACTTCCTTCCTCTTCATCCATCCATTTTTGTAAACTCCTCCTCTGCAGCCATCAGTTCGAAAGTGGGATGTGACTTTAGCTCCACGTTTTGGATGACCTTGGAGTATTTTGTGAGTAACAGGGTCTATAGGTATCTGTGCTGTGAGAGAGAAGAGCCAGGTGAGCACAAGAACCATACGATGCCCACGGATGTGGTGACACTGCCATCTGCCAGCAGGTGGGAACAGGAGCAGTCGGTGAGTACAAACAGCCTGGAACTCATCTGTATTTCCTCAAAAACCACAAAATCTAAGTCAGCACCAACAATCTTGTTGCCAGATTCCCACCAGCACATCTGAGCGCTTGCGTGGGTTTCCAGCCGACAAAAGAGGTGACGATACTCAGCTCCAGAGATTTGCAAGGTAGTAGGTGCTCGGCGCTTAAAAGAATGCAGGCAGCTCAGATCTATCTTTAAAATAACTGTGAGAACCCCAGCACCGATTCCTGGGTCACCTGGATGAGTCCGAGCTGTGTTAGTTGTTCTCATCAGCCCTGTATTTACATTAGGGGAGGGAAGAGCATTTAGAATTTCCAGGCTGCACAGTGTGTACACAATTCTAAAAATAATCTCCAGAAAGTACCAACAGACTCATTGAAATCCTCCCTCAGCCCTCCCAGTAAACAGCAGGTCTCTCACAGCCTCAATTTCTTCACTCCGTCCCTGCCGACGGGCATTGCGTCACTGTATCCCGCTCCATCCCAACATTTAACTTGACTCTGGTACTCGGGGGTGAAATTTCACAAGGCAATAACAGAAGCTGAGACTGTCATGTAGGAAAAGGAGTTAGTTAACCTTTATTTCATTTCTCCATAGTCCCAAACTTGACAGCTGTAGAAAAATATCCTTGAGTCTAGTAGACAAATTTGCCAACCCTAAATAGCCCTTTGCTCTGACCGTCTGGGCCACTCTAGATACATTTGTACAAGCATTAGTTCCATTATTATTATTTTCAATTAAAGGTTTTGCTAAACAATAAACTACGGAGGAAAAAGCCGGGTCTAGCAAAGCATGCAGCTTGGAGGTACCGTCCAAAAGGAAAGATTACAATCAAATGAAGAAATCAAACCAACTTTGAGGCGTGTTCCAAGGAGGAAACAATTCAGGAAAACAAAGTGACATCCAACTCTGTAAACTAGGAGCGGGTAAGTTAAAGTAGCTATGGCACAACTCTGCACACCACACACACAAAAAAAATGAAGGTGAAGACCAACTTTTTATATAAAAGTAGCTGAGCAAGCTTCTAAAGCAGGAAATCAGCGTTTCTCATAGGTGACTCTGTCCATCCAAGATCATAAATACCCTCCTATATACAGAAAAGGAAAGCTTCAATGCAAATGTACGGCGTATTTCCCCAGGCATCCCTCTTTCAAATCAACCAACATCCCACGTCCCGGCCTGCACTGAAGGTACTTCAGTTTCAGGTGTCTGGTGGTTTCCTTGCTACACAGACTGACAGAAATGACAGAAATGCAGTATAAACGTTAATTTGCAGAGGAACTCAAGTCATACACCCGGCTTGATCGACTCGGCCATCAGAGAAATGATACGAGATTGAAGATCAACTGATCTTCTGGTCAGCGGGCTACACAAAACATCCAAGTCATACAGTTGTATTTAAACTTACAGAGTGTTTTTTATTTAAGTTCTAAGTGATACCTTTAGCAAAACTGAAATTATCAAGAAAGTACCATGATTATCATTAGAACACGTTGCCCAATGAGATGGCAGAGGCCCCATCGCTGGAGCCATTCAAGCTCCGGCTGGATTGGGCTCTGGGCAATCTGGTCTAGTTAGAGATAGCCCTGCTCACTGCAGGTCTATCTCTACCCCTGGAGGTCCCTTACAACCCAATACATTCTGTGATTCTATGAAATTATCATGATCTCCTCATAAACACAGCAAGGTTCTTATTTGCCACGATCGTTTGGAAATACCTGAATAAATGTCCAAACCTTGTTACTGGTTTTGAAACTATGTTTGCATGGATCTAACTTTTAAAACCTGCATCATCAATATGTAGTGAGACAAAAAATAAGAGAAAATAAAACATATTTTAGAAGAATTGCAGGAATATTTGAAGCAAAAATATCTTTGTGGGTGCTGATGTGCTGCTCGAGGTTGGTATGAGGTATGCAAACGATCAAGATGCCAACATGGTTCAGGAGGATGGAGCCGGGCTGTTCTCGGTGTCATGTAGTGATAGGACAAGGGGCAATGGTTGTAAGCTGGAACATAGGAGGTTCCACATCAACCTGAGAAGGAACTTCTTCACGGTGAGGGTGACGGAGCACTGGAACAGGCTGCCCAGGGTGGTTGTGGAGTCTCCCTCACTGGAGATGTTCAAGGCCCGCCTGGATGTGTTCCTGTGTGACTTGGTCTAGGTGATCCTGCTGTGTCAGGGGGATTGGACTAGATGATCTTTGGAGGTCCCTTCCAATCCTAATGATTCTATGTGCTCCTGACTGCTCTCCAATTCTAGAAATAGCCACCAAATTATATCATTGCCACTGGGGAATACCATTTGTCCCCAACACAACAGTGGATTTGCCAATGGCTTCTGGAGCTCTACTTCACTAAATTTGAAGGTCAGGTGCAGAAATGGTTTAATCTATCATCATGTGTTTGGCTGAACCCCTCAGGATCTTAGTTTCTGCTGCTTCTCCAAAATGCTCCCTTGAGTCTCATTCCCTTTGCCACCCCAAGGGTGAAGAGGCTGGTTTGTTCTGTCACCCTCCCCCAGGGACTGCAGAGATCAATGCAATGGGAGAAACCATAGGGACTCTGAAGGTGACCCTCAGTTACAGGACACAGTTTACATTGACACCACAACCTTTGCTTGCTACTGATTCGCTCAACACTTGATTACAAGCCAATGAAAATAGTTTATACAAGGTCTTTATAAATAGTTATGCAAAAAAATCCCCCAACCAATAGCTCAGATAAAACTGAGGATGAATTTATGAACATTTTCTAGTCCTGCAGCTTTAAGAGAAATAGATCTAATACCTTCAGCAGATGCTGAGCTTTTCATCCTAACACCAACCTTTCACAATCTTCTTGTCCATAAACTCTATTTAAGACAAATAGATAAACTAAAATAAACCCCAAAGTGCCTCATACTCAGCTAACAAAAAAGCACAAAGCTGAAGGATGCGAGTTGGAAATAATTTATTGCCTATAAAACCTTGAAAAGAACCCTGAAGCAAGCTCAGGCTCACATTTTGTGTGGGCTTCAAGGTGGTGTCCTGACTCGGAGGTAGTGTACGTAAAGCCTAACGCAGGATTTGCAGCCAGTTACTGGCTGGGCTCAGCAACTGACTCCAAAACTCACCAGAACCAAAGCACTGGCCTGAAACGCTTTTCCTTACAGGACCATTCTCAAGCGTCTCTTTGATTGAAGACAATTGCTCTGTTGTTCAAAAACAACCACCCCACGCCCAAGTTTCTGCCCCGTTTGTGTGTGTGTCATCTTCTGACCAAAATGCCAGCTTGCAGAGACAAAGAAATGCTCCTTAGTCCAAATAAACCCGTATTTGGCCTTGAAAAAAACCCACCCTTGTTTTGTCTTCCCACTTTTTTCTTTTTCTCTTTAAGATTGCAAACTTGGCCAAAGTGCTAAACTATTAACTGAGTGGAGAAGTCAACCCCCATGAACCAGCTTTGGGTTTAGTCTAGGTGAGTTTTCTGACAAACCAGCCCCTAACTCAGATCAAGCATCTCACAAGTTACTCAACCCAAGGGTGATGCGGGGCAGAAAAGGCAGAATCCTGAGCTGCAAGGTGAAGGCAGGAAAGCTGTCAGCCCTTCTGAGAGGTGAGCAGCCTCATAGTTCACCACCAGCTGAAGGACCCAGCAACAGGATGGGAGGTAGTAAATGAAGCATTTGGTTGCAGTGTTACGAGCGGTTCCCGTCCCCGATACGCTGCACTGCGCTGTTCATGCATTTGAACGTCTATCTTTACGCTATCAGTATCCTGAGACCGACAGGCAGCTACAACCACATGCTGAGGACGTGTTAGGTCTGTGTGCTGGTTTCACTGTGGCTGTCACAACAGTGATCCCGACTGATCACTGGGAGTTTCCATTCCCACAGGAAGGATGATGCTCTGTCCTATCACTTGCAGTGTCTCCATCTGGGAAACGGACTCAATAAGCTGCGTCACAGCTGAAGATGAAGATATAACTGGAGTGGGTGTCAGGAGGATGGCACTGGGCTGTTCTCGGTGTCATGTAGTGATAGGACAAGGGGCAATGGTTGTAAGCTGGAACATAGGAGGTTCCACATCAACCTGAGAAGGAACTTCTTCACGGTGAGGGTGACGGAGCACTGGAACAGGCTGCCCAGG
>VXBP01002894.1:307528-328151 GCA_013400115.1 Rhinopomastus cyanomelas
ATGATTCTATGTCCCTCTTTGCACTCAGAGGACTGCAGAGGCCACAACCTGCTTGTTGTCTCTCAGACCTTACTGCCTCTGCGAAAAAGAAATCCTTGGAAAGATTAAAGTGCAGTGCTGCTTGGAGAGCCGGGCGTGCAAGGAAAGGGACACCTGTCCAGCACAAGCATTTGTCCCCCTGCTCTGGGCACTGGTGAGGCCACAACTGGACTACTGTGTCCTGTTTTGAGCACCTCAACACAAGAGAGGTGTCAAGGTGCTGGAGTGGGTGCAGGCAACAAAGCTGGTGAAGGGCCTGGAGAAGAAATCTTATGCAAAGCAATTGACGGAGCTGGGGCTGTTTAGCTCGAAGAGAAGGAGGCTGAGAGGAGCTCTCTACAACTACCTGGAAGTACATTGCAGGAGGTGGGTGCTGGTCTCGTCTCACAGGTCACTAGCAACAGAACAAAAGGGAAGGGCCTCAAGCTGCACCAGGGGAGGGTCAGACAGAACACCAAGAAAAATTTTTTCACAGGTAAGTAGCTAGACACTGGAACAGGCTGTCCAAGGAGGGGGTTGAGTCACCATCCCTGCACATGCTTCTTTTTGAATATCCTGCAATAAAGTGTTTCAGGGTAAGGGAACATAACTTTGCTTTGTCCTGTCACCCTACAAGAGAAAAGGGCCAAAGAATGACGTGCCCATGGAGATGAGGTGGGCACTAACTGCAGCTAAGTTTCAGAAGCAAATCCTGAAGGAGGGTCTGGGTGATCCTGCTGTGGCAGGGGCATTGGAGCAGATGATCTTTCGAGGTCCCTTCCAATCCCTAATGGTGCTATGATTCCAGCTCCCTTCGCTATAGGGACAGATGTAACTGCTGCGATCTGGCAGCAGATCATCCAACATTAACTCCTGCGGTTGGTTTGGCATATGGAATCGAAACAAGACAAGAGTCTCCAGTGGAAGTTCTTCTTGTCTAAAGGTGGACGACTTAATTGAGCGTGAAACAATGAACTCTTATTGCCAGCATCCTGTCACAGAAATGTAAGTGGAATAAGCTGGAAAACAGGGTCCAAACACTGTGGTAAATCACAGCACTGCTTCTTTGCTTTGATTTTGGCAAAGCTGACAGAAAACAAGAGGTTTCACTGCCAGTGGCACAAGTTTCCTACCTAGGGAGAACAGCAATGAAAAACCCAGTATAGGAAACTCTTTTTCTCAGAGTGAGCAGAACTGGAGCTGAGCTCTATCTTACATCTGAAGGACAGCCCTGTGATCTTTGCTCACAAACCTGAATGAATTGGAGCCTTGTGGTGGTTTCACCAGGCACGTAGAGCACTGCTCCTCCTCTGAAAAAGGCTACATGGACATGTCTGCCAGCCAGGATGAGACATTTCAGCTCAGGCAGTGGGAGGATGAGTAACCCATCAGTTACCTCTTGGTCACACAGAGAATCATCTTCCCTCTCTCCGGGGATTCCACCCTGGGATTTAATGCCCTGACTCAATTAGGGGCCCACCAGTTTGTTTTGCAGGGTTACTCTGCAAAACCAATGGTAAGAGGCTATTTGGAAACTAACTGAATTGTACAGCAACCAGAACTTTGAAACAGTTTTGGTTTTTAAACTGCAGCTCTCCTTTGTGTGCTGGCACTCAACAGTATTGCTAGAAGCTCCCCATGCCCAAGGACAACACAGAGACAGAAAAAAACACTTGAAAGCAGAGTTCACTACTCACTGGAAGTGATCAGGGTGACCAGACAGAGAAGTTAAAATCGTGAGTTAATCCCAGGATTAAAGAATTTAAAAAAAAAAAAAAGGTGTTATTTCCCCAGCAGTCTGGATTTTCTGAGCTACACTTTAGACCTCCCACTGAAATTAAGGAGATTACTTACTGTACTTCACGAATAAGGATTCACCAGGGTACATGATTATGACAGCATAAAATGGAAAGACCAGGCTTTTTGCCAGACTCTAAAGGTACCTGTTTCAACAACACTTGCTGAGGAAGAGACTCAGATTAGAAGTTACAAAGCATCAATAACGTGGGGACGTAGCTTCACACCCTGCTGCATTTACCTGAATGTGTGTGTCTGCACACCCATTTCATCAGAAGAGTAAAGGGATTCAACACCAGTGACAATTGGGAGAGAAGAAACTGGTTTCAGTTGCTGCCTGCAATCAGCCTCTTGGTTTTGAAACAGTGTCTGGCAGTTGCCAAACGTTTTGTCCCGCAGGGCTACTTCAAAACCAGGTCATGGGTAGATCTGCAGAGCTCAAGTCCAAGCACTTGAATACCTTCTGGGATGCAGTGAGAGCCTCAGAGCTAGGACAGTGTCTGCATAACATGGAGTGAAGTTTGTAGAAAAAATCTATAACCTGTACTTAAAACAGCAAACCAGAACTTCAGCATTCAGACTTCAACAAATAAAACCTGTAACACATTCACAGAACAGCAGTGTAAACATCTAATTCCACTGCTACTAGTTTAGCAGCAAAGTCGCATTCTGCAGCTGTCAGGTCCCCCAATCCATCTCATCTCATCTCATCTAATGCTTTTGACTGCTTCTTTCCACTAACAATTTATTGACGACAATTCCCATTTTTTCTGTTGGCCTTGTCACGGTTTTTTCAGCTCTTTTGGTCAGAAAATGGAAGATTCAACAATGTGAAGTCATGTAATGAAAAACACTTTTGAGTTTAATTTCAGGTTTTCCAAAGGGTTCAAGCACAACTCGTAAAAAGCCCATTAATCTATTGGGATCCCAAATTTTGAGTTTATCTACCTGAGTAAAAAAGGGGGAAAAAAATAAATCCATGGGACTGGTGAGAAAGCAACTCTGGAGAACTGGGTGTCTATATAACAGGGCACTTGTTTTCCACTTTTGGATCCCTACTCGAAGAGACTTTGCTACCGAGCAAGAGTTATTTTGTGAAGTCCGAAGTGATCCTAATGGAGGCCAACCTGCCACAAGCGAAACCTGTCCTCACACAGCTCTTTCATCCACCAAAAGCAACATTCCAAATTTCTTTACAGTGCAAACTGCAGGCATGACCTACTACAGTGATCCTTCAGGAACATCCTCTTCACCTTGGGCTTCCTGGTTTGGACTGGAGAACACTGGAGAGCAAAATGCTGTTCTTTTGAAACCTACACGCGGTGTGGGGTTTCTAGGTTGTCAATTAAAAAACAGTAAATCACAAACTGTCTGAGGCATTTTTCTCCGATAAAGACGACAAGCTGAATGAGGTATCATCAGGCTCTGGGGATGCATGATTGAAATCCATTTCTTCTAAGTCGGGAGGTAAGTCTGAGAGCAGGGCCTGGAAGTAAGAACCACAGCACTGTGTTAAGACCAAGTTGTGTGTCAGCATCCAAATGGCTGTGAAACGTAGGCTGAAAAACCACGTACACTGTATATTTAAACTACTGATCTATTACATACATACTACAACTATGGAGTGCTTTCTGATTTGGGCACCTCGATACCAGAAAGACATTGAGGTGCCAGAGTGGGTCCAGAGAAAGGCAACAAGGTTGGTGAAGTATTTGGAGAACAAACCTTGTGAGAAGCAGCTAAGGGAGGTGGAGCTGGAGTCTGGAGAAAAGAAGGCTGAGGAGAGACCTTCTTGCTGTCTGCAACTACCTAACAAGAGGTTGTAGAAAGGTGGGGGTTGGTCTCTTCTCACAAGGAACAAGTGACAGGACAAGATGAAATAGCCTCAAGTTGCACCAAGGGAAGTTTTAGGTTGGACATTCGGAAAAACTTCTTCCTGGAAAGGGTCATCAGGCCTTGGAACAGGGGTTTGAATGACCATCCTTGGACGTGTTTCAAAGTCATGGAGATCTGGAGCTTAGGGACAGGGTTTAGCAGGGGGTTGGGACAGTTGGGTTAACGGCTGAACCCAATGATCTTAAAGCTCTTTTCCAACCTAAGCAATTCTATGAAAAAAGTTTTAAAACAGCCCAAATAAATCTCTTCCTAAACAAGCACAAAATATTACCCATTGGCCATGACCAAAACCTGGCTTGTTTTTTTCCCTAGATCTCACATCTTAGCTCTCACACCAGACATCTATATCCTTGTCCCTGTGCATGGTGCGACTGGCTGTCCCTTTGCCTAGTCACATTTTGTCTGTATTGCTGCTTGTGCAGATGGCAAGATCTTTATTTTTGGTTAAAGTTCAGCTTCTCTTTGTCTACAAAATGTTCAGCACAATGCTATCCTGATGGTAATTTGAGCCCTTGGGCCCTACAGAATAAACCAAAGGAGTGACACAGCATCAAGTGACAAAGACCTTCTGTTATGAAAACCTACTTCACTACTTACCTGCTGCTGTTCTTTATCATCTGATCTGATAGCAAGTATCAAACTCCGGGTAAACGCCTGTAGTTCAAAATATTTCTGCTTGTGATTCTCCAACTCATTCTCAATGAATCTGACTTCTTCATTCTGGGGGGGGGAAATTACATTTAAAGATAATTAATGAATAATAAACAGTGCTGCATCTTTTTATCGGCACCTTAACACACTTCCTCAGAGCTACCACAAACTAAAATACAGGATCCCATAGAGCAGCTGAGTTTGACACATAGAACCAAACCTCTCTGGTTAGAGAATATTTACTTATTTATATATTCATTTATATTGTCCAGAACAGGCATGCTTATCGAACAGAGAAATATCAATGCTATGGCACAGAAAGGCATTTTTCCCAGCTGTTGCCTAGATCCACATTTCAAATCTAACAAAGATATCAGGAGAGAAAATATTTGGGCTGCAATTTTGAGGCTTTCCTAACAAAAATGAGCTCCATGCACTTCATTCAGCTGGAAACTCCAAGGTTGCCCACTTAGCCAAGGAAAAGGACTCTGGATTTATGCAGAACGCACACGGGCACAGGCTGATGGCTGATGTCAAGCAGCAAACAGAGCTCTGCAGGGCACGCTGCTGCAACAAGCCTTTCACCGGGCTGACAGGTGACGTTAAGAAAAGGTCAGTCCCTCTCTGTGCTCATTCTCCATTATCCTTCTCAGGAAAATGCTGCTTGAAGGAGTAAGTTTTGTTCTGAAAAGGTGATCTGATGACTATTGTGGTAACGATCATTAGTAGGACGCACCTATTTCTAAGGTGGAAAGCTATACACACAAAGACATGCTCAGTGCACAAAGGGAACAGTGGTGACGCTCAGAGAGCAGTGAGACATGCAGAGCCTTTACCGTATCGTAGAAGAGAGCGGTGCCAGGTGCCTGACTGCACCCAGACCTCTGCTTCCCCAAGTTCTGCGCTACGCTGTGAGAACAGCTGCTTCCCATTTTGTTAGGTGATTCCAGCTGCTCGGTCCCTTTGGAGAGGTGGCCATGCAGGAGCGCGCTGCAACTCTAACGATACGCCCCCAGGAAAGGAAGTTGTGGCACAGAGGCTCAATAAGTGGCTTTGTCTGGGGCACACGGTGGGGGCTGCAGATGGCAACAGCTAAAGGAATGTAGCTGCTCTGGAAAATGGGAGGGCCTCCCTCTGGGTTGAAAGCGGGCAATGCGGTTGTATGTGGGATGAGGAGATGTGACTGAGTGTATGATGTGCAGCATCTCCATAAAAGCAGAGGCACTGCAGGCTCTCACATGCCTTTGCTGAACTACTGTCGGGTAGACCTGCCTGAACTATCTGTGGACTATCCTACTTAGCATGATGCAGCCTAATTACTCACCTTATAATCCAGCAGAGAACTCATCTGATCCACTTCTGAATTACTGATCATATCACTTTCTTCATCATCTATTATTTCTATTTTCTGAAACAGAAGGAAACGGTTCATTGCTAATACTGAAACACATGGATTAGAGGAAGCAAAACCCCACCCTGTATCACAAACTGCCAAGAAAGGATGAAGGCAGGAGGATCTTCTGCTTGTTCCTGAGAAGTCCTGAACTGTGCAGCCCCCATTAGATGGCAATCATGCACCTCAGCCTCACCAACCAGGAAGAATCCAAACTGAAACTGCTGCTGCCATGGCAACTTGGGCTGTTTACAGCAGAGGAGCTATGTGACAACCAAGCTTTTGGCAATAAGTTGCAGCTTAGATCTCCTTACAGCCTGCACGATGGTGCTTTTTGTTGTTTTACTGTGGAGACCTTTCGCTGAAGGCCTCCTGAAGGGTGATGAATTTTGTGAAAGTTTACTCTTTACGGCAAGTCCTAACTGACCTGCTTCTTGCCTAAAAAAATAAAATGTAGAGGGTCCTTTAGCCTTCTCTAGCCAGAGTGCAAGTCAACCCCTTTAAAAGCAGAGGATGTTGATACAAAGGAGAGTTTCAAATGTCTCAAAATAACTACATTACAGCGTTAAGGCTAAGCTTCATGCTCTTTACAACTCAGAATTACATTCCAATCATATCTCATGTTTTAAAAGACGTCGCTTTTCTATTATTTACCATTTGCATGTTCTGGTTTTCTTCCCACCAGAAAAACTTCTGTTTAGAAAATTCTGCTCAAAGGTTATTTCAACCAGTCATCAACAATTTCCTTCTAATCACTCAGCAGAAACCCTGCAGAAGAGGTTAAACTGCCTCTCACAAGCAGAGCCCACCAGGCTCACACGGATGTGCTGAAGGCAGGGAGGATAAACCACATTTTGTGTGTGACACTGTCTGACAACCCAGCTGAAGTGATAACATTTCCAAAGCTTGATGTCACACAGATCTGCTGCTGTATCATACCCTGAGAAACACTGCAAACCAAATATTTTTGTTTTTAGACTCAGCCTGAGGAAAGAGTCTCTAAATAAATGACAAACATTCACACTATCTTTCTTATAACTATATATTTTAAGACGATACGGGAAAGAACAGACTAGAATTTCAAATAAGATCAGATCTCTTGTGCTGGTCCTGTTTTAACTGCACATATTTGAACTACTTTGTGATGGTGTTTTCAGAACAGAAGATGAAAAACTTACTCTTTTCCCCCTCTCCTCTTATTGAGCCAAATTCTAAAATGCTGGAGTTCAGGTAGACCGTAGAACTGAGTCACTTAGACATTACCTCAGCAAACTTTTTACCTTTGCCATTTAAATTCTGCATCCTCATGGCAAAGCACCAGCCTGAAGCTCAGAGTGATTCTCTTGGAGGTCATGGCAGGGCAGCCAGGTAAACAGAAAAGAAAAAGGCAGTGGGTTCTGTCCAGGCAGCCACAGAAAATGCAGCTGTGGGCTTTCTGTTTATGCTAAAGATCATCTTGTGTTAATGAAAAGTGGGACAGGGTCCCTCCTCAACATGTGAATAAAGGGAAGGCAAACTCCTGTTCACCTTCCCACTTGTGCGATTGATGTTACACAAATGTTCTTGTGGTGTTCTGAGCTACTGCCATTGACTCTGACTCATAAAGAGTGCAGCTGGGAACTGGAGATACGTCCAAAGAGAAAAAGAGGTGGCATTAGTTGGGAAGGAGACGTTTACGTACCACGCTATCGCTAGGTCCTGGATTGTGGTCATCATTCTTGTGACCGATTTCCTCATTTTGAAGAGCTTCGTTTGTCTCTTCTGCAGAAAGAAATGAGTGCTTCAGATTTCATTCAAACTTTATGCTGAAGGAATATTAATAGGTCTTTACCATTAACTATGTCACATCTGCTAGACACAAAAGCAAAACAGTATTCTCAGGGTCTGTTCATAGAGATACTGTGTGTCTTACTAAAAGAGACATCACATCACAAGCACTTCAGGCTAACATCACGCCAATTGCTACCTGAAGCCACAGAACACTATCAGTCTCTTACAGGACACCTTCCTAATTTCAGGTTCAGGCTGGGATTCAGTCAAAGGTGATGAATCATTTTGCACCAGAGGTGTCCAGAACTTTTCCTTTTAAAATTAATTACTATACAAAAAACCCCGAATAATATTTATTAAAAAAATTTCCTGAAATTACAGGTTACGTATCGAAATCTCACTTCTTCTTTGGAGACACTGATTAGTTTTGAATGAAGAAGCAGATTGTTTCTTTTTTTGTGTGGCAAACAGTTACTCCTAAGCTGCTCTTTTGTGTATAAGCAAAGTCTACACTCAGGAAAAAAAGAGTGAATGTTATCCTTAAACTTCAGCCACAAGCACCAGATGATTCTAGTGGTTCTAGATTGGCCCCAACTGTGGCCAAGATGAAAAAATCCCACAAAAAAATAAGCCTACTCATCCATGTGGTTAAGTAAGTTTCTCAGGTTTATTGTAATTCTCCGTGGAGTTTGCACTCAAAGCTCCAAGAGCCCAGCTGTCCTATCTACAGAGGACAAGAACCCTGCTGAGAGAACAGGCAGCAAGTGTTCATGTGGGACACTGAAACATTATAGTGGTGATAATTCCACGCAGACGTAACAGGATTTAACGGGAGATTACCAATGTGGGCAAAGACAGGGCAAGATTTAGGCCAGAACACATAGAGATGGTTAGTTGTTTTACCAGCTAAATATCTCTAAATTAAGCCAACTTCATTTGAAGTTGTCACAAATAAATTTAACCTACCACCAGTCACAACTTCAGAAGAAAATTTCTGCTAGCTGCTACAGCAAACAGGTTCAACTGTAAAGCTGGGAATGACACACAACCCCATCCACTACACACAGAGAAGTGAAGGTCACTGAAGATGCACCTCAGGGACTCTGAACCAATCTAGAGCCCCAGTCACTCCATAACCCTGACAGGCACCACTTGGTTTCAACCATCAACCCAAATGACACCCTAACAGCAGCTTCAACTCTTTAAATATCCATCTTAAACTAAACTGACATGGCTATACTGTTACACATTACAACACAAAATATGGGTTCAATTAACACCTATTTCAAAAATGTGAGGTGCTACGAGAACTGTGAAGCTCTGCAAGTACTGTGAGGCTTCATTTTGCATCATTTTAAAAATTAAAGATTCAGTACATTTTAAAAGCAAGTGCCATCAACAATTGAATTAGGTGATTAAAACCAAGTTTTTGCTGTCTTTGAGAGTGGCTTTTTGTTGTCATGTTTTGGGGGGTTTTATAAATTAGGATCAAAACTTACAGCTCTCAACCATTAAAACAATCAGGTACCTGTGACTGAATTCATGGTCATTTCCACAAAATTCAAGATAAGCTGAGCTGTAGCCTGAAACCTCCTTTGAACTGGAGAAGTGAAGAGCAATGATTCTTGTGGGAGAATGAAGGCATGAGAACGGGATTCCTGGCTGCTGTGGAAATCCTAGTTTTCTTGCATTTCCTTAAGCTTTGGGTCTGATGATCTACTCATAGTCCCACTGCCTCCTCTCGTTTGAAACGTGTTGTTCCCCACTTTGAGCAACAAGAGAAATCAGGCTCTTCCCCTGCCGCTATTTTCTTAAAAGCGGGTCGGACTAAATCTGTTCCTTCCACGCTGCCAGCACATCAAGGACTCTTAGATTCTGCATCTCACTTGGCTTTCAATCACTTGACCCATTTTTTTATCATCTACTCTTTTCACAGTCAAAGCTCTCACAGATTCATTCCCAGCAGTTCTCCAGTTTTTCTTGTTCCTCTCTTTAAATTGTTCAGACAAAATGGCCAGATCAAGCCTCGCATATTAAGCTGCAACAGCAGCAACTCTGTCAGCCTTTCTTTTCGTTTAGAGAGCAGAGGCTTTATTGATCTTTTCTAATCAGAAGCACTGGGAGCAATTAGTTGAGCACACGAAGGCAGTGAATGTGCTGAGCACAGTTCATCTGCCCTGGGCCGATGGTGCTAATGGACAAGGGGGGAAGAGGCAGATCGATTGCGTGTGGTCAGATGACTCTGGGACATGGGGCAGAGGGGAATTAGGATAGGGACACATTACTCAAGGTGATGCAATTTACTGAGAACACAGAGGTGCCCAGATGTGCAGCTCTAAGGCTTTCTGAGCAGGCCCCAGCCCCTGACTTCAACCTCTGCTGTTGAACTTGCTTGCCAGACCATACCCACCCCGCAGAGAGCTCCATTGCACAAGTTCTGCTCTTTGAGTTCAAGAGCATGTCTGAGCTAACACATGGTATCAGGAACATCTAAGTACAAAGCTCTAGTCTGCTCCAAGTAAGCAGGTTCACATGTTTTAGTGCTTGTTTAGATGGGAACTGTTGGTGTGGTTCAGGCAAACAGGGACGGATGTTCGAGCTGGCTGTGTAGAACTGGCCTGTTAACTGTGTTAGCAGTTTTTGAAACCTGGGACTTAAACATCTGTATTCTCTGTCCATCTCTCAGTTGCACCATCAAGGTGTGAACTGGGGATGAATCTGGCAGAAACAGAAACCTTATGGAAAAGGGTTCTGCAAGCTTTGTGGTAACAAACCCACCAAAACTCATAGAGAGAGGCAGAAGAACCATACCTTTATCACAGCTGAGGTGGATAACCTGGAAGAGACTGTGGAACAACAGACAGCACAGCATGCACACTGCACAAAATGAAACACCCGCACAGCAGAACTGCATTTTCAAATACCTTGTGAGCTTCCTTCAGATAAGCAGATTGATACTTCATCGTTCCTATCATTATCATCCCCCACGTCAGTAGCAGTTTCCTCTCCTGGATTTAGTGCTGATTTAGAAACAAATTCAGATTGATCAAAGAAATCAGCAGGGCCTCCTCTAGGGGGTGGGACCTCAATCCCCATTAAACGGTATTTCCGTCTTCGATTCCCAATCCAAGTCTTGCAAGTGAAACAAACAGGAATGATATCAGAAACCATAATACAAGCAACAGTCCCATAACCAAGTGAAATCAGAAATCTCTACTAGAGCAACGAGAGCGTAGCCAAAGATTCAAGGGAGGAGATTTCCCCCCTGTATTTGACCCTCTTTAGGCTGCTTCCTGGCATACTGAGTCCAGGCTCAGTCCTCCAATACAAGGGAACAGAGGAGGGACACAGCAAAAGGAAAAGAAGCAACAGTCACAGCAAGGGAGGCTCAGTAAAAATAAAAAATACAGTGAGGCACTGGAACTGTTTGTAGGAGTCTTGGCACCTCCAGCCCTGGAGGTATTGAACGTTCCACTGGACATCCTGAGGGACCTGACCTAACTCTGATGTCAGTCCTGCTCTAAATAAAGAATAGGACTAGGTGACCTTATATGGTCTCTCCCCACCCTAAATTATTCAACACATTTAACATAAGATCTTTGAGGCAGGTTCTCCCACTCAACTGCCAGTGACCCCAGCAGTCCAGCAGTTCTAGGGTTTCCTACGGCACAGAAACTGTCCAAGGTGATCGCTCTACATCAACCCACTTTGATGGGAGAACGTAACTGAAGTCAGAGCATTGTTATCCTTCCGTTCACTCTGGCTGGAAGACAAGCCTTTACCAAATGTTGCTTGCAGTATGAGACAGAAGAGCATTCTGTGAGCAGTGGTGGGAGATGAAGAGGGCCAGTGATAAGCAACCTGGAAACCCACTTGTGGCTGTATGGATATGGATGCCTTGAGTGCATTTTACATCAATAAAACAGAATTTCTTAAAAGAAATAAAAACTAAAATTAAAAATTCTCCAAGTGTGTGTGCAGAACTGCTAATGAACTTGCTCTCTCTGAAAAAGAAAAGTCTACACTCAAAAGAGTTAAAC
The DNA here is from genome assembly GCA_013400115.1 of Rhinopomastus cyanomelas. Classification (NCBI taxonomy): domain Eukaryota; kingdom Metazoa; phylum Chordata; class Aves; order Bucerotiformes; family Rhinopomastidae; genus Rhinopomastus; species Rhinopomastus cyanomelas. Next base: position 319,094 of record VXBP01002894.1, read on the forward strand.
ACTCAAACATGGTGTGGCAAGACTTGTCTGCAACTCCACCTTCTTATATCTCTCTCTTACACTACTCAGGCTTGTAACTTCTTACTGAACTTCGAAATCCTGCTGAATACTACACCCAACACTTTGCTCCACCTAAGTCACTTCTCCACTAACATCCACAAGTGCTTCCCGGTGTCTCTGCCAACTGCTCACTTCCAGGCTTCTTGCCCTGGTTGTCTTCCCTCTTTCACCCCACCTAAACTACAATAAATGGGAGCAGCACCCACAGCACTAGTGGGACCACCCTCACTGTCCCAGGACTTGACCACAGGCTGGACACTGACCGTGTAAGCTCTCACCATACAGAGCACACTGGGTTACTATGATGACGAAGTACGCACAGCAGGGTTGCTAACCAGGCTCTAGATTGTGCTTAGTGTAGGAACTTCTGGATCTCTACACACCAAAGAGGCCTCTAGAAAGCCTGAGCAGTTCCAGTTTTTGAGAACATACAATCAGATTGTGTTTCACAAAGAAAAAGCCCCAGACAAGCAACCCCTTCCAAACCTATTCTCTTGTTTTCAAAACATTGTATTGCCATTCTCGTATTTTTTTGGTGATCTTCGGGTGGTAACAGCACTAACAACTCCAAAACTTAAAAGCTAAACAGTCATTCTTTTACTAACAACATTCACTGAAAAGCAGAGGTCCCTGGGAAAGGCCTTTTCACACACCTTTCAGAGCAGGAAATCTTTTATTCAACATACCGAGTAGGTCGTGAAAGATGAACATTTTTATAGTGTCTGAAAATAAAATGGGAAAGAAAAGGAATTGTGATCCGTACCCTGAGAGCAACACTGCCTTCTGTCCTGCAGCCAGTTCATGATCCACACTGCCTCAGTTTGGCTGCGAGGATGCTGTACAAATCCCTTCCTGAAGTCAAGACAGGCCACATCCACCGCTCTGCCATCATCCATCCACCTGGTTATGCCCTCACAAAAGGCCATCAGGTTGATCAAGCATGACTTCCCCTTGGTGAAGCCATGCTGACTGTCTGTAATGACCCCCTTGATGTGCCTGGAGACAGCGTCCAGGACAAATTGTTCCATCACCTTTCCTGGGATGGAGGTGAGGCTGACCGGTCTGTAGTTACCTGGGTCCTCCTTCTTACCCTTTTTGAAGATTGGAGTGACATTTGCTATCCTCCAGTCCCTAGGGACCTCTCCTGATCCCCAGATCAATAGCCCAGCAGCCAGAACTGAACTCGGCAGTTAACTTGCCGGCCTTCAACCGAGCAGACTCACTTGGTAGAGCAAGGGAAGGAAGGATGGAGTCTGGGCACAAGGAGCCAGCGTATGGCTGCCCTCAGGCAGCTTATAAATAAGTGGACTGGCAGGGAGCCACTTAAAAAGCCTGATTACAGATCTCCAGATACTGAGGTCGGGGTGTCAATTATAAAAAATAAAACGGTAACAACACGGCAGCAGAGAAAGACCAGACTACGGCCACCACTGCATATAGACATGGGAACTCAAACAGCGGTCCCCCGACAAAATGAGGCAGCGCAGGCGACAGGCTGCCAGGAATGTAACACTCTCTTGAGTTTCCTAGCTGTGTACAGTGCAAGCAGGTAGATTATCTGCTTGACCAGGCGCCACATCTGCAAGACCAGGTTGAAAAGCTACAAGTGGAAGTAGTAAGGCTCAGGAGAATTGCAGAGACTAAAATAGAGGTAGACTGGTGGAGCCAGTCTGGACAACAGCCAGATAAGAGCCAGGAACAAGGAGCCCAAATCTCCTGCACCTCTTGGAGGACAGAAGCCCAAGTAGAAGGGGTGAGTGGAGCAAGTAAAGGGTCGTGGCAGAAGGCGAGCACCACCCTTGCCTGACTCACCTTTTCAGTTGCTACTGAGTAATAGATATCAGCCCCTACTGGAAGTCAGCCAGTCTAATAATGATATAGAGGACAGAAAACCCACACCAGAGGTCCTAGTAAGGTTGCAAGGTTGGAGGTCTTCCAGTAATATGATGACCTCCTCCACAAAGGAAGGGTCGTAGTTACTGGAAACTCGCTCCTGAAAGGGACTGAGGACCCAATATGCAGAGCTGACCCTCATCACAAGGAAGTCTGCAGTCTACCTGGAGCCTGAATCGGAGATATCATTAGGATGCTCCCTAACCTGGTGAGATCAGCTGACTATAACCCACTGCTGATCTTCCAGACAGGTGGGGAGGAAGCTGTATTCTGTAGCCTGAGGGGAATGAAGAAAGACTACAAGGCCTTGGGACGTTTGGTAAAAAAGAGTCTGGGACACAAATTGTATTTTCTTCATTACTTACATTTTGGGGTGAGGACATGGGCTGGAATAGGAGGACTCAGTCCATTGATGCCTGCTACAAGACTGGTGTTACAGGCAAGGCTTTGGGTTCTATAAAATACCTGATCTGACAGGTACACAAGGGAGAGGCTTATCTCAGAGGGGAAAAACGGTTCTGGGGCAGGAATTGGCAGCGCTCATTCGGAGGGCTTTAAACTGGATTTGGAGTGGGGTGGGATAGTTGATGGGTGCACACCAGTGGGACAGAGCTCCGGCCTTACTGAAAACCAGGTGGTCTTTTGCTGTGCTAGGGTGAAATCGGAGCGCTCAGCTCGCTCCCTGAAATGCCTGTACACCAATGACGCAGCATGGGGAATGAGCAGGACCAGTTAGAAATCTGTCTCCAGTCAGGAGATTATGATCTGGTGGCAATTACAGAGACATGGTGGGACAGCTCACATGACTGGAATGTGGTCATGAACGGCTCTGTCCTTTTCAGGAAGGACAGATCAGCAAGGCAAGGTGGTGGAGCTGCTCTTTATGTGAGAGAGCAACTAGAATGTATGGAGTTCTGTCCAGGGGTGGATGACAAGAGAGTTGAGAGTTTGTGGGTGTGGATCAAGGGGCAGGCTGCCACGGGTGACATTGTCATGGATGTCTACTACAGGCCACCAGATCAGAGTAAGGAAGTTGACGAGGTCTTCTACAGGCAGCTGACAGCAGCCTCACAGCTGCAGGCCCTGGTTCTCATGGGGGGATTTTAACTACCCTGGTATTTGCTGGAAGACCCACTCAGCCAGCCATCCACAGTCCAGAAGGTTCCTCCGGTGCACTGGTGACAATTTCCTGATGCCAGTGGTGGAGGGACCCCCTTAGGAGAGGAGCGCTGTACTCACCAACAAGGAGGGCCTGGCTGAAGCAGTGAAGGTTGAGGGCAGCTTTGGTTGCAGTGACCATGAGATGGTGGAGCTCAGGGTCTCGAGTGGTAGGAACAGAATACGTAGCAGAATAACAACCCTGGACTTCAGGAGGGCAAACTTTGGCCTTTTCAAGCAATTGCTAGGGGAAATCCCATGGCACAGGGTATTGGCAGGTAAAGGGGCCCAAGACAGCTGGTTAACATTCAAAGAAGAAAGTCTACAGATCATGGAAGGAGGGGATGGTCACTTGGGGTGATTATAAGGCTCTGGTGAGAGAATGTAGGGATGCAACTAGGAAAGCCAAGGCCTCCTTTGAATTAAACCTTGCAAAAGAGGTCAAGGGCAACAAAAAGGACTTCTTCAAATACATTACTGGTGCAACTGAACCTAGAGGCAATGTAGGCCCCCTGCTGAATGAGGTNACTGGTGCAACTGAACCTAGAGGCAATGTAGGCCCCCTGCTGAATGAGGTGGGTACCCTGAAGACAGAGGATACAGAGATACTGAACATCTTCTTTACTTCTGTCTGTATTTCTGGGGGCTGTCCTGATATCAAGCCCCAGGCTGCTGAGGCCCCTGAGGAAGTTGGGATAAAAGAGGAGTTTTCCCTGGTTGATGAGGACTGGGTTAGGGATAAGTTGAGCAAACTGGATGTACATAAATCCATGGGCTTAGGTGGGAGGTACCCATGAGTGCTAAGAAAGATGGTGGAAGTCATTGCTAGGCCACTCTACATCATCTTTGTTAAGCATGGGGATCAGGAGAGGTGCCTAGGGACTGGAGGATAGCAAATGACTGTGCTGCCACTCAGCAAGACCTGGCCAGGCTGGAGAGCTGGGCAGAGAGAAATTTAATGAAATGTAACAAGGGTAAGTGTAGAGTCTTGCATCTGGGCAAGAACAACTCCAGGTACCAAACACAAGACAGATCTCCACAAAAGAAGATTCAAAGACTCTTCATTCTGCTTTTGTAGCAATATCTGAATTTTAAGACAGAGCTGGAAAGAGGATGAAGGCTGAAAGGACTAGTCATGACAATCATGCTTGCTGAGAAGGATAGGAAGACCCTACGTCCTGGTTTTGTACTGACTGCAAGAGCAATATTTTCTGAAGGATAGAGACACTTAAGTGACTGAGACACAGTGGCAGTAATGGATGCTGTAGCAAACTTCCCAGCCTCTGGAGGAGGAGATGTGCAGTGGTTCTCAGGGATCAGGTTATCTACTCCAAACCTGCACTTCCTAAACAACACCTACAGGGACTATCAAGTTGAAGTGATTCTTCATAGTACCCTTTGCTCTCTATCACATCTCACCTTGGCTTCAAGTTAATCTGGTTGAACAGTTTTTCCCTAATAATGAGCATTTTCATAACTTCACAGGATTTGTTTCCTGTAAGCAGAGAGGAGAAATATTTTTCCCTGTATGCTCAGAGAGGTTTTTAACAGCAATACAAATAACGTTTCAGTCTTCTAGGATAACCCTAAAAAATGTAACACTTTAAACCTTACTCGAGCGTGAAGAGAGCGTCAAAGAGCTCGTAGTGCTACTAGTGCTGCTGATCAATAAGACTCTCACCTGAGGGCTTTTTACTAAAAATAGGCTGCAAAAAGAGCAAGAGAGCCCTTCCCCACATGGCCATTCATTATGTAATACGCAAAATCTATTTCAAGCTTCCTCATGAAATTTTTAAAGGCTTTAATCTGTCCTATTTTTTCCTTCTGCAACAAGATATGGGAAGACTCCAGATTTCTTACCCGCACTATTTCACAGTCAACATTTAATTCCGCAGCCACAGCTTCAATTTTCTCTCTGCAGACTGAGCCCAGGCTGGTCATGCCATTGTCCCAGTATTTCTTTAAGGTAGCTAAGTCTCGGTCGCTAAATTGTGTGCGGTCCTGTAACTGTAAGATAAAAAAAACCACTGTTAGACTTAACAAAAATTCTGCTTATGCTGCTCATTTAATTGCCAGAGGCCTTGCATACAGTAACACGCACGTTACACTGCCTCTTCTCTTCTCCCTCTGCCCTACGAATTTCTTTTTATCTTAAGTTTGTTTTTTCATCCAGGGCAGTACAGAGCTCCCTGGGATTTTCTGTAAAGGCAATGGCAGTGCTAAGGTTAGTTTACAGCTCTTCAGCTCTGTTCCAACTCCACCTGATTTTTGTTTTGAATGTGTTTTATCTCAGTCTGTGAGGCCTTACCTAAAATAACTTTTTTTCCCCCTTGTGCTGTTTACTCTTGCCATCCAATTTATGCAAATTATTCTCTAGGGCTTTGCAAGTTTCTCACCCTCCCCCACCTCAAGTTCTTTTATCTCACAGCAAACTACAATACATGCATAATTCAAAGGAGTCTGGGTTCCTAAAGGGAATACTTTCATGCTTATTTGGTAAGCTTTGCAGTTTCAATTGGTTCTGCTGTGTATTTGTGAGTTGTCCAGTTCTTCGTGCATATTTATCAAAATATGTGATAGCGGATCACCGATAAGAGGAGCAACCCTGGAAAACAAGGCCTTGACATCCTACCACTTCTCCAGCTGACGTGGGCATACAGGATCAGCTGTGAGAACTTCAGAGCTTTATCAAAAGCTTTTAGGCCAGAATTTAAACTAAATCTACAGCAATTTTTCATACCAAGTCATCATTGCCATCATAAATGCACCAATAAAACCATAAGCTGCAGCCACATGGGTCAAATGCTCAGGTAATTTCAACAGGTGGATTTTGTAAGAGATGACTGTGATTTCAGTAGCTCAAATCTGGGTTTGCTCCTTTAAAAACTGTTAAGAGTGAAATAATTTTAAAATAGAATAAGAGAAACCCTGCAGAACTAGAATAATTTACCAATCTTGTAATTGGTACTCGCTGTAATGTTTGTTAATCTTGAAAATGAGGCAAATCTTGCTGTTTCCTTGTCTAAGAAATTACTATTTCTCAAAACACTAGAAGCATTTGAGTCTCCTTAATGTACGACTAGAAAACAAGTGTATCAAAACCTTCACTCAAAAGAATCCCAGGTGGTCCAGTAATAAAAAGCACCAGTTATATTCAAATATGTTTCATCACTAACTACTCCAGGCACTCAGGTTTTTTCTTGGCGATCACCTTTTACATTCAAGCACAGAATCACTGATGCTGTTTCCATTCTGCCTACCTGTCAGCTGCCATCTAATGCAGCACCCCAGGAGCTCCCAGTAGCTCCCAGCAGTGTGGCCAGAGAGGAGGGCAGACGGTGCACACATGAGGTCTGGACTAATCTCAAAGGAATGCACTTGGCACACTTGAAGGCTGCTCCGGAATGAGCAGCGAAGTGAAGTGTACGAGCGAGTTTCACCTCAGCAGCTCCCCGCTCAGCAAAGCTCAGTCCCTGATGCCCACTGGCCTGGAGCAGTCAGGGCTTTCTCTGCATGCCTGACCTGAGCTGATCCCACCTAGGAGCCATTTTCAGAGAACAAAAGTGTAGTTATCTCCTGAATGGCTGCAGCAGCATCTCCTGTTATAGCTGCTGCAGAAACAGACTGTAACTCCTACCAGAGATGGGAAGAGCCAGGAGCTCTGCTGTCGGGGAACGGCAGCCAAGCGCTGAGGAAAGAGAAGGCAGAAAGGAGCTTGATGGCAATACTCAGACGACATGGAGAAACAACTCACCCTGGCCTGTCCTGCTTTCGTGAGTGCCCAGGGAAACCTCACCTCCTGAAGTACACTGAGTGTTTCTTAAACATAAATAAATCATAATGTTCACTCTCAGTTGTGGAGAGTTCACACGGATAACACTGCTGCAATAACCCTCTGCTCCCAGCACTGGCTGTGGAGAGTTACCAGGGGAATAGCACTGAGGGAAATGTGCAGAGGTCACTCAGCTTTTACTCACCAAATACAAAGACTTTAAGTAGAGAATGGGATGTTTAGCAAAACCTCATGGCCTTTTTGCCTTCAAAAACCAGTATCCTGTCTCTCTCATTTTAGGTGGATCTGAGTGAATTCTGAAGTTTTAATAAAAATTTTACTATTAAATCAATACTCAATTCTCTTCACCTCACAACTGCTATACAGTCTTGCTACAAGAGGTGTAGAGTTGGTCTCAACAGATGAATCTTGCCTAAGATTGTACCAAAGTTTGACTCCTGCATTATAAACTGCTCAAAAATGACATGATGCTTCACTTTTGTGAGAATAAAGGGGAGAATTCCTGCATTGAACATGTATCAATGTAGTTAACAACTTTCTGATGTTTAGTATCCTCAGAGGAACAGAGGAAACAAGAAAAAAGCCACAGTCCTATAAATACTCTAACATTCATGGTTATGCAGCAGTTAGCATAGGAAAAAAGAATTATCAAAAGATAGTATTGAAAAGCTTCGTATTTAGGACACTGCCTTCCTTTGCTGACGACAAGCCAGTAATTGAGTCCTTATTTTTCCTTCATTATAACAACGATTATGAATACGACTCATTTCCTCTCTTCAGATCCCCTGCTTGCCCATGGTTCTACACTCTGTCGCATTAACCGTTTGCTCAACTCTTTCCCTTCACCAGTTCTCTCGTTTGTAGCTTGGAAAAGCTTCTTCTAGCAGAAAAATCAGCCTATCAGGTCCCAATGAAAAGCAATCCCTGGCAGCAAACTGAACCAGCGGTTCTGCCGAGCGCAGGGTTAAACCCTGCTTAGCCCCTGATCCCCCAAGTGTAATAACAACATTCTTCTAAGAGATGACCCAGTTTATTACAGACATTTCTGGCCCTTTGCCAAGCCTCTCCTCACACTCACAGCGCAGGCGGTATCCGTGGTGTGGATCTAGTGTCTATAATTGGTGACACATAATTGCAGTGGAGGGTCCTTAGCCCACTGCTGGTTTTTATTAGAGCCTGTGTTTTTACATCAGTTCTTACGCGTGAGCTGAAAATGTTTTGGGCCACGTGCACAAAATCTCTGTATTAATAAAAGACATGCGAACAGAACGAAAGAGTCGGAGCACTGACATAAACGTGACGGCTACCGGGTTTGTGCTGCAGCTGAGCGCTGTCTGTTCTTAACACAAAGTCATGTTTATGGAAATGGCAGCGAAATTCTGCGAAGCCAGGCTGAGGGAATCGGGGCTGTTCAGTCAGGGGACCTTAGAGCAGCTTCTTGTACCTGAAGTAGGCCTACAGGAAAGCTGGAAAGGACTTTTGGTGAGGGACTCTAGTGACAGGACAAGGGGGGAAATTTCAGGCTCAAAGACAGCAGATTTGGATTTGATCTGAGGAAGAAGTTCCTCTCTGTGAAGGTGGTGAGGCCCTGGAACAGGCTGCCCAGGGAGGCTGTGGCTGCTCCATTCCTGGAAGAATGCAAGGCCAGGTTGGATGGGGTTCTGGACAACCTGCTTTGGTGAGAGGTATCCCTGCCAATATTCCCAGACCAAAGAATTGCACCCAGTGCAGCACAGCAAAGCACATGAGAGAGACACTAGTACCAGCTTCGCCCAAAGCACACGCATCGGCAAGTTGCACAGCCTACAGGCAACAACAGGTTTGGAATCAGACTGCAAGTCAAAAGGCCCCTTTAAACTTGTACTGTGGACAAACAGATTTCTGCAACAGAGACTTTTCCCACTGTGTAAGCTTGAAATCTACTCTGAAGAAAGCAGAACTGATAAATATTTCATAGTAAAACAGCTTGAAAAGAGCTGGAAGTGCTGCACCATTCAGCCAAAATCACATACAGTGTTAACAGGTGTTTCTAAACCAAACGCAGCCAAGAACTATAAAAAGGGAAAAAGAAAACAGATCTATCAGTACAACAGAGTAGTCAAGCCAAAAAATTAAACTCCATTCATAGGATCACAGGATGTTAGGGGTTGGAAG
>VXBP01002896.1:0-92754 GCA_013400115.1 Rhinopomastus cyanomelas
TCTTGAGCCCCTTTACCTGCCAGTACCCTGTCCCAAAGTTGGCCCTCCTGAGGTCTAGGGTTGTGATTCTGCAAGGTAGGTTTGCATTAGACATCAGGAAAAAAAATTCTTGGAGAGAGTGGTCCGGCACTGGAATGGGCTGCCCAGGGCGGTGGTTGAGTCACCATCCCTGGATGAGTTTAAAAGTCACTTAGATTCAGTGTTGGGGGATATAGTTTAGGGGTGAGAGATCATCTAAGTCTGATAGTTGGACTCGATGTTCCCAAGGGTCTTCTCCAACATGAATGATTCTGTGATTCTCGTCACGCAAAAAGCAGCTACACGCACTGCCTGGTAGGAGTCAGGCACAGGCATTACTGGTCAATGTTTATGGCCCTAGCTCTGGGGCAAGGTGATTCCACTGTCTTAAGAAATTAGTTTAAATACAGGATGAAGACTTTGTCTCTTGCTGTTTCAAATTGCTGAGTATAATCAGTGTCCACACTGGCAAGTATTCAGAAGCAGCAACTCCGAAGCACCTCCAAATGAGTGGCTGCCATCAGTGGCAGCACCTGGGCAGTGAGTAGCAGCTGTGGGGTGGAGGGCTCAGCCTGTGAGCAAAGGGCACGAAGTGTGGCAGGTGGAGAAGAGGAAGAGATTTAACTGGTACCAAGCAGAGGCCATTTAGCTGCTGACTGTGGCTGTGGCGCTGCAGGTGGCCTCTGGGAGCTGTGTGATGGTGAGCTTGAGGGGAAGATCCGATACGTCCAGCAGGTATGAGGGGGTTTTTGCAGCTGATGGGCTGTGCAGGGGTCTCACTAGCATGCCTGATGCAGTCTTGCCAAGCACCTGACCTGGGTCTCCCCACCTTTTCCTGCCTGAACCACCTTTCTTGACAGCAAGGTTGTTCCAGCCCTTTGCTAGGTCTTGAGGTGAAAACCAGTGTGTGAGGGTTCGGGGAGTCTTTCCTTCCTTTGTCAGTGGTGGTGTTTGAAAGGCAGAGGGTGGGGGGTGTAGAGGGAGGGTTATGCTTTTGGTATCATGGGGCTTTGTCTAAGCCTGGGAAGGCAAACTTGAAAGATTCTGGCTTTGAGACAGAGCGTGTACAGACCTGTATGGAAAAGATAGAACCAAGCATGACTGGAAACTGCCCTGCTGTTAGACACCTTCCATGCTCTGGGGCACCTGGTTTTGCTGCTAGCTGGACAAAGTGGGCAACCAGCAGCATATACCTGGGCTAAGCATTCCCATCTCCCAGGATGGGTTGAAATCCACTGCTGGAGCATGGCAGTAGACTGATTGGAATGGCAAGTTCCCTCTGCTGAGGAAACAACCTGGCTCCTGGCTCCCACCTGCCCTGTCCCATCCGTCTCACAGAATGTTACAGGTTGGAAGGGACCTCAAAAGATCATCTAAGTCCAGCCCCCCCATTGGAGCAGGGTAAGCCTACAGTACTGTACAGTACTGTCTCAGCCCCTACATGGGGCTTGAACCTGTGACCCTACCCGTGACTCTACCAACTGAGCCAACCAGGTGCCCCAGGTGAAGAAGAAACCAGTACATTTAATTATCTTGTGGTAGCTTTCAAGGTTCTAGCTTTTGCAAATTGGAAGCTCTCCTGAGTCTAAAAGTAGCATCTGAAACAGATGAAGGGATTGGGATTTACTACCTGGTGTAGCTGTGCAGTCAGTTAAGCTATTTGTCCTTGATGGCCACTGTTCCTCCCTAGTTTCTGGTTGCCATAAGCCTCTCTGAAGTCAGTGCAGTGACATCAACACACAATAGTGCTAAAACCCCTCCTGATTTTTTCTGAGGTGTGTTAGTTTTTCTCAGATTATTCTGGATACGCTTGCTGACATGTGTTATCGTGCTGCGAGAACTTGATCTGCATCTATTTTCTGTATTGTGGGGTCCAGAGCTATTCTGAGGCCTTGCTGACAGCTGTAGATGAGATGGTGTGACAATGTCAGACCTAGCAAAGGTTCCTGTGCTTGCACAGGAAGATTGACACCGGAGTGCTTGTGATCAGTTCTGGTTTGTTCTTGCTCTTGACTTGATGCAGTGAACGCGCTTCTTCCCATGGCTTGTCTTGCAGGCTGTTACTCTTCTACCTGTGGGCTCTTAGTGACTCAGTGGCTGCAATAACCAGAGGGGTGGCAAAGCCAATAGGTGAAAAATCTACCTACTGTTTCAGATTTAAGAACTGGAGATAAGCAGGAGGAGCTGTCACACGTAAGCAGCCCTCTTCTGCAGTGTGTGATGCAGGGCTGTCACTGGTTTGGTGAGGTAAAGAACACTGAGGGAACCTCTGAGAACTAAGGTGGGAAAGCTTCAGGCAGGATGGGGAAAGTTTGGCTGAACTAAATTCTCTCTGCTAGTATTCTCCTTGAAAGCATTAATTGATTTTAATAAACAGCTCTAAATCAAGATGAACCTGATGTTTTTCCCAGAGTATCCTGGTGGTATGAAATCACCCTCTGCTTCTGTTTACCACAGACATTCCAAACCTGATTACATTCTCTCATCAGTCTGAAAGAAAATGTAAAATTAAACCAGAACCAACTTAAGAGGTGACACAGGAAAAAGTTGTAATCCTCTCTAATGAAGTAGAGAAGGCAAAAACAGTGAGGTAGTTGTAATCCATGGAGAGACTAAACTTTACAAGATTTGCATGTGCACTCCTAGCACTCTGCTGCCTTGATTCTCTTGACGGCTTCTGTCAACAGCTGGCCTTTCCCCTGGAATAGATAAGGTGTGCTAGATGGCTCCATCCTCCTGACACCCACCACTCACATATTGATAAACATTAATGAGGTCACCCCTCAGTCTCCTCTTCTCCAAGCTCAAGAGACCCAGCTTCCTCAGCCTCTACTCATAAGGGAGGTGCTGCACTTCCTTCATCACCCTTGTTGCTCTGTGCTGGGCTCCCTCCAGCAGCTCCACATCCCTCTTGAATTGAGGGGCCCAGAACTGCTTGTCTGCACTGCTGGAAGCAGGTTACTGGGTTAAATGGAGCCTTGAGCTGAAGCCTAGAACTGTTTACCGAGACATCATGCTTGTTGTCCGTCTTCCTTTCCCTCTGCCCGCCAAATCCTGGTGGGATAGCGTTGCTGGTGCTCCTTCTTTCCAAAGAGCTGACCCAAAGCAGCCTTCAATTCTTGCAGCAGTCCTGTGGCAGGTGCTCTTCTGATCCAGGAACCCGGGCCTCACCTTACAGAGGCTTCAGTCTGCATAAGCAGCCAGCCTGGGGAAGTGGAAAAACACTGGACACAAGTCTTGTTTCACTTGAAATGGGATGGCAGGGGGAGAGCTAGTGGCAACCAAATACAACTTTGTAGCTGAGTGCAGGAGCTCTGCTCTGCACAGGCAAGTGCCTGCGCTGTTTGCCCATCTGGTGCGTAGACTCTCTTGCTCTTCTGAGACAGCTACATCATCCATGGTTTTGGCAGAACTCCTGACACTGACTCAAAATGACAACCCTCAAGTCTTTTTATGGGTGTGACTTTGGAATGTGTGTCTCAAGCAGTTTTCAGGTAGCCAGTGTTCCGAAAGGAAACAGCTGCGAGGGCTAGCGTTTTGGAAAACCTTACTGCCATTTCCACCATACAATGCTGGTGGATACAAGCAGTGCAACTGATGTCATCTACTTAGACTTGTGCACGGTGTTGGAATCTGAGCTGAGTCCTGAAGTCCCTCAAGCAGTAAGCCCTGAGTCTCAATTCAATCCACTGTTCCTGAGAACATTAAGAGAAACCGGAAAGCCCCAGCTCCAGGTGGCAACCTTGTGTATTCAGAGTGACTTGGTCTAGGTGATCCTGCTGTGTCGGGGGATTGGGCTAGATGATCTTTCAAGGTCCCTTCCAATCCCTAATGATTCTATGATTCCAAGGTCAGCAAATGGTAAAAGAAGGACCCATGGAGGAGCAATGAAAGACAGATAGTACAATCCAACCGGTGCAGTCTTGCCCTCAGCCAAGTCAACTGTGGGACAAAACCCCTAAGATTTTGATTAGAAGCAGGGGAGTTGCCTGTCCAATAACTTGCCTGTGCAGAGACCCTTCCCCTCTCAGTCAGGACACCCACCACCCTGGGATCAAGAGCCCTTTCCTGGAGGGGCAAGCGAACATTTAGCTGCTGGAAGTTTGTAGCTGAGGACTACCAGATGTACAGCACTTAGCATGTGTTTTTAGGCTGCTTATAGTCATTTCTTTAAGTTGTACTAGTGCATCTTCCTTTCTGTCTGAGAAAATCAATAGCAGTAGTGTAGTAACAAACCTGTGAGTGTAGTTCAGGTTTGTTGTTAGGCTGTTGTATTGCTTCAGCCTTGCAGTTAACATTCACAGAATCATTAGGGATTGGAACATTCTAAGTGAAGCTTAAGAAAGCTGTGAGTGTGAACCTGTAACTACAGCTTGAGGAAGTTGCTTGTTTGAACTCTGCTGTGCAGCCTCTTTGTCACATGCTGGCAGTAGAAGAATCATTCAAAACATGGGTATGGTGTAGCCTCCTGCTCAGCCTCTTCATTCAGCACTGTCTTTCCATAAGGATAAAAGAAACAGTCTCATAAAACACTTGCTCAGGGTGGGTCTGGAGGAGGAAGGTGATTATTTCTGTGCTCTCTATCTGCTGTTCATTTGCATGCAGGAAAAAATGTAGGATGAGATTTCATCCTGTATTTTGCCTGAAAACCACCTTTGTAATGTGGCTGAGGTGACATGTGTCTGTGTAGGGAGTTAACCAAGAGCTTGATGTTCTTCCAACAGCATCCTGGGGTGGATCTGGTTAGCAGATCGCAAGAGGTTCTTCTCCCCCTCTACTCTGCCCTGCTGAGACCATATCTGGAGTATTCTGTCTAGTTCTGGGCCCCTCAGTTCAAGAGAGATGTGGAGCTGCTGGAGGGAGTCCAGAGTAGAGCAACACGGATGGTGAAGGAAGTGGAGCACCTCCCTTATGAGGAGAGGCTGAGGGAGCTGGGTGTCTTTAGCTTGGAGGAGACTGAGGGGTGACCTCATTAATGTCTACAAATATTTGAAGGGTGGGTGTCAGGAGGAGGGAACCAGGCTCTTCTCAATGTCATCTAGTGATAGGACGAGGGGGCAATGGGTATAAGATGGAGCATAGGAGGTTCCACTTAAATATGAGAAGGAACTTCTTCCCAGTGAGGGTGAGGGAGCACTGGAACAGGCTGCCCAGTGGGGTTGTGGAGTGTCCTTCACTGGAGGTGTTTAAGACCTGCCTGGATGTGTTCTTGTGTGACTTGGTCTAGGTGATTCTGCTGTGTCAGGGGGATTGGACTAGATGATCTTTCAAGGTCCCTTCCAATCCCTAACGATTCTATGATTCTTGAATGAGAGCTGCCATGTTTGTCAACTCATCTGCAGTGTGCACTTCTGAACAGGGGAAAGGGAAGGAGGAGGGCAGACTTAGCACTGCTTGGAGCAGAGGCATATGTGCACACGTTGATTTGTGGGTTGCACTGCCTGTTCGTGATGGGAATGTGCATGAAGCTGAGGCTGAAAAGAAGTTCTGGCCTTGCAGTCATGTGGTCTTTCAAACTGTTGCTTAGGGTGGCAGCAACAAAACCAGCTTAGGTGCTTCTGCCTCTCTCCTCCTTAGTTCCACCGACTGATCTCAGGAGCTCTGTGGGGCTATTACTGCAGCAGTTGGAGTTGGAGGTGGGTGGGAATTTTCTAGTGAATGCTGTTCCCAGAAAATACCACGTCGCCAAGCCCAAAGCTACTTATGGAAATGCTGGTAATATGTGGTGGGAATGTGCAAACCAGCAGAGGAGTTTTCTCGGCTCCAGGAGCAAGCTACAGGTGAAGGAAAGCTAAGTTTAAACTGGATTATGATGGATTTTAAAGTTAATTTCAGTCTGGTCAGCCTCCTGCCAAGGAGCTGTGTCTGATGCAAATACATTTCATAGCTGCTGTTGACAATCTCCCAGCATTTTTATTCCAGCAAAGTGTGTCTGCTAAGGGACTGTAGGGTTGCCTCCAGCAAAGCTATTCCTGAGTATCCCACTGTTCTCAGGCTGTAGAAGCACTGAGTCAGGTTTCTGAGTGTCCCCTTGTCATCAGCACAAGGCTGATGATGAGAATGCAGGGAGGTCATTTCTCAGTCACTTGTGGTGGTGCTTCAGATCCTGCTTTGAGGGAAGATGCTGCTCCATCTGTGTCAAGCATCACTGGGACTCTACAGGGAGATTGTGGCTGCTGCAATGGAATATGTCTGAGGTGATACAGCCTGGTGCAAGCTTTTATTTCCTCAGTAAGGGAGAGGGACATGATACATCCATCCTCTCCTCAGGGGACAGAGCTGGTGTAAGGGTTCAGACTAGCCAAAACCTGAGCTGTCTGCTCAGTCTCCCTAGGGTGTCAGTGCAGTGAGATGTTCTCCACCCTGCTACCTTAGCCAGGCGCTCCAGCAGGCACAGGTTGGTGTTCACTGCATCTGATGTGAGGGCGGAATAGAGCTGAGAGCAATCTGTGAAAGGAATTTGCCAACAAGGCAGCAGTTATATAATTCTGGGATTACATGTGTGAAGGGCCATTGCCACTTCTCTAATGTTTTAGAGAAAATGACAGGAGCCTCTTTAAGATGAGACTGCTACTCTCCGCTCTGTGTGAGGGGTGGAAGCGCAGAGATCCTTCCTTGGCACCGTGAGACGATTACAAAGTCTGGAAGCAGACACCTGTACCCTGTGCATAACCCCTGGCTGCTGCTGGGACAAGACAGTGACAAAAGCATTGCATCTAGCCCAGGCCCTGGCCTCAGATTGCATTACAACACTGCCAGTGCTACTCTACCTCGTCAGAAAGCCAAGCTGGCTTTCTTAGGGTTGAGGCAAGTACTGCATTAGGGTAGGCTGCCTTTTCTCAAGTGATAGTCAGGGACCATAAACTGAGAGAGCTTTCAGCTCATTTGGGCTTCTGTTTCCGTAAGAGAAGTCAGTATGGATTAGAGCCACAGGTGTTTCTAGAATGCAGATTGCCAGGGATCTAAACATTAATGAATGGATGCTCCTGTCCCAAGAGACCAGTGTGGCTCTGGATAGCTTTCTTCAGAAAAGCCTTCTATCTCATGCAGTAGCTTTTCCAGGCAAGCAAATGCAGGCTTTGAGTCAGCAAGGACGTGGCCGTTTGGACTAGCCAAGTCCAATGTGGATATTGTTGGGATGGAAAGGTCAGATTTTTTAGTGTTACTTCTTCCTGTGCCAGAAGAAGCCTTGGTTAAAGCCTGTTTGAATCTGTTTCCTAACAGAAATGTGTTCAACTTACCTCCCACTTCTGTCTCTTCCTCCTCCCCCAGAGGACTGGTGTTAGTGGAGGGAGCAATTGCCTTGGTTTTGAGAATCAGTTTGCTGTGAGCGCCCTAGCCCAAGCTCCATGCTGGCTAGAAAGAATGAGAGAAGAAAACAGGATCCCAAAGCCTTGCAAGAAGCCTTCAAATTCCCAGCATTGCTCAAACTTCTCCCTGTAGCAAAGCCCATGTTCCAAGTCAAGCTCAAGTCGCATGAGAAAATGAATTTGGCAGGAATATCCTGAGTCCCTGTTGATCTGCCAACAAACTCACCCCAAGCATCTTGCTCCACGGCTGTACACTTAGAATAGAGCAGCACAACTGACAGCCCAGCATGGAAATACTGCTCTGACAGAAGTGCCTGGAGGTGGCTGCTGCAGTCTTTGCCATGAACCAGCTGAAGATGCCTTTCCTCAGCACTGCATCGTCTTTTGACAGAGGAATAAATGCCCAGGGCTGAGGAAGGGTTTGACAGCAAAGAGAATTAAGGTGGCTGGAAAATCATGGAATCATAGAATCTTAGGGGTTGGAAGGAACCTCTAGTCTAGTCCAACTCCCTTGCCAGAGCAAGGTCAGCTAGGACAGGTCACACAGGGCTGCATCCAGGCTGGTTTTGAGTGTCTCCAGAGAAGGAGACACCACAACCTCTCTGGACAACATGTTCCAGGGCTCTGAAAAAAGACACTCTTCTTTAGTTTTCTGTGTCCCTCATGTTCTAGGAAGGTTTCAGTTCCTCTGGGTGCTGTTTAGCCACTCAAAAAATGTACAAATGCCCTGACAATTCATACTTCTGTGCTCACCTGACATCTTCTGACATCGCTAGTACGAACAGGGGAGATTGTGCTGTGTGTTTAAGTGCTGCTTTGTGCACTGTAATATCTCAACTTTAGAGCAAGGTGCATAAAGAAAACTGAATTCAGAATGACTCTGGCACTGTTATGGTAGAAATAAGCAGCTATTGAACTTAATGCAGATGCTGTGATGGGAAATATAATCTCACTTCATCCTTTCGTCTTTGTGTTAGGTGGTCCATTATCATCTTTATGTGGAGTGTTCAGAAATTGTATTGAGTGTATCTGGGAATTGAGAGGTCTGTTACAGAAGGCAGAGATGTTTGAGATGGACTGCCAGTGACTTGCAATGCTCTAATGCTCCTGGATGCTGCACGTGGTGTGGAAGTGCCCCTTGGGGCAGTGTAACTGGAAGCACAGGCCTTCCTATTCACAGAGCCACAGAAGATCAGGGATTGGAAGGGACCTCGAAAGATCATCTAGTCCAATTTCCCCACCACAGCAGGATCACCTAGATCCAGTTGCACATGAACACATCCAGATGGGTTTTAAAAGTCTCCAGAGAAGGAGACACCACAACTCCCCTAGGCAGCCTGTTGCAGTGCTCTGTCACCCTCACTGTGGAGACGTTCCTTCTGATATTCAAATGGAACCTCCTATGTTCCAGTTTACACCCACTGCCCCTCATCCTATCACTCAATGACATTGAGAAGAGGCTGGTTCCATCCTCCTGACACCCACCCTTCACATATTTATCAACATTAATCAGGTCACCTTTCACTTTCCTTTTTTCCAAGCTCAAGAGACCCAGCTCCCTCAACCTTTCCTGCCACAAGTTTAAAAATTTCAAAATCTGGAATGGGATTGGTAAAGCAACCCAAGGTACGTGTGTGCACAGCACAGATGTACATACAGCTAGCCCTGATCCTTTTTGAGGGTGCTACTGTAGGATCATGGGCACTGAAGGCTGAAACTCTGAGCTGTGGTACTTCCTAGAGGAACTGAGTAACCAGCCACACGTTTGAAGAGTTTTCCATTAAATGTGTGAACGTGCATTCAGGTTCACGTTTGCATGTGTTAGTTTGCATATTCATCTCGAGATCCTGTTTAAATGTGAAGCATCTTGAGTGTATGCAAGTGAGTATACGTATGTATACAAAACCCCAAGCATGCAAGCAGCTAGATGTGAATATTTATATGCTTTTCCATTTAGAACAGCTCAAGTTTGCTAAGAGACAGTTAGAAACACTTAATTATCCACTGAAGCAGAGGAAATCCTAAAGAAAAATTATTTAAAATCCAGATTTAAGAAAAGCAATGGAGGCTCCCTCCTGCAAATAGTGAGGTTATGGCTGCAGTTGCTGCAGCACTGTGGGCGAAACAGAATCCTTGATTCCCAACCAGCGCTCTCTTATTTTAACAAGGAGAGAGAAGGATGGCAGGAAGGAGTCTGAGGGCAGAGGTTGCAGCATGGCTGAGGTCTGGAGTCTGGGAGCTGAACTCTCATCTGTTCTCTTTGGGTGTACTGGGACTGCACCTACTCTGTGACTCCCAGCGGATGGAAGGGACTCCAGCTTATTGATGGAAAATCATAGAATCATTAGGGTCTGGAAGGGACCTCGAAAGCTCATCTAGTCCAACCCTCCTGCCACAGCAGGATCACCTAGACCAAGTCACACAGGAACACATCCAGGCGGGTCTGAAACGTCTCCAGAGAAGGAGACTCCACAACCCCCCTGGGCAGCCCCTTCCAGTGCTCTGTCACCCTCACCATGAAGAAGTTCCTTCTGATATTGATGTGGAACCTCCTATGCTCCAGCTTACAAATGCTTCTGCTCCCAGTTGGTGAGCAGAATATGTCAGCAGTGAGAGAAGGCAGCAAAGACGCTGAATTAGTTGTTATTTCAAAGGCAGCCCTGGGTGAAAGAGCACCTGCTTGAAACGGGATGGGGCATCCTCCTTCTTCCCAGTGCAGGCTGGGGGAGGTGGATGCCAGCAGGGGGTTTGTGCACTGGGGATAATTTTCAAGCTGAAAATACAAATTTGCCAGTGCCCCCAAAATTTGAAGAGGCTGGAGGATGGAATCAAGATGGGTTCTGTGTTCAGACCAGTGCTGCAGATGCCTGAGCAGGCAGCCTGCAAACAAGTCAATTAAACTCTGGAGTTAAAGCTGAGATTAGTAGGGCTGCTGGCAGAGAAAAGGGCAAGGCAAAATTTGCAGAGTAGGGCCAGAAGCAGCTCCTTGGAAGTTTTCCCTTAAGACACTGCTTGGATGTGCCTTGCTGCCATTAGAGCTTCTGCAGTTGCATACGCTGGTCTTCCCGGGGGGGCTGTAGCCCCTTCCTGCTTGGAGGGTTGGAAGCAAAGAGCCGAGGGACCGCTGGAGCTGGTGGCTCTGCGCTTCTATTTGCAGGAGAGCCAGCTGATGGTGCTGTTTGTTCAAGTTCCTGCCGTGATGGGCCCTCCCAGCCCGCAGAGCTGCGGACGTGCACTAGCTCTGCCTTGTCACAGCGCCTTTAATTAATAAATAAACGATAAACAAAGAGTCACATCGCCTGCCTGGCTCTGGTGGCGGAAACTCGCCGTCCTGGGGCTTCCAGGGCAACGGCGGATAGGTTTGTGAGCTTGATTTCAAGAAAGCGGCTTGGAAAAGGTCCGGGGGAAGCCTTGGCTGGGTGCGTCTGCGTTTCGTGGAGGCTGCCGGCCGCTTGCTGGGTTTTCCCGTGTATTTTGCATTCTGCGCACAGCTCCCATCGTGGAGCTTTCCCGTACCAGGATCAACCATCGCAAGCGGTGCAGTGCAGTGCTGGCAGCCTCCTGGAAATCGTATGTCCTGAATAATGATGAGAGCTGAGAGCAGGACAGAAATACACGCTTCTGTTTCCCAAATCAGCGCTGGATAACAGCGCCTCAGACAACGAGCAGTGCTCATGCCCACATCCTACCCCTCTGCAGACTTGGCTCCCTCTCTACAGGGACTCCCATCCCGACGAGGCAAGACAAGGAATGCAAATGGTGACAACGATTCGGCCAAGCAGCCATAAGGAGGGCTGGGTGTCCCGTTTGGTCCAGAGGGCTGCAGGCTTGTGTTTGCCATCTTAGGGACCAAGCCCTTCAGATAAGGACTGGTGGTGTGGCCCTTTGCAGTGCAAGTTCAGGGATGTGGGGCAATGGTGTGAGCAACCAAGGCTAACATAGGGGAAGAACAAAACCCCTCGCTTGCCTGCATTCCTAGTTCGATTTCTGGTTGTGACTGAGGGCAGGGATTAAAATTTCGCCCAGGTTACCCCACTTCCACCACAAGCAGCAGTATCAGTAGATACCTCTGAAATGGGCAGGCTGGCTTCTAATTTGTTTCTCACTGTCAGGATGATTCCGACTAGATTTCTTTCTGTTTGCTGCTCATCTCTGCTGACAAAACACAGGTAGTTTGTAGCTCCCTTGCTTCAGCTGGCTGCTGTTCCATTTTAATGCAAGGTGCTTCATCGGAGGTCATTTACTCGGTGTGTTGCTGGGCCATTTACAAATATGAGCTGATGAATATTTCATCATTCATCACGAATTCTGTTGGAGTGTGGAGCTCCATGGCAGCGAGTTAGTACGTGGTGCACTCAACCTGAAATTGTTTCCCTGCTGCATTTCTCAGCAGACATACTTGTTGCTGATGCTGAGGAGGGAAAGTTTGTGGAAGGAGTAGGAATACATAGATGTTCATATGTATGTACTGATATCATTGACACAACACTATATATTCATAGAATAATATCATACTCTAGTCACGTTAATTAGATTAATGCATATCATATAGTGTGTATTTATGTATTATTATAATAATACTCTTTATCTCACTTTGGTTCTACTTAAATATCTCTTGAACTAGTACTGCTCCAGGAAGGGGTTCTCTTGATGTAGTTCTTCCCATCCACTTTCAGAACAATGCCCAGATTGGTACCCCTCCAGGAGGGAGGCTCTGCTGGACTGCCTCTGAAGTACCAGCAAAGCAGATACTTGCAGTGGAGTGGTGCTGAGACCAATTTGTCTTGTTCCTAAACACCCTCATGAAAGCAGGGCACGGTGTACACGGAACTCATGCTGGTGTTAATGGCTTCTTGAGACTGCAAAGAGCCTGAAGGAGTAGTTTTGCAGAGGGAGGTTCAACCTGTTTGTCTCAGAGTCCAAGGACAGCTGAGGCACCAGCATCATTAGTGCTTTACTGCTGAGACGACTAAAGAAAGCAGAGGCTGATATAGAGGACCCAGGCTGACAGCCAAGAGTGAGGGTGTTGCTGCACCATGGCAGCAGAATGTCAGTAGAAAGTCTTAGCTGAACAGTGCAGGTACACTGGTGGCAGTGTCTCCTTCCTTACCTGCTGGCTGGGGAAAAGCTAGCAGGACAGTGTTCTTGTGTTGTCTGTGCTGCTGTAAAGTGGTTAGTTTTGCCCTCCTGGATTTTCTGGACCATGTGGCTTTCATGGTGAGTGATGTTCTCGCCCTGAAACTGGTACAATGAAGAGTGTTGGGACGCACTGTGTTTCACTGGTGGGGAAGTAATCCAACCAAAGAGGCCCTTTACACTTGAATAATATAATAAGTATAGTGAAATGTATTTAAATATATCTATGTTTAAACTTGAATAATATATAGTATCTTCACACTGTCTTGGGCTGGTACAGAGCGCTCACTGAAAACTGAAGGAGAGGCCAGCTGGTAAAAGGAGTGATATCAGGTGGAGTTATTGTAGCCTTTAGTCAAATAAATGAATGAAAACTGGATTTTCACTTCGACTGATTGTAATGTCCAAATGAAACCAGCTCTGTAGCCATTGCTTCCAAAACAGCTCAATTTGCCCGCAGGGCTTCAAAACGCAACTACTAACTTTTTGTAGAGTGAGACTTCTTTCCTGTGGGGGTGCAGCCACACGTGGGTGGTCACTAAGAATACGGGGTACTCTCATCACTGCCCACTGCTTTCCACTCTCTCTGATGCGCACTGGTGTTATGGGCCAGGATTTGCCACTTCTGTCATCTCAGAAATAAACAGGACCAGTCATGGTGCAAAATGTGACTTGCTGCAAATACAAGTGACAGAAGCCCTACCTGAAGTAGGACCAGAGATGGTGATTTTTCAGTGACACCGTGTTAGTTTCCAAAGTGGAGGACGAATGAATTTGTATTATGGTCTAGAACAAGAGGGAATTACTGCCACTCTGGAGAAACTTGATGGAGGGCAACTACCCCTGAAGTTGCTGTTTGAGGCAGTGTCTGATTTCTGATCCAGGGTGCGTTGTCTGAGCTGCATAGCTGACATTTCCCATTTATTCACACTAGAATTTTATGTTGCTTCAACCATGAATTTACTTCAGACACCACCAAAGAGAAACTATAGTAGATTTTACTTTGTCACTTGAAAAGCAGAGGCTACACTTGTCCCTGCTCTCTGTTAGTCACTTTTCTCACCAGACGTGGGTACCCATTTGCTTTGTCAGTCCATCTGCCAGCTCATGTCTTTGCTCATCCATTTCTTAAGGAAGTCTGGACTGTAAGAGCTATCAAGTGTGTTTCAGACCCCAGGGTAAACTGGTCGGAGCACTGTGACTGGTATGAAGAGCCAGAAACCACAGAAAACACAAATGAAAATTAGGTCTTGTCGGTCCAGGTATTGCCCTGTGCTCCTCAACAGGTTCTCATGGAAAGCCTCTTCTTCTGGCAAGTCTTACCAAGCGAGCTGTTAGGGAGGGTTCTTCTCTTTTCACCAACAGGTGTCGTTCATGAACTCTCTTTTTTCCCCCAGAAAGTTTCAGTCCTCCAGGCTTAAACAGGCTGTGAATAACCACTGTGTCAACCTTTAAAATGAAACTTGGCTTGGACCTCGAGGAGTTGAAATAAGGATCTGTGCTTTAGTTGCTACCAGCACATCTGAGCAGGGTACAGGGGAAATGTTTATGTTTTTTAAAGTATTTTTTAAAAACCTCATGTATTCTTCCATCAGAGGAAAAAGTGATAGGAGACTGTTTATCCACAGGTCTTCCACGTTTTCACAGGATCATAGGACAGTTCAGGTTGGAAGTTATTTTGGAAAGTGTGCAGTTCTCCCTCTTGTTCAAAGTAGGCTGCGCAATGACCCTCAGCCAGGACTGGACTTTACCGAGTCCCTAAAACCCCCAAGGACAACACCTGCACAGCCTCTTTGTGCTGCAGCTGTTCCAAAGAGGTCAGTGGTTAGAAATTTTCTGGAAGAGCATAAGCTGAAGCACCCTTTCAAAGTGTGTCGCCTTGGCAGCGGAGAACTGTGAGCAACCTGCCAACAGCTCCAGTTAGACATTAAAATGCCCTCCAGCTTTCCCTTTGTGAAGTGGATTCAGTAGCCCTGGTGGTGCCAGAAAGCCTGGAAAGCCTGTATCCTAGTCTGAGCTGCAGCTGAGCTTTGATGCAATAGAAGTGCTGGCACTCTCCTCGCCTTCAGCCCGGGAACTCTTCTAGGTCTGGGCAAAGTCACGCTGGCCTTACAATCCAGTGCTGAACTCGAGTCAATCTGGAGTGACTGAGAGAAAGAAGAGCTGAAGGGCAGTCTCTTGCTAGCAGTCAGCACAGAAAGTCAGTCTAGGATTTCTGTTTGAGCTCTCATACAGATGTGGATGTTGAAGCTGCTTTGGAGGAGCTGCTGTGAGCTGGGAACAATGTGGCGCATGCCGGCTTAGCAGAGGACGTCACAGACCTGGAGGTGCTGGTTGGAAGAGCGTGGCCTGTGTTCACTGGGGAGCCAGACAATGGCCACAAAGTCCCTGAGTGCTGCACAAGAACTTGCCAAGTCCTCTGTGTCTAACTTCTTGTGGTCTCAAAGTTAGGGCTACAGTCATGAATGGATTTGTGCTGCGAGTGTAGAAGAACAGGGTGGTTGACTGTCTGACCTAACACCAGTCATGGAAGCTTGTATGAAGCATCAGGCTTGAACCCTGACTGAGACACTCTGGAGTTTTGGTGGAAAATTTTCTGGCATATTTGTTGCCATCTCATGTTTTTATGAATTTGAACTTGATGAAGCTCCTCTTCTGGGTTATCTTCAACAGGGTAGATGAACGTCTGGCATTTTTCTTGATACCAAATGCAGAAAAATATCAATATTTAATAATTCCTTCTAAATACAGCCCTGCCATGTCTCTGCTCAGAGTATTCAAGGTCACCAAGTGCTGTTCAAAGGCAAGGGAATGGGAAAAGCTGTGTTCTGGATGCTGTGTGTTGTCAAACTCATCGGTGGCTTTCAGGGACGTTCCATGACAGCATAGAGTAGTCACCCTAATCTCACAATTCAGATGGCCTCCTGGTTAACCTAGTAAGTACAAGAATTGGCTTGTTTGAACTGAAGCACCTGTTTCCTTTTGATACTGCTCCCATCACCCTATTAATAGCAGAAGCAACGTTTAACATCTGTCCCGCAGCGCCTGTCCCTTTCCAGTCTGGCTCTGTGCTCAGTCATGGTGGTTTTCTCTTATCTGTTGCCATGAAGGTCACTCTTTTTGCTCTTTGAGAAATGGGTGCTGGGCCTTTGTTTGTATCTGGGGATCGTGTAATGAGACAGACGTGCAAGGCAGTCCTCAGCCTGATGACCTGACTTTGCTCAAAAGGAGAAAGGGAGCAAAGGAGTCAACCTCATGACAGAGCCTCGAAATTTAAGGAAGCTGAGGTGCTTAGAAGCCCAAATGTCCCAGATAGTTACTGAGACTAGGCTCCCAGATTATTTTTTGGGTGCTGTACCCAAATGTAGACATTTGCCCCAGAGTCTGGGGGACAGGGCAGTACCAACAAGCTTAGACTTGTTTTCCACAAGGCACAAAGAATTTTTCAGCAGTCATTTGATTTTGTGATGTAGACTAGAAATTCTGTTTATTTTTTTCTTTCTTTGTCCTTTCACCTGGTGCTGTTATCTGTCCTACGTGGTTCTCATGTTGCCCTGTGTGTGCACCATTTGGTGCTACAGACCATCTACAGGATAACCAGGTGATCAGACCCAGCCAGCAGGAGTTCACGCAAGGCAAGTCCTGCCTGACCAACCTGGTCTTCTTCTATGAGCAGGTGATTCATCTGGTGGGTGGATGTTGTCTTTCTGGATTTCATAAAGCATTTGACACTGTTTCCCACCGCATTCTTGTGGGAAAACCGGCTGCCCATGGCTTGGACAGGCTGGGATCTGCTGGGTTAAACACTGGCTGGATGGCTGCATTCAGAGAGTGGTGGTGATTGGAGTTAAATCCAGTCAAAACTGGTGTGGCTCCAGGGTTCAGTGTTGGGACCACTCCAGTTTAATATCTTTATTGATGACCTGTTTGACAGGATTTGGCTTTGTAAGATTTATGCATTTAGTGCATACAGAGTCATCTTCTACCTATGGTTTGGATCAACTCGCCTGCTTTTCACTTTCTACCTTGTGCTTCCAGTTCCAGGTGTACTGGTCCACTGGCCCTACTTTTAACAGGATTGTGTTGCTTTTTCTGATACTTTTTGAACATATCTGCTGTTTTTAATTGATAATGAGCAGGTAAAACCTCTCATTCTACTGAGGAACCATAAGCCTTTATTTATGGGTTCATGGGTGGGGTTGAGTTGTAGAACAAGCAGTTTCCGTCATGAGCAACTTTTTCCATGTTGACACTGCAAGTAGCAATGAAAAAGTTTGGAGAACTTGTCTCTGCCTGGAAATGCACCAAGTGAATCTGAAGTGTTGTAACTGGGACTGCGTGGGAAATTCCAGCTCCTGATGATTTATGATGGTTGGGTAACTGCAATCTATTGACTTCAGTGTTCTTGCGCGTTTACAAAGAGAGTCGGCTCTGAAAGAGGAATGTTCACACTTTATTACTCTTCCTCAAACAATAACATTTTCATTCCTCAACACTGTTTTTCTTTTTAATTAAAAGACAAAACACAATTTCCTTAATTTGACACATAACCAAAGGTTAGCCTGAGACGCTTTGAGTTTCATTTCTAATAATTACAGAATTCACTGTCCACTCTTATTCAAGAAAAATGAAAGTCATTACAGAGATGTCATAATTACAATTTTATACAACAAAATAGACGTTTGAGTCCTCCTTCATAAATCATCGTAACTGCAGTGGATTCTGTGCTACAACAAATACCTCAACAGAGTAGTAGTAACAACTAATTAATCCTGAATTCCCATGGTTCTGTCCTCAATGAGGCAACGATGCAAAACACCAGAGATGCTGGTGTACTGCCAGGTGTGTCTTCATTTGGTGGTCTTCACTGCTAAAGCCAGCCCTCATAGATCCCAAGACCTGGAGATAAAATACAAGGTCTGGAGAGAAGTCTCTATTGGTAGAGGAGGACTGAATTAGAGAGCTCTTAACTAAGCTGGATATCCATAACTTTGTGGACTCATATGAGTGCTGAGGGAGCTGGCAGATATTATTGCCAGGCCACTTGCCATCATCTCTGGAAGGTTATGGAGAATAGGAGAGGTGCCTGAGGACTGGAGGAAGGCCAGTGTCACTTCAGTCTTCAAGAAAGGCAAGAAGAGTGACCTGAGAAACTACAGGCTGCTTAGTTTCACCTCCATCCCTGGAAAGGTGATGGAACAAATTCTTTTGGCTACCATCCAGTGTGACATGGGCAGGTTGGGGAGTTGGGCAAAGAGGATCCTAATGAGGTTCAAGATGAGCAAGTGTAGGATTCTGCACTTCTGAAGGAACAACCCCATGCATCAGGTTAGGGGTAAACCTGTTGGAGAGTGGGCTTGAGGAGAAAGGTCTTGGAATCTTGATAGACAGTAAGCTGGCTGTGAGCTGACAGTGTGTCCTTGCTGTCAAGAAGGCCAGTAGGACTCTGCAGAGGTCCTTCTTACTGCAGAGGTGCAGTAAGAAGACTGTGGCCAGTAGGTCTACAGAGGTCATCCTCTCCCTCTACTCGGCCCTGGTGAGGGCTGTGTCCAGTACTGGTTTAAGAGGGATGGGACTCCTGGAGAGAGTCCAGCAGAGGCTAATGAAGGTGACTGGGGCATCTCTCATATGAGGGAAGGTTGAGAGCTGGGACTGTTCAGCCTGGAGAAGACTGGGTTGAGACCTGATCCACACCCGTAAACATCTGCAGGGTGGCTGTAGGGAGGATGGTGCCAGCCTGTTTCCAGTTGTGCCCAGGGACAGGACAATGAGCACTGGGCACATGCTGGAGCACAAGAAAGTTTCATTTAGAAATAAGGACAAACTTCTTTCCAGTGTGAGTCCCAAAGCCCTGGCACCAGCTGCCCCGAGAGGTTGTGGAGGCTCCTGCTCTGGAGATGTTCAGACCCAAAGCAGGGATGTGTGCTCTGGGCAGCCCTGCTTTGGCAGCAGGTTTGAAGTGGGTGATCTCTTGAGGTGCCTTCCATCTCTGACGTTTCTGTCATTCTGTGTACTGGTTTATGGGCTGTGTCAGCCCTGCTGGAATATTTAGCAGCAGATTTTGTCTGCTTTCTCTTAATGAAAAGAACTAATTTTGGTCTTTCTTCTCTCTCCAGCTGTCTGGTTCCTGAAACTTATAAAAAGATATCTTATCCATTTTTATAGTTATAAAAATATACCTTAAAAAAATTATCTTTGACACTCCAGCCCTACTTTCAAAATTGGTAAAATTAGCTAAGAAAGAAATTCACTAAAGCACTGGAAACTCACTGCCAGACTGGAATCAGGGCAAAAAATACCTCAGCCACGCTGTTTGGTGTCTGTGTGTGTGTGTCACAGGTAGCTGTTAATTCAACTCTGCATTTTCCCTAGAGCAGCCTGTGGGGACAGCTATTCCAGTGTGCAGGAGGTGTGATTATTCTTTGCCTGGATCAGTGGAGAATATTTGTAAGTGTTCTGGTCCTGTCAGTGCTGGATGTTGGTCATTGCCTGCTCTCCGAGAGGCCTTGTTAGATGGGGGTTTCCATTTCTTGTGGAGGTGGGGGCTCCCCACATGGCTCAGTGCAAGGCAGGTGAGGCTGCCCCAATGGGCTAGCTTGTGATCAAGGGCTGTAGGTAAAAGAAACCAGGCTGTGACAGTGCACAGCTCCTCTCTGGATCTCGGTGAGCATGTTCTTGCTCAGTTGTTATGGGCAGAACTGACTTGTTGCTCCAGACCAGAGCTAGCACAGTGAAGTCCCCCCATCCAGCTGGCTTTTTAGCTCTGCAAGACTCAGTCCAGCCCTTCTGTTTGGAGCCTGTGAGGAGTTAGGTGTGCTCAGGTGTGCAGCACATGCTGTACCCAAGGCACCACCCTCATTTGTGCCATCCCAATAGGCATCCCATCTTGCTCGTGCTCTGTCCAAGATGCTAGTTTCCATTGTGGGCTGTGGTGTGGCTACAGGCCCTACAGCTGCACAGGTCCCATGTACCTGCCCTCAAGTGACTCAGAGCACTTCTGTTGATATTTGGAAGCACATTTTGTAGGTTGCTCTGGCTGGGGTCTTTCTGCAAGGTGCCCTATGCCTCCAAGGGTACCACAGTCACTCTTCTACCAGCACAAAGGAGGCAGCAGTGCAACACCTGCCTTTTCAAGGTGCCCGGCAGCACTGAAGGCTACAAAACAAGCATTTCTCCATTGCCCAGTGCAAGGTGGCAGAGAGGTTCTGGAGAGAGCTCTGAACTAGTTAGCTGTCTCTAAGTAGTGTAGTTGCATGAGCACAGAGCTCAGCTGGGTGCATTAGCAGTGTGCAGCATATCCTGAATTTCTGTAGGGCTTCCTCACTGACATTTTTCTAAGCCACAGCGTGAAGATAAAATATTTCATCTCAACCCTCCAAAGCACACTATTAGGAAAGCTTGCTTACATTTTTCTTCATCTGACTATTTCCTCTTTTAAAATAAATCCTAACCCAGCTGTCTCTCATTTTATTTCTTTTATGTTTTCTTTTATTGGTGGCATACTCTTAATTCATCTGAGCCTGGATCCCCTATAACCCAAACTGTGTCAGCTGGGGCACACAAGATGCTGCTTCTGCATTACAGAGCTATTGTTTCAGTTCCCTGGTGACCTAGCAAAGCAAGGCTAGGCATGATCAGAAAAGGAATGAAGAGATGGAGATCTAAACCAGTATGTCCTTACATAAATCTGTGCAGCTCTAATCACACCATCTCAAATAGGATGTGGTGGAAGTGGAAAATGCTCAGAAAAGGGCAAGAAGATAGATGCTGTAGCTTTTGTTGCATAACAGTTAAGTCTCTTATGCAATGGAGAGAACATATGCAGGATGGGAGCAGGGCTGTTCAGACTGGAGAGGAGAAGGCTGTGGGGGAGACCTCACTGCTCTCTACAACTACCTAAGGGAGGTTGGAATGAAGTGGGGGTTGGCATCTTCTCCCTAGTGTGTAGCAATAGGACAAGAGGAAATGGGGTCAGGTCACACTAGGGGAGGTTCAGATTGGAAATGAGGAAAAGCTTCTTCCAGAAAAAGTGGGGGAGCCTTGGAATGGGCTGCCCAGGGAGGAGGTGGAGGCACCATCCCTGGAGGTGTTAAAAAAAAAAAAAAGGTAGATGTGGTGTTTCAGGAGATGGGTTGTAGGTTAGGTAGTTGGACTCGATGATCTTGAAGGTCTTTTCCAGGCTTGATGATTCTGTGATTCTAAGTCACATTCTTCACTTTAGGGGGGAAAAAGGTTACTGTGGGGAAGCAGCTGTGAACACTATGGAGAAAGTGAGTAAGAATCTGCAAGGGACTGTCACAGTGCAGGAATAACTGGTGAACTTCCCTGTCAGAGCTGGTTTAAAGGTCTTAAAGGAAGGACCCTTCTCGAGGTGGTTGATAAGCAATGAGACACTTTACCACAGCACGTGAGCAAGAGCGAAATACAGTAGTGATTAAGGGGTTTACTAGGTGGAATTGAGAAGGTAAGGGTGGGTTATTTTCCTGAAAGGGAGAATAAGAGATTCTCGACCTTTTTCCATCTAGAGGCAGTTGCCAGCATCGCTGGGAAACCCACTGGGAAACTAAGCAAGCTGCCCTTAGCTGTGACATCAAACCTGCCATTTTACACAGTGTAAGTTCTTAAGGTAAAGTTTGCAGAGCAAGGGAGAAACACATCTTGGCCAGCAGTGTTTTTTGTCTGTTTGCTTACTCAGTCTCCCAGAGGAAAGGTGGCTTCATTACTGTGCCGGTTTGAAGAGAGCGAGAAAACAAAACTGCCACGGCGTGGCAGAGGTTGGTGCCTACCTTGCCATACCTCCTCTGCATCCTGCAGTCAGGTGCTCAGGGGATCCCTAAGGTTACAGCTACTTCAGGATTGCTTAATTACAGTAGCTACTGTAGACCTCTCTAAATGTGAACTAAAGGCAGGGAGAAAATGAGAGCCAAGGCCACAGCATATATGAGACTCCAGTTCTGCAACGGCTTGAACATCCCGAGTAAGGTTCTTCTTCAAATAACTTGCCAAGGTGAAGATCTTTTTGCAAGAACAGTTTTAGTTTGGTAGAGAATGGATTATGTTAGATATGTAGAAACACAGAATCATTAGGGTTGGAAGAGATCTCCAAGATCATGATGTCCATGTAATGCACCATGACCACTAAACCAAGTTGTTGCATGTTTAGCTTCTTAGAGCCTTATGTAGTTAACTCTTCTTAACAGGCAGCAGTCTTCCATGACACTTGTTTAACAGCTACATGGTGATTTTTCCTTTTGAATTCTTGGATCCATTATCCCAAAAAATCTGATAAATTCATGCAGTGAAAACCACGGGCTGCTGGCATTTTTCCATCCTCCAGAGTGGTACCAGACAAAATGTTAAGCTCATTGTTAATTTGCTTGGAGGTTGTGAGGCTCTGCAGAGATCTCTAGACGGGCTGAATCGGCAGGTCAAGGCCCTTCACTGAGGTCAAGTGCTGGCTCCTGCAGTTGGGACACAACAAGCCAGTGGGATGTTACAGGCTTGAGACAGGGAGTGGCTGGAAGCTGCTCAACAGAGAGAGACCTGGGAACCGTGATTAACATTCGGCTAAATGTGAACCAGCAGTGTGCTCAGGTGGGCAAGGAGGCCAGTGGCATCTTGGCTTGTGTCAGAATTAGAGTGGTCAACAGGAAGTGATTGTCCCCTCTGCTCGGCCCTGGTGAGACCGCACTTCTGCTACAGCATTCGGTTCAGTTAAGGAGGGTGTTCAGGTGCTGGAGCTGGTTGGTGAAGGGTCTGGAGCAGCTGAGGGAGCTGGGGCTCTTTGGTTTGAAGAGGAGGAGACTGAGGAGAGATCTTATCTTAGCTGGTGTCTACAACTGCCTGAGCTACCCCTGCTGAGCAGACCGGAGCTGATGCGCAGAGCAGTGCAGAAATGTGGGTAACATTATGCCAATAGTCACACAGACACTCAGCAGAGCTCTTGCTGAGTTTATTTATGAGATGGGGTTTATTTTTAGGACAAGTTTATTTCTGATGGCTGTGCACATTCTTGCATGCAATAGGCTTCTACCTCCTGACAGAGAAGAGCCCTTGGTGTATCCAGGGTAGCAACATGCTTTTCATTCACACCTCTCCTTTGGGCTGCTTATTTTAGCTTTTCTTCCTCAGCACCCCACTTGGTTACGATGCCCAGCTGGAACTGTGTTGTCTCTTCTGAGCTGCCTTGCCACCACTGCTCTGCAGAAGAACCAGGCAGGCAGCAGAAGTACAGCCCCATTGGCCCTGGAGAATAACACCTTTTCTCACATGAGGTACAAAAATATTAGGAACAGTCTTTGCCAGGACACCACACTCCCACAGAACAGATCCCAGCTTGATGGCGATTGCAGCGCAGTCCTGAGAGCATGGAGAGGTACCTGTGAGAAGAAAGGAAAAACCTTGAGAGCTGAAGTGCCATCAACATTTTTATTTCAGCCCTCTGTGTCTTCTCAGATTTTTACCTTGTTGTTGTCATTCAGATGTTTTTCTGATGCTGTTTGTGCTGCCAGAGAAAAAAATCTAACTTGATCTTTTTACTGGAAGTAAGAACAGCCTAGGTTTGTCAAAACCGACCATGTGTTTCTAGTTAGAGGGGGGAATGGAAGAGGAGAATTATTTTGCTGTCTTCTATGCTCTGGCTTCTTAGCAACTGATGTGACTTACAGCAGGAATGTTTGGTGTGAACATACACTTTGGAAGAATCACAGAAGGGTAGGGACTGGAAGTGACATCTGGACATCATCTGGTCCAACCACCCCTAATAAAGTAGAGTCACCTAGAGCAGGCAGCCCTGGAACGCATCAGGTGGTTTTGAAAGTCTCCAGAGAAGGAGAAGGTACAACCTCTTTAGGCAGCCTGTTCCACTGTTCCATCGCTATCAAAGCAAAGCAGACTTTTCTTACGTTTAGGTGGAACCTCCTGTGTTTCAGTTTGTGCCTGTTACCCTTGTCCTGTCACTGGGCACCACTGAAAAGAGATTGGCCCTATCCTTTTGACATCTGCCTAAACTAAAGCACCTTCTAGTTAGTCATGTTTTCCATCATGTTTCTTCAAAATAGCCATGGAACATTCCCCAAGGAAATCCCATCTTCTGAAGGCTTCATACGGTGTGTTAGCTAAGGAGCTGTTACCAAGCACCTGATCGCATCAGTGTGTTTCTGTGCTAAGATTGTGTGGAATAGCAACTATTAAACACTCTTGTTTAATTTTCACATGGTTCTCATGTTCTCAGTGTCAAGGATAAATTGTTCCATCACCTTTCCTGGGGTGGAGATGAGGCTGACTGGTCTATAGTTACCTAGGTCCTCCTTCTAACCCTTTTTGAAGATTGAAGTGACATTTGCTATCCTCCAGTCCCCAGACACCTCTCCTGATCCCCATGACTTAGAAAAGATCATAGAATCTTAGAATCATTAGGGATTGGAAAGAACCTCAAAAGATCATCTAGTCCAATCCGCCTGCCTCAGCAGGATCACCCAGTCCAAGTCATAGTCAGTCAGGGAATGATTGAGAGTGGCCTAGCAATGACTTCCGCTGTCTCCCTTAGCTCTCGTGGGTGCATCCCATCAGGGCCCATGGATTTATGTCCATCCAGTTTGCTCAACTGATCCCTAACATCAGCCAAGGCAGGCTCCTCTCTTGTCTCAACTTCCCCTGGGGCCTCAGCGGTCTGGGGCTTGAGGTTCAGGGTAAGTGCTATTAGAAGCAGCCGCCTACCTGGCCGTAAGTACCCGAATGAGGTGCTTAACATACACTGGTTCCACAAAGTAGGATATCCTGAACTTTAAGGTAAGTTCTGTAGTGTGGCTACAACACAGCTGTAATCTGAAGAATACATTCTTCAGATTGATAGACTTAGTCCTACTATCTGGAAGTCAGGAGGACAGAGCCAGGCTCTTCTCAGTGGTCTCCAATGATAGAACAAGGAGTAATGGGTGCAAGCTGGAGCACAGGAGGTTCCTTATGTTACAGGAGGTAAACATCAGGAACAGCTTTTTTATGGTGAGGGTGACAGAGCCCTGGCACCAGCTGCCCAGAGAAGTTGTGGAGTCTCCTCTTCTGGAGACATTCAAAACCAGCCTGGATGTGTTCCTGTGTGAGTGGATCTAGGTGATCTTGCTCTGCCAGTGGGGTTGGACTAGACGATCTTCTGAGGTCCGTTCCAACCACTCACTTTCTGTGGTTCCGTGACTAAGATCTCAGCGGAGGGCCTTCACACAGTCTTCCAACACACAATGAGTAGATTAAACACAGGGTGGAAAGAAAGCAACCTGGGTACTTGTAAAAAGTGGTGGGAATTATATAGATGTTGTCCCGTGCCCAGGTTTGCAGGCAGAAGGCTCAGCATGCAGTGCTTCTGGCAATCTGTTCCGCTAGAGAGCTGTCTTGGCAGAGGTGCCATGTGCCCAGCACTGTGACAAAAGCAGGCTTGGTTATCTCTCATGGCACTAGTAAGGAAGTGGATGTGGCAGCAGGAAAAGAAACAGCACAATGAGTGCCAACAGAAGGTCATTTCCGTGGATGTTCTTGTCCCACTGTGGTTTATGCCGTTGGAAGAAGGGTGGCTGAGAGACAATAGTGCAGCAACCTGCCAGTTGCTTTTGTTCATTAACTGACACTGCAGTAAAGCAAAACTTCTTAAACCCAAGTTGAGGTAGCCAGTGCCTCTGTGAAAATTAATTTCCTCTGGAAGCTGGTTTCACTGAACTCATCATCTATTTCACTGAACATTATTCAGCCCTGCTGCTGGTGACGGAAGTGTTTGACAGAGCTGCTGGAAACTGGGTCGTGTGGTGGATGCTTAAAAGCAAGCGATGTCTTGCTTTCCCAGGCTGCTCTTAGCAGGATGCTTTTTAGACCTGCTGAGATCACACTAAATAATAAATACCTGCAGGTCACCAGGAGCACTGTGTTTAGTGTTGCAGTGCTCGTCTTTCTTCGGTGAGAGGAGGAGATCATGTGATGATATAAATTTGTGGAGTATTGTGGAAGTGTAGAATGATTTAACTTGGAAGCAACCTTAAAGATCATCCTGTTCCAACCCCCCTGCCATGCGTGAGCAGGGGCATGATGTTTGAGGTGAATCCTCACCAGTGCCAAGTAGAGGGAGAGAAATAAGCAGAACTTGTCCCAGAGTCAGGTGTTTTGGCTGAATTATAGAATCACAGAATGGTTTCATTTGGAAAGGACCACAGAGGTCCTCTATTTCCAACTCCCCTGCTATGAGCAGCAGCATATTTCACCAGATCGAGTTGCCCTGAGTGCCACATCCAATCTGGCCTTGAGTACTTCCACGGATGGAGCAGCCTCAACCCTTCTGGGCAACCTGTTCCAGTGCCTCAGCACCCTGACAGAGAGGAATTTCTTCTTATGATTCAACCTAAATCTCCCCTCTTTTAGCTTAAAATCATCCCCCATGTCCCATCACTAGAGACCCTCATAAAAATTCCCTCTCCAGCTTTCCTGTAGGTGCTAATAGGCTGCTATAAGATCCTCCTGTAGCCTTCTCCAGGCTGAACAGCCCCAATTCCCCCAGGCTGGTCTTCATAACCAAGAAGGGCTTTAATATCAAATCAGAGAGCCACAGCAGCCCTAGCAGCATGGGTGTTGTGCTGGTAGATTGGCACAGTTGCCTTTAATAGGTTATTTTTTTTCCATTAGAAGACTTTAAATTTTTAAGTAGTGCACAAACTGGATGTGTTGGAGAGGCTGATGCACTAAGAAGTGCTCATGAATCTCCTTTGTTTCCATTCTTCCTCTTGGGAAATAGATGGTCACCTCATGTTTCTTCTACGATCCTTAAAAAAAAAATTGATGGTTTTCCTGGTTACTTCCCAGTGGAAAGGACTTCCCCTACAGGGAAGGATGAAGGCTGAAAACGAGGAGTAGAGCATGCATTCCTAACTGCTTAGATTCAGCTAAAGCAATTTTTTGTTTTAAAAATGTAAATTCCAAATAAATGTAAAGCTCTGGAAAACTGCAGGGGAAAAATTAGCAGACATAAATTACAGTTTATGGGAGGTGGGGAATAAGTAATGAATTATGGGCTTGGATTATGGGCTCTTTCTTCTGTTATCATGAGTTTTTTTCAAATCAGTCAGGATGTCTCTCTTGCTCTTCCTTCTTATCGGAATGCTGCATACTCCAAGACCTCTTTTCCCTGGTGTTTCACAGCTAAAGCAATTTCTGATTTGATTTATAACTTGTTATAGGTATGGAGAGAATCATAGTCATATAGAGAAAAGACTTCTCTTGTAGAAGATCTCATTTGAAGGTTTTTCTGGAGAAATGCCCTAAAATTAAATATATTTTCAGGTTCATAAAACAGAAGGAAGAAGCACACAGATCTAAGAGAAAAAAGGTAACCAACTTATGTATTGGAGAAATTGCCTTGGAGTAAGTGAAAATATTTCCCCCGAGATAATTTGGTCAGGAGCCAGACAGTCACTAAACAAAAAGCCAAATCAAGGTCTGTGATAGGTTTTTTTTTTTAATTTAATTTTGTTTTGCTTCCAGTGTCTTCCCTCCATTCTTTCCCTAATTAGTGAAGAAGGATGTGTGATAAATCCAGTTCTAACCTTCCTCACAGTTGCCCTCTGTCCTGAAGAACCTCTTCACTGTATTTGTTGTATTGGGAGTGTGGTCTGAAAGCTCCTGGGCTGAGTTTTCAGAGGTGAACCTACACCCAGTTTACACACAAAAGCAATGGGTTTACAGGTGGTGAAGATTTGCTTTCTCCACGCATCACTATGGATGTTGTGTGTCCAGCATCACTGAGAACAGGGTCACATACACAGACATGAAGTACAGGCGTGTGACTTTTACACCGAGTGAGCCAGTGGAACGTGCACAGAAACTCGTGGTGGGGAAGGGAAAAGTTAGCACAACACTTGTTTCGAGCCCCTTTCTTCCTGTGTTTTTTGCAGTCATCTGTTTCCTCTCCCAGCACATCCTCACCCAGAGACTACGTGCTTCCTCCTGCTGTTTGGTCTTGCAAAACTTTGCTGCTCCTGAGCGCTCAGAGCACTTTACACAACACTTCCCTTTTGGCCGCTCGTTTCCCCGTGTCTGGTGCTGGCATTTCTCAACAGGTTCCTTTTCTCTGCTGCTCTCTTCTTAGAGGAACACGTTCTCACCCGAGTTGGTTTGTTTGGCTTGGTGTTTTTCCTGGAGCACGGGTGGCGGGGGTGCACAGCACACATCCCAGCGATGCTCCGTGCTGGGTGCCAGCTCCGGGGGAAGGCCTGGGGTTCGCGCTGTGTATTTACGTTTAATGCTGCAGCGGAAGCTGCTTCTTGTGTCTGGCTCTTCAGAGATGTTGCTTCTGTGAAATGTTCTGCGTCTCTTGTGTGTGAGAGAGTAAGGCATGTGTTGACTCATTTGAAATCCCTAGAAATGTTAAAAAAAGACAGGGAAGAAAAAAGTACAAGAAAATACACTCATGGAGCTGCTGAGGTGAAGTAATCAGCTGTCTCTTCATGTGCATCCTTTATTTTTTCCTTCTGTGTCATAAAATTTAAATGAGGATCCTATGAAGGATTAAAGCTGTAACGTCTCCCTGCTGTGCTTTGTGTTTGGGGCTCTTCTCATGGGCTGGCATTTAAACTCTAATGAACTTCAAAATCCGGGGGAAGCAGAGGCTGCAGTTACTATTTACAAGTCAAATGGTGCAAGATAGTTCATTTTCCTTGGTGAAGGTGTGATGGTCTTGATTTCGGTCACAGTGAAATCCCTTCCGTCATGTGGCCCCTTAGAGCTTCTGGGAAGTGCGATCTGAGAATGATAGGATAGTGTAAGTTAGAAAAGAGCTTTTGAGATCATCAATTCCAACAAGTCCACCACTAAGTCAGATCCCTAAGCTCCACATCTACACATAGTTTGAATACCTCCAGAGGTGATAATGACTCCACCTCCCTGAGAAGCTTGTTCCAAAGCTTTGCAATCCTTTAGGTAAGACATTTTTCCCAATGTTCCACCTAAGCCTTCCCTTGTATAACTTTAGGCTATTTCTTCTTGCTTGTTACCTGAGAGGACAGACTGACCCCTGTCTTGTTGCAGCATCTTTTCAGGTAGCTGTGGAGAGCGATAAATTCTCCCTTGGCCCTCCTTCTCTTAGGTCTAAACAACTGCAGTTTCCTCAGCCATTTGCTTTGGGTTCACTGAGACCTGGTTTGCTTTATCAGAGATGGGAAAGACAGCTAATGCTGGTGGAGCGAGAGTCTGGACATGGTTTCTATTCAGGGTACTAGAACAAAATGCTGCTCTTCAGTGGCAACTTAAGAACATCTGTGTGATTGCACAGATTGTGGCTACTGCTTCAAAAATGTCAAGGATTTGGCATAGCCAGTAGTCTGGCTGGGGCAGCTGGGGTCTGCTACTACTCTTGCTGTCAGAACCAGTGGTGGAGCAAGGATCAGCCCAGAGAGCATAAGGGAATCGAACACAAAATTACTGGACTGTTAGAGATCTGGAGAACATCATGCAATGACCTGCTGTGGAAGAGTGCAGAAGAAATTCATGCTGATGGAAGAACCAGGAGCACTGCCTCCCCATGAGGAGAAAAAGAGAGTAAGAACAGCATCAGGCAGACAGGCAATGGTGCTTACAGCCGTGATAATTTGTCCCATGGTCCCTGCCTGCAGACCTTTGCAATCTGGTGTTGGCTTAGTAATTATTTCCTACTATGACTAACAGGTTCAAAGGCCCTGGGCCTTACTCCATCCTCTGTCCTCTGAGTAAACACAACTGTTGTGTTTACTCAGGGTTAAGACTGTCGAGTGTAAATGGAAGTAGGTCATAAGGAGTCTGAACAATTCTCCATAAAGAGGAAAAGAGTTGGTTATTTCCTGCTCCACATGGTTAGATGTTCACAGGGGGAAATCCTGGAACTGCAGACCTGACTTCCAGCAAGTGCATAGCACTGACCCCGGCATCACAGGGTCCTCAACTGCTCCTAGTGGGAAGAACAGTCAGAACAGTCCCTTGCTTGTTAGTGGCTTTTGCAGAATCACAGAATGATCTGGGCTGGAAGGAACCTTAAAGTTCATCTAGTTCCAACCCCGCTGCCATGGGCAGGGAGACCTCTCACCAGACCACGTTGCCTAGAGCCCCATCTAACCTGGCCTTGAACACTTCCAGTGAAGGGGCATCCACAACCTCCCTGGGCAACCTGTTCCAGTCCTTCAGCACCCTCAATGTAAAGAATTTCCTGATGATGTCTAATCTAAATCTCCCCTCTTCTAGCTTAAAGCCATTTCCCCTCATCCTATCACTTGCATAACTTGCAGAAAGTAACGGTGAGTTCTAATTGTGAAGTGCCCACAGGTCTTCCCTGGAAAGGACTTTCTTCTGAAAGTGGCTTTTGAAGGTCTGACTCGCTCTGTTCTGACCTTCCTAGCTGTCTTCAGAGTCTGACATTTGGACAGTTAAGAACTTAATGCATGGTGGAAAAGGGAGTGTAATTCTTTCCTGGAATCTGACCTAAGATATGGCTAGGTCATGCCTAGAAGTCTTAATATCCTTTTCCTGACTTCAGTGAACTCATCCTGGATTAGGTTATAAAACTTGTATCAGTAGGTCTTGGCTCTACTGAAGCAAGTGGATGCTGTTGTAGTTGGCGTGCTTCAGGAGAGTCTCAGAGGGGTCCCTGCTGTCCTTTCTTCTACAAGAAGCTAATGTTTGTTTTAAATATTTATACAAGTGGAAATATTTTCTTTGTGGTTGGGAGTGTTGTGCTGTAGCAAGATAAACCTTGCAGCTCTTGTGAAACCACTGGTTTATCTCACTGACACAGTATCCGCAGGGGTGAATAATAAGGATGCCCTGAATCCAAAATTAATTTAGGCCTGAGTTTATCAATGACTGCATGAACATACAGCTGGGATGGGGAATGGCTAAATGTGCAAGAGCACAAGCAGTCGAGCACCTCTCATCATGAGAAGGCAGGTTCTGGAGAGAGCTTTCCACCTGCAGAAAGCCACCTTCTGCTGTGTTTCACATTTCTGCTGTCTCTGGAAGTTCTACGAGCACACACATGCAAAACCAGTCAGCTCCTGCTGCAGCTCTATGGGAGCAGAGGACACCCTCATGGATGATGAGCTGCCTCTTACACAACTCACCAGCAGCAGCTGTGGCTGGGTGTTTGCCTGGTGTCATGAGCCAGTATTTGCTGTGTGGGGTTTGGCTACAACATGGGCAGGGCTTTCGTCTCTGAGCTTCCTGGGTGGGTGCGAGGTGCTGCAGCTGTTCTCCTGCTGGAGCTGGGTGCAGCGTGTTGGTCCAGAAGAAGCTTTTTTTGTTGAACCATCTCGACTTAGTTTAGATGATGCTTGTACTGCCTAGCAATTGTAATAGTGGTGGGTATGTCTGCTGGTGAAGGATGGGATCACTAACTAGAGGCTGCTCCTGAACTGGACCTCTGGATCCAAACCCCACGAATTTGTGAGACCAGCCTGAGTCCCATATAGAGCTGAAGGGCTCTAGGTCACGGGTGATGTGTGGTGGTGATGCAGGATTGCTGCACGGACCCACTCACCCCATCAGGGTTTGGTTCTAACTGCCTGACGTTAGCTAGTGCCTGGCACAGACGTGTCCCAGCCTGCCTCTGCCATGTGCTGCAATTTGCTTGTGAAAGGGAACTGGGAACTAGTTACTGCACTGGAAAAGCTCTCTAGAGCTTGGCTGGGTTTGACCTTGTGCTTTCTAGAGCCACGTTTTCCAGAACATACCCTTTTATAAAAGATACAGGCGTGCTTGCACCTCCCAGACAGTTCACTCTGTACCCGTAGCTCACAAACACGGTTTTGTCACCAATGCTTTTGCTCAGACCCTGTAAACCTCCTGCAGGGCCATCGGGGAAGGTTTCTTTGTTGCTTTAGATGGTGTGAATAGCCCCACGGTGCCCGGTGCTGGTTTTGCCATACAGCCTTAGGCTGCTGTGTTTCCAGCGGTGCAAGCGGTTCCCCTTTCAGCACACTACAGGGAGGATCCAGTCCTGTCACATCTGGTTTGTTTTCTCAGCGGGATCAACCCGAGCAAAGGAACAACGAGCTGGTTTAGGAGGATGGTTCTCTGCAAATCTGAAGGGGAAAAGATTTCCTGCCTCTCCTAAGTGACTTTGCTGTAATCAGTCTGAAGTCTCCTCTTACATGACTGGTCAGTGCTTAAGGGTTAAAGGGGACCTGAACCTTTACTGCCCGTTGAAGGAAGGTGAGAAGGTCAAAGTAAGATCAGGCAATCCTAAGCACAAATACAGGCTGGGCAGTGACTGGCTGGAGAGTAGCCCTGAGGAGAGGGACCTGGAGGTGCTTGTGGACGAAAGGCTCAACATGAGCCAGCAGTGTGCACTTGCAGCCTGGAAAGCAAACCAGATCCTGGGCTGCATCAGGAGAAGTGTGGCCAGCAGGTCGAGGGAGGTGATTCTCCCCCTCTACTCTGCTCTGGTGAGGCCCCACCTGGAGCACTGCGTCCAGTTCTGGAGCCCTTATTACAAGAGGGATGT
Source organism: Rhinopomastus cyanomelas (assembly GCA_013400115.1). Taxonomy (NCBI): domain Eukaryota; kingdom Metazoa; phylum Chordata; class Aves; order Bucerotiformes; family Rhinopomastidae; genus Rhinopomastus; species Rhinopomastus cyanomelas. The sequence continues at coordinate 31,966 of VXBP01002896.1, forward strand.
GGACGTGCTGGAGCGAGTGCAGAGGAGGGCCACGAGGATGATCAGAGNCCAGACTGACTGTATGACTTGGTCTGGGTGATCCTGCTGTGGCTGGAGGATTGAACTAGATGATCTTTTGAGGTCCCTTCTAATCCCTAATGATTCTATGAGTCTATGATTCTATTCTATAGCCCTTCAAGGAACTAATTGTTTTGCAGGGACACTGACGGTCTCAGCCTCAGTGCAGGGCTGTGTTGAAGCAAACTGGTTGGAGAAAGCAGACAGTTTCTCTCTTTTCCTTTTATTGTATCACCAGGAAAGCCATCAGCCAGCTGAATGGCACTGAATGTTTTTTAGCCTCTAGAACTGAAAACACTCTCTATAATTGATGGTTTGTTTTAAGACCACAGGAAACTACTTGTCCCTGTCTGTTAACAAGGACTTCACTAGCTGTTTTCCATCTTAAGAAAAACAGATGATCGTAGAATCTCACTAGCATTTATGTTGGAAAAGACCTTTAAGATCACTGATTCCAACTATTTCCTTAACTCTACCAAGCCCACTACTAAACCACGTCCTTGAGCGCCGTATCTACACAGCTTTTAAACACATCCTGGTCAGTAAAGAAGTTGTCACCCTAATGCCTAACCTCAGATTCCCCTGGCGCAACTTAAGGCTGTTTCCAGTTGCCCTGTAGGTTGTTACTTGTGACAAGAGACCAACCCCACCTCTCTACAACCTCCTTTCCATGTAGCTGTAGACAGCAATCTAGTCTCCCCTCAGCCTCCTTTTCTTCAGACTCCCTTTTCTCCAGCTCCCTCAGACACTCCTCACAAGGTTTGCTCTTCAGACCCTGCACTAGCCTTGTTGCCCTTGTTTGGATTCACTCTAGCACATCAGTGTCTCTCCTGCATGGAGACACCCAAGCCAGACCACAGAAGAAGGAAGCAGAACCCTCCATTATGTTTCTATAAACACATTTTGATAGAAACATTCTGATGTTTCTATAAACACATTGTGGTTGACAGCTGGCTAAATATGAGCCAGCAGTGTGCTGAGGTGGCCAAGAAGGCATCCTGGATTGCATTAGAAATAGTGTGGCCAGCACGACTACAAAGTGATTGTCCCTCTATACTCAGTGATGGTCAAACTGCACCTTGAATGCTGCATCCAAGAAGGATGTTGAGGTTCTGGAGCACATCCAGAGAAGAGCAATGAAGCTTATATAGAGTCTAGAAAACAAGTTGTGTAGCAACTGTCTGAGGGAATTGGGGTTGCTTAGGCTGAAGAAAAGGAGACTGAGGTGAGATCTCACCATTCTCTACAGCTACCTGAAAGAAGGTTGTAGTGAGGTGGAGGTTGGTCTCTTCTCCCAACTAACAAGCTTACTAGGGCAAAAGGCAGTGGCCTCAAGTTTGGCAGGGGACATTTAGACTGGAAAGGGTTGTAAAGCATTGGACCAGGCTGCCCAGGACAGTGGCGGAGTCACCATCCCTGGATGTATTTAAAAGTCATGTAATCACGGTGCTTCAGGACATGGATTAGTGGTGACCTGGTGGTGCTGAGTAAATGGTTGATCTTGATGATCTTGAAAGTGTCTTCCATGACCATCAAACTGTTTGTGATTTTATCCCTTCCCAAACCAATGCAGGACTCACTCTCTGCACCAAATACCATTTTCGTTATCTGTGCTCAGTACTTTTTCCAGCTTCATTAAAATCCTCCAAAATAAGGAAACTAATATCTAAATCCACAGTGAGCTCATCTGTCTTGGGAGCAGGGAAGCTGTTGCTCTTCCCAGGTGTGACCAAGTCCAGGCTGAACCCTACTGCAGAAGTGGGGACAACTATCTAGACACATCAGTAGATGTATGCAGTGAGAATGGGCTCTTCCTCCTGGCAGAAGTGGAAGAAATTAGTGGAGAAGACAAAGAGCTCAAGACAGTGACCAGTTCTGATAATCTGAGCATGTAGGTGGCATGGCAGTGTCTCATCCCCACACGACACTGGCTGCCACAATGATATAAATTATCTAACAGGGAGATTCATGGGCTTCTTTCTCACTTACTTAGTCACAGTCTCCAGTTCACCCAGCATTGCTAATGGCAGGTTAATGTCTAAAAAATGAAGCTGGTGTCTTCAGGTCACTGATTAAAAGGGGAAAAAACCCTCTCTTGTCCTCTGAAAAAAAAGCGTGAAAGACTTTTTAAGTTTTTAAAATTTTTGGGCACGTTTTCAAAAGCACAAAGGAATCTCTCCCTACAGATTGAGTTGGTATCTGTTTTAATTCAAGACTCTTTGGCTGTCAAAGCTTATTGTTCTGCTCATTCTTGTGGTAACCAAACCAGTGTGTCAGAAGGATGGGTGAGCTCCACGCAAAGGAGGGTACAGTGGTTCCTCTGTGAAGGGGGGAAGAGTGGAGCCAGTGCTCCCAGGTAACAGATTTCTTTCTAAATACTGGGGGAATTCCCTTCTTAAAATGATGATGTTTTTCTTCTTAAAATGATGAGCACTCCAACAGGAAGGAAGTCAAGGAAGGGAGCCAGAACTCCTTCGTGGTTGAACAGGGAGCTGCTGGGCAAAGAGAAGAGGAAGAAGAAAGTCTATAGGTCATGGAAGGAGGGGGTGGCCACTTGGGGTGATTATAAATCTCTAGTGAGAGACTGTAGGGATGCAACTAGAAAAGCCAAGGACTCCTTGGAATTAAACCTTGCAAGAGAGGTAAAGAGCAACAAAAAGGGCTTCTTCAAATACATTGCAGGTAAAACTAGACCTAGAGGCAATGTAGGCCCCTGCTGAATGAGGTGGGTGCCCTGGAGACAGAGGATGCAGAGAAAGCAGAGATACTGAACATCTTCTTTGCCTCTGTCTATACTTCTGAGGCCTGTCCTGATATCAAGCCCCAGACTGCTGAGGCTACAAAGGAAGTTGAGACAAGAGAGGAGCCTGCCTTGGTTGATGAGGACTGGGTTAGGGATCAGTTGAGCAAACTGGATGCACACAAATCCATGTACCCAAATGGGATGCACCTGTGTGTACTAAGGGAGAGGGCAGAGGTCATTGCTAGGCCACTCTCCATCATTTTTTCTAAGTCATAGGGATCAGGAGAGGTGCCTGGGGACTGGAGGATAGCAAATGTCACTCCATTCTTCAAAAAGGGAAAGAAGGAGGACCCAGGTAACTGTAGACCGGTCAGCCTTGCCATCCCAGGAAAGGTTTTGTCTTAGAGGCTGTCTCCAGGCACATCAAGGACAGGAGGGTCATTAGGGACAGTCAACATGGCCTCACCAAGGGAAAGTCGTGCTTGACCAACCTGATAGCCTTTTATGAGGGCATAACCACGTGGATAGATGATGGCAAAGCAGTGGATGTAGTCTATCTTGACTTCGGGTGTGTGAGACTGGAGCCAGCTGCTTTGAGCACTCACTGCTCTTGCCTGGTGGTTTGCTTTGTGGCTGCAGGAGCTGCCTGAGATGAGGTGTATGGGGTCATGAATTAAGGGGACTTTTTGGTGGGCACAGACACAATCCTTGCCAACCATGTTGCCTTGTTCAAATCCTGCAAGATTTGTAGCACTGGTGCAGTCTGTGACACCTCTCTGCTCCCAGCCTCTGGTGCAGCCCAACTGGAGGCCTTAGCCCTTCTCATGTTCCTCTGGCCTTTGAGCTGTATTTTGTATGAGAGCATGGTGTTCCCATGAAGGAGATGTGGTGGTGCAGTTTGGAGCTCTGACCACTCTGCAGAGCATGTAGAGTGACCATATTTTCCAGCACATGGAGGTGTGCAGGCTGTCAGAATATTTTATGGTGAATTTCAATGTAAAAGTAAAGTAAATGTTAATCACAGCACATAGAATTTATGTCATGTGAAGAAAGCAAAGTTCAGGCCCCCAAAAGCACTAATCTGATGTTTGGAGGCAGTGTTGCTTGAGCTGACAGGTTTTTTGCTGCTCTGACCCTCTGTCCATGCCAGGAAACCTTGATTAAATCTTGGCTCCCCTTTACAAAACGGTTGTGTCTTCCACACTTTCCCACAACAATGAGACTGTGCAGGAAACTAGAGTTAGGAAAACCTCCTTGAGGTTTTTGGAGGCAGAAGTCTCTGCACAGCCTGAGCACCAGCTCAGAGTGGCTTTGTAAAGGATGTGTTCAACTCTCACCCTCTCATGTGATGACTCCTCTCCTCAGTAATGACTCTTGATGAGATAGAAGTATAGTCCCAGCAGGGTACTCAGGCTGAAGCAAAGCACTAACCAGAATTGGGTAGAAAATGTTCTGTTCCACCTGGAAAACTGTCATTTTCAGGGCTTGCTCCAATGGTGATCTTTCCTCCTTCTCCCCCCTCCATAATTATACAAGTATTTGTATGAGGGAATGAATGTTTTTAACTGGTATTTCACTAATAAATGTCACTTAACTGGTATTTCACTGATAAATGTCACAACAATCATCTGGTACTGCCACAGTGGTTCCCTGGCAGAAAGTGGTGGCAGAGCACCAAAGACTGGCAAAGACAGTGGATTTCTTCCAGTAGCTATAAAATGTAAAGGTTTCTCCTTTGCTGAGAGACAGCACTGAAGGCAGCACCATCTCTAACCATCTCATGCATCTGTTTTTAGAGAGATTCCTGCACACTTGAAATGATGAGTTTATTGGGGATGACCGAATGAGCTTCACCAGTCATCTGAGCAGGGGCTGCTGAATGCAGGGCTCATTGTAGCCCATCCCAACTGTTAAAAAGAGCTTGTTAGCATGGACAGCTCCTTGACTGTCTTTGAGGTAGTAACCCTCAGGTGACACTTGAGGTATGAAGAGAAGAATCCAGGTCACTGGAGTTCTGTTGTTGTTTGTGGTGAAATGCAACTGGTCAGAGTTGCTCATATTTCAGCATCTGAGGTAAGATATTTCTCGGTTTTGGGCCATGAAATTCAACTCTGTCTTGGAGCATGACTGAGCAAGGCCCACAGGGGGAAAAGAGACATGTTTGAAAAAATATCTGTAGGATAACTACATCTTGGCAGAAACACTTGCAGGCTCTGCAGCTACGCAGTGAAATCCAAATCCAGCAGAAGAGTGTTATCTTCCCTTGAGACTGTTAATGAAACATTAATTTTCTGGGACTTGGTAGTGAGGGAAGCAGCAGCATGTGTTTTTAACTGTGTATTTAATTTTATTAACATAAAAAGGAGCTTACTTGATCTCTTCAAAATTTGGTAGGCTCACACAACTGTTTAACTGTAGAGAGTACCTGGCTCAAACTGGCCCTTCAAGAAAAGAAATGCCTCTTCTGAAACTGTGCACTGGTGATGGATATCTGCAGTATCCATCAAACCCTTTGAAGCAGGTGAAGCTTGATGGATCTTAGAAGTAAACTAGCTGACTGCAGCATCAAAGGCTTCTTCAGGATCTGATGATTATTTTTGGGTGAAAGTGCTGCTTAAAACAAAAGTCAGGTGATTTGCTCTATACTATGAAGAATCCCAATCCTCTGTTGATAGCATAGAATCATAGAATCATTAGGGATTGGAAGGGAACCTCAAAAGATCATCTAGTCCAATCCCCCTGCCACAGCAGGATCACCTAGACCAAGTCACACAGGAACACATCCAGGCAGGTCTTAAACATCTTCGGTGAAGGAGACTCCACAACTTCCCTAGGCAGCTTGTTCCAGTGCTCTGTCACACTAACTGGGAAGATGTTCCTTCTCATATTTATGTGGAACCTCTTATATTCCATCTTACACCCATTGCCCCTTGTCCTATCACTAGATGACATTGAGAAGAGCGTGGTTCCATCCTCCTGAAACCCACCCCTCACAGATTTATAAACATTAATGAGGTCACCCCTCAGTCTCCTTTTCTCCAAGCTAAAGAGACCAAGATCCCTCAGCCTCTCAAGCAGGCAAGCAGACTCTGATACCCTTCATCTATAGAGCCACCTTATTTTTCCAGATTTATCATCAAAGGGAATCACCAAAACATCTGTGATTGTGAGTCCTATCAAACCAGGATCCACGTTAATGTGTCACTTTGGTGTCAAAAGCAAAGTTCATCCTTTATGCTGAAAGAAGCTGGGAACTGGGAAATTATTATAACCATTGGAAATGTTGGATCCTGGAATATATAATCCATGGGAAATAATTAGGGTTTGCACAGGCATCTCTTGACCTTTGGGGGCTAGAATTTGACACATATTTTTTGAACTGAGAGATATGGGCTATCTGCATAGTTTTTTTTGAAAGGGAAGGATCCAGCCTCTGCAGGGTGCCTGAAAATGGGTCATCTGTTCAAGTGTTTCTCTCCGTGGTTGTGTGATTTATTAAGACTGACTTTATTCCTGAATTTACTATCTTCCTTGACAAGTAGCCTCACAAGTTCAAAGCAATGTGCTACCAAACAGCACTAGTATGGAGATTAGTGTCTGGGCAGAGTGGCTGGTTTAAGTTCTCTAGAAAAACAACAATAAAATGAGCATATGTGAACCAGAGGGCTATTTCTCCTACTAGTAACTCTCACGTGTGCTCCATCAAGCTTACTGTGACGTACTCTGGGGACTCAGCCTAATAGCAGAACCATTAAAATGTGGCATTAAGGGAATGGACTGTGTAAGTTTGTTGGAAGGGTAATTTTACCAATGATATTTATGGCGAAGGAGCTTCAGTTTTCTTTGTGCATTGCTTTTTGTTGTGAGGCTTCTCTTATGAGAAGTGTTGATTTAAAGAGATTGTGCAGAAGGAAGCAAACAGCAGCTTTCTCAGAAACATCTCCATTCTGTTTTCCCAAATGCTTTAGACATCTAAAAACCTTACATGTTCTGTGAGATGTGATGAAAATAGAGCTGAAGATTGTTTTGGGGTTTTAGCAAAAAAGATGTGTTCATGGGGATGATAAAAGTGAGAATAACTTAATAGTCTACCAGACAGGGCTTAATGGAGAACAGAGACCAGCTAGGAGAAGAGGAACATGGACAGATTCAGAATAATCCAGCAGATGGAAAATTCTCTTAACCTGATAAAATCTTGTTCCTGTTTCATTAGAAAGGAGAGCCCCGGTCTTCAGTGTCCCAGGCTATGGAAACACAGAATGGCTTAGGTTGGAAAAGAACTTAAATGTCATCGTGTCCAACCATAACCTAAGTCTGCCAAGCCCACTCCTAAATTATCATAGAATCATTAGGGATTGGAAGGGACCTCGAAAGATCATCTAGTCCAATCCCCCTGCCACAGCACGATCACCTAGACCAAGATTATGTTCTTGAGCAGCATGTCTGCACAAATTTTAAAATATCCATGGATGATGAGTTATCCACTCACCTGGGCAGCCTGTTCCAAGGCCTGATGACCCTTTCAACAAAGAAGTTTTTTCTAATGTCCAACCTAAACATCCCTGGTGCAACCTGAGGCTGTTTCCTCTTGTCCTGTCATTTGTTACTTGTGATAAGAGACAAACACTCCCTTCTCTACAACCTCCTTTCAGGTAGTTGCAGACATCAATAAGGTCTCCCTTCAGCCTCCTCTCCTCCAGACTAACAACCCCAGGTTCCCCAGCCACAAGGTTAGTTCTCCAGACCCTTCACCAACCTTGCTGTCCTCCTTTGGACCCAGTGCAGCCCCTTACTGTCATTCTTGTGTTGAGGTGCACATACCTGACCCCAGTACTCGAGCTGTGGCCTCAGCAGTGTGCAGTACAGGGGGACAATCCTTTCCCTGCTCTTGCTTGCCAAACTGTTTCTGGGACAGTGGTTGAAGAGTTTAGATGTCACCCTTTGTGTTTCTCTCCCAAAAGAGTCACTGTGGCTGTGCATCTTTCCTTTTCAACTACTCACAGCAGCATTTTCCCCGTTTATATGGCCGCTCTCAAATGCTAACTTCAGATGCATCTGCGTGGGCTTTTCCAAATGCACATGGAATTTACATCTCTCTCTCAGTTTTGGTGGATAGAAACTGGCTTTGACCCAACACCATTTAGCCGCGTTAGCGTGGCTCCAAGCTTGGCCTGATCTCCCTGGCAGGGTTTAAAAGCCTGAGCTCAGCTTTTGCTGCCTGGCTTTCTGTTCTAAGAGTGGATTCTCTTGCAGATAGATGGAGTTAGAGGCAGGCTGAGCTTGTCGTCACTTGAAAAGTAAGGCTGGTTTTTTATCCCTTGAATTTTCAGCACAAGAAGCAAACCTAAATAACATGTCAGTTCTGAACTCCATGTTTCATTGCTTCTCCTGTTCTGGGGAAGCTGCTACCTTGCCAAAATGAGACAGTTATAGGAGAAAATACCTAAAAGGAAATCAAGGAACATATGAGATGTTCTCGTATTTAATTTAGTGGTGGAAGATGGGAGTGTTCCCTGTGACACCATGTACTAGGGACCATGGTGTGATAATAAGACTTTAATTAGAACTTTCTCGCTGCCAGTTTTGTTGTGCTAATGTTTGAGTGCCCTGCTGAGTCAGCACCACCGGATGCAGATTGTTCCTTATCAAGCGCTGCCAGGAAACGTTGCACCAAAAGGGTGGACACGGAAACCCTGGCTACTGGGCCCTTTAATTGGAGATAACTTCCTGTGTGCCACGAGACAGCATGGTTTGTTCATCATGTAAAAAGCCCAGGTCTCATGGCTTTTTCCTCTGATTGATAAGTCCGCTGCAGAGTAAAAACATATGACACTTAAAAATAGGATGTATCTTGAACTGTTGCAAGTGCCATCTGTTCTCAAAGAAACAGCTAGCAGGAAAAAACCAACCTTGGGTTGAAACCTTGCGTGAAGTTACCATTTAAAGTAAGTGGGTTGGGCTTCTGTTATTTTTAGGCTTTGGAGGTGTGTGGAAAGGGCTGCTTGATGGCAACTGAAAGAAAACACCAATGTGAAACCACAGTGTTGTATGTGTTACAGATATGTAGGGAAGCTGTGTCGTAAAGACCTGTTAAAGAGCAAACTGAGACCTAAAACCATAGGGACACTGGAAGGGACCCACCTACTCTTAAATCAGTTCATGCAGGTGACTGCAGTAAGAGGTCTGCCCACCCTCAGAAGATGGTTTCTAGGGAACCTGTCTGTCCTATTAGTCGTAAAGGGGCAATAGCTGATATCCTACTTGGGTTGTTTCTCTGGTGAATGGTATGGCTTCAAATTCCATCCCGTCTGGCAATGAGAAATGGATAAGTAGCTTGGGGAACACTGACCCCACTCCTCTGTGCTCCTCCCCACTCACAGCTAGAGCTATAGCCTGTGGGAACGTGAGCAAAGTCACTTTGGCTTGGGCTGTTCCCACCAGCTTCTGCCCCATTAGGATGGAACAACTTGATTTAAGAGAGCTGAGTTTTCACACAGAGGCAAGCTGCTGTCCAGCATGGAGCTGCAGTAACTAGCCATGCATCCTGCCCCAAGCCTCATGAAACAATTCCAAAAGCACCTTAGAGGACTTGCTCGCTTGTGCTGTTCTGGATATCCTGCTGAAGGGACGAGTCTGTAGCATCTCTGTGTTATTTCATTTCCAAAGGCCAGTTGCCTGACTGAGGAGCGACTCACTTGCCTTTGTTATGTGAGCTAATGGCTTCAGAGCAGCTGTGGGCTACTTGCAGGTGAGGCAGCTCAGGAAATCGGGAGGTCACAGCAGTGAGATAAAGCCCGTGTCTGTCCTGAGAGTCTTACATGGATCACAGATCTGTAGATGGGATGTCTGCATGTCAGTCCATGTGCTCAGACAGGGTTGGCGTGTTCCAAGGGATGGTCCTTAGCCCGCGAGCCCCACTCTAATTTTTCTAGTCCTAAGTGGGACAGTGCAGTAAGGTGAGAGAAGGATGTTTCAATGAATAGGTTCGCAGTGATGTTTCTGACTCTCTTTTTTTACAGCTTGCCATACAGGAATGGTCGTAGTGATGTAATGTTGCTATTTGGAAGCTTTTCCAAGCGTGTTTTGAGCTTGATGTCCGTGGGACTGATGATTTTGCACCGAAGGCTGCGCGTGTGCATTTTCAGCGTCTGTCAGTCAACGTGAGCTCAGTCTGACATACTTCTGGTCCTCTTATTCCCAGTCTGAGCATCACAAGGTTTGAGTGGTACTAGCTTGTGCCCAGCCTTTGTGACAAGCAGCTGAGGGACGGGACAAATCTACATACCATGTCCTCTGCTGTGCAGGGGCATAAACAAATAACCTGACTGCTAGTTCTTGGTCCAGGTAGACCTGACTATGGAGATTATGGCCTTTTGATATTTGCCCCAGGGAATGAGTTTATCTTCTATGATGTTGCCACAGCACTTCTCCGGGCTCTGGAGATGTGCCTTAGCTGTGCCGCAGCGAAACTCAGCTGCACTTGTCTGACAGCAGAGCAACAAGCCACTGAGACCTTGGGGGTGAAATCCACTGGAAGCATGAGGAGTGATGTGGCAAGCATTGTCCGCAGTGGGTGGGGGAGCGAGGTGCTGGTGTCACAACTGACAAGGCAAAAACTTCAGTTTTGTAGGAACTTTGTTTTGGTCAAAAGTAGTTTCACATGGGAGCACTGTGGCTAATCTACCTGCTCACTGAGAGTTAGCACCAAACCCTGTTTAAAACAGAATATCCTGTTCTCGCAGCGCGTATTTCTAGATCCAGCCCTTGTTTGTGCATCGACTGTAGTCAGAGCTAAAATAATCTACCAGGATTTCAAAAACTCTGCCTTTGTCTACCAGCTTTTCCATTCCTTGGCGATGACAGACTTATGTCTCATGTAGGAGTTCAGTCTTCCCTAAAATGCTCTGACATGGTAGCTCAGCCTCTATGTCTTTCTTTCTGCATCCAGCTACCAAGCTTAGTGCATCTTTAAAGCATCCTCTCAATTTTAAGCTTGTGAAAAGTGAGTGTGCAACTGCATATACATGTACTGTACATCTGTTTGCTTGTGGGAGACGTGGTCTGAAAACTGTCACCCCTGAATTTGGTGGAAGTTCAACCCCAACCAGAGGTTTAGCTCTGGCTGTGCAGTTTGTAGAGCTGTGGATCCTTATAATGGCTTCAATGAAAACTCCTTTTTTAAAATTTTAGCTCAAAATATATGACTTGGTTTGCAGCACATTTCCACTGTGGGCTTTTACCTCTGCATCCCGTCACAATGCCCTCTGTGAATTTCACCTCATATTTACTGTGCTGCCTAATATTTAGATGGGATCATCAGATACACCTGGGTTTTAAAAATATGACCTGCATTTTTCAGGCTATGGACCAACATGTTAAAGTCCATCTGTGATGCCAATCGCTCACCTTGCACTCTCAGAAGAGCCTGCATTACTTAAGGCAAGTCCTCTGCGCTTACAGAAACTTCAGGTGGTCATTAAGTACCTCATTCACTTTTTAATATTTCAGTTGAGTCTAACGCTACAGCTTTTATTAGATCCAAACCTATGGGCTTTTTTTGAAAATGTGCTGGGGTTAACTGCTTCTGTCACTCTTCCCAGCTATTTGTGAGCCCAAGTGTGGAGTTAGGTAACTGATTTCAAACACATAACCTTGAAAACAGGTGATAAAAGCGGCGAGTAAAAACTAAATGAAATTTCACAGCCCGAGGCTTAGGCAAAATGTCCCTTTGGCTGTTCAGATTAATGTGATTATGAGAGGAGGCTTATTTTTCCCAAAGCATTTATTCTAAATAAGCTTCTCTACCCCTCTGCTCTGCCTGGCAGACTGCTTACAGCCCATCCTTGGTCTTTGTAAATAAATAACTTGAATTGTTAGGTATTGAATTAGGAATTCTCTTCTGCTCTTAGGATGGTCTCTAAAGAGAGGAAGAAGAAACTCCATATTTCCAAAATGGATTTTGTAAGCCATGCTGGTATGGCTGTGCTGGAGGTTGCCTAACGTTGTAGCCCTGTTGTCACATCACACTGAGATGAGGGAGACAAGTGACCTAGATACATTCATCCCCAGTCATAGAATCATTGAATGGCCAGAGCTGGACAGGACCTTAAAGATCATCTAGTTCCAACTCTCTGCATAGGCAGAGACACCTTCACTAGATCACGTTACTCAGGGCCCCAGCCAACACTTCTAGGGATAGGACAGCCACAACTTCCTTGGGCGACCTGTTCCAGCATCTCACCACCCTCACAGGAAAGAATTTATTCCTCATGTCCAGCCTCAATCTCCCCTCTTCAAGTCTGTAACCCTTTCCCCTTGTCATCTCACTGTGCACCCATTTAAAAAGTCCTACTCCAGCTTTTTTTAACCCCCTTCAAATATTGGAGAGCTGCTGCAAGGTCACCCGGAAGCCTCCTCTTCTCCAGGCTAAATAATCCCAACTTGTTTAGCTTGTCCTCACAGGAGAGGTGCTCCAACCCTCAGATCATTTGAGTTGCTCTCCTTTCCAAGAGCTCTGTGTTCTTCTTGTCTTGGAGATTCCAACTGAGTGGACAAAGGGGAGACAAGTCTCAAAGTCCACAGGGAAGGATCGATTGGTTTGTCACAGTTGGATAAATAATTGACTTGGTACACAACGTATCACGGCAAGTGCCATGCTGTGCCAATTTTTGCCAGTACACATTCTTGCTGATAATACCCTCACATTTGTGACCATTTTCACTCTAGGTAACTGTGCAAAGTTGTCTAAATTGTGTAGGTTACTGCCTACACAAGAAGAATATTTTCTGTTTATAGAGATAAATGTCTGAACCAGAAACACAAAACCCCTTTGTATTAACTGATGAAGATGCCCAGGGTTCCTCGAAGCAGATGGAATCCAGAAGTGTTATTTACTGTAGAAAAGAAAAATATCCACAGTACTAGGACTCAGGTCATGCTTAGCTGTGCTCTGCCTATGCTGCTAGAAAGCTGCAAAGCCAGACACTGGATAAAGATCCAAATCTTCCAGACAAATGTTATTTTCTGGTAACAATTTACACTTTTTAAAATTAGGATTTCTTGGATAAAACAATGTATTTTAGAAAATGATCAGAATACTTTTTCTTAAGTTCTTATTCAACTTTGTATACTTTCAAATACGAATTAGGAAAATCATGTGGTTTTCTTTTTTTTTAGGGAATGTGAGCAGAGCTCTTGACTGAGATATTTAATAATTGTGGAAGCCCATTTCAGTAAAACCATGAAAAAGTGTGTTACGCTCATCTTCTGACCAGCAAATAGTGTCCTTACAGAAAAGCCCTGTAATCTATAGTTTCAGGTGGTCATAATTCCGTGAATTCTGAATTAGCAGTTATCATTCTATAATTCTAGGAAGCAGTAGGTCCTTTGGCTAGTGTTGCTGAATTGGATAACCTTTATTTTTCCCTCAGAAGGCATTTGCAAGTTAAAATTCAGTAGTCTGCATAGATGGATGTAGTTGTTACCTCCCTGCTCATACATCAGGGATTAGGGCTCGAAAGCACTTACCCTTGTCTTTTACGTGGTACTGAGGCAAGTAGGGGGAAAAGATTTCTATTGAGCATCTTCGTGGCTCTTGGGTCTGAGGTCAACAGTGCTCTTATCTTTTATGTATTGTGATGCGACGCTACAAAGCTGTCCCAGCTTTGAATCTAAAACTCAGAGCTGAGACCTGTGCTTTGTCCTTTGTCTCCCCACAGGGCAGGGCTGGATTTCCCTCTGCTCTGGAAGGGTAGATGCAGAGAGAATTTCTTAGCCTTCTCAGAATCACAGAATATCTTAGGGTGGAAAAGACCTTTCAGGTGAAGTCCAACCATTAATCTAGCACTGCCAGGTCACCACTGACAGTGTTCCTCAGCACTGCAGCTACATGTCCTTTAAATACATTTGCAGTGTGGAGTGACAGCAACACGTTGTCACAGGGAAGCAAGGCCAGGTCTGTGAATTTTCACGTACACCTTCCTCCTCAGGCTGTGCATTCATTTATGCGTGCAGAGGAACCATGGCTGAGGGCTGCACAGAACGTGGATGCAGGAGCTCTCTGGGTTGCCCAGGGAGACTGTGGCTCCTCCATCCCTGGCAGTGTTCAAAGCCAGGTTGGACAGGGCTCTGGGCAACCTGGTCTGGTGAGAGGTGTCCCTGCCCAGAGCAGAGGGCTGGAACTAGATGATCTCTGAGGTCACTTCCTACCTAAACCATTCTGTGATTCTATGATACTCAGCACTCGTCTGTGGGGCTGACATCAGGTCTGTGCAACACATTCTCAGTGTTAAGTTGTCATTTGAGTCAACAGTCACAAATGATTCTTTCAAACTTCTTGTCAGACTCTGTATCAAGGTTAAGCCTAGTTCTCCATGACCCACATCAGCCTCCATGTAAGGCAAACAACACAAAGGAAACCGTTCCTTTGAAATTACTAACAATTGAAGCCTTTAAAGTCTTTTCCTCTTTACCATTAATTTCTACCCCCCTGAGTCTCAAGAGCTTGCTGCTTTATCTTCTAAGCCTTAGAAGCCTTCTTTTCATCAAGGACACCTTGGATTGATGAACATTTCTTTGTTCACCATGCCCTTCCATTTTTGTTTCAGAATAGAGCTGGCATTACGACACCCCAGCAGACTGTGCTGCCATTAAGTGAGACCTGGACAGGCTGGAGAGCTGGGGCACAGAGAAAGGCAATGAAGTATCACAAGGGTAAGAGTAGAGTCTTGCATCTGGGCAGGAACAACCCCAGGGACCAGTATAAGTTGGGGACTGACCTGTTGGAGAGCAGTGTAGGAGAAAGGGACCTGGGGGTCCCAGTAGACAACAGGGTGACTATGAGCCAGCAATGTGCTCTTGTGGCCGAGATGGCCAACAGCATCCTAGGGCGGATCAGAAGCGGGGTGGTTAACAGATCAAGAGAGTTTCTTCTCCCTCTGACTGGTGGAAGCATAACTTGGAAAACAATCCCCTGTTACAGCAAGAAGAAAAGAAGGCAGACAGTAAAAACAGGATAACAAGCCAAATTCTATCCACAGTGGGGGTGTCCATCCCCAGTGATGGGGAGCCAGACGACCTGTACATTGTTCTTGGAAGGAATGCAGACTGGCTTAAGATAAGGGTACTTGATCTCATCACTAAAAAGGACAGCATGGGTCCAGGTGGGAAGAGGACTTGATTTGCACATGAAGCGGCGCAGGTCATTACTATGTATTAGGTGTGTATTGAATATGCATCATTGAACAGTTTATAATCTTGGTTCTGGGTCTAGCCTGGTGCACGTGTATTGGGAAGCAAGTCCCCGTGTGCCCGCTAGCAAATAAATTACCTCCTCAAAAACTCTAACCAGAGTTCTTGGGTTTTTCCGTAAGTCACCTCTCTGCTCTGCACTAGTGAGACTGCATATTGTATACAGTTCTGGGCTCCTCTGTTCAAGAAGGACACGGGGCTGCTGGAGAGAGTTCAGCATAGAGCAACGAGGATGATGAAGGAAGTGGAGCACCTCCCTTATGAGGAAAGGATGAGGGAGCTGAATCTCTTTAGCTTGGAGAAGAGGAGACTGAGGGGTGACCTCATTAATGTCTATAAATATTTGAAGGGTGGGTGTCAGGAGGATGGAGCTAGGATCTTCTCAATGTCATCTGGTGATAGGACAAGGGGCAATGAGTGCAAGCTGGAACATAGGAGGCTCCATATAACTATCAGAAAGAACTTCTTCACTGTGAAGGTAACAGAGCATTGGAACAGGCTGCCCATGGGGGTTTTGAAATCTCCTTCAGTGGAGACGTCTAAAACCCGCCTGGATATGTTCCTATGCAACTTGATCTGGGTGATCCTGCTGTGTCAGGGGGATTGGACTAGATGATCTTTTGAGGTCCCTTCCAATCCCTAAAGATTATATGATTCTATGATTATAGCATCAGTTGATACTCTCTCCTTGCCAAGTGAACCTTGAGTCCGGAGTATTCTCTGTAGGCAGGGAAACCTTTATTGATCATTTTCCGAGTAATACAGAACACCTATTGTCTTACAAAAACTATAAAAAGAGATAAATCTGGATTGATCCTTAATCTTCCAAACAACTGAGAAATATTATATACTGTCTTCATACCCTCCATTGTAAATCAAGCAATTTATATTTTCTCAAGCCTGCTTCTCCTTAGTATTCTCGTACATAAATTCCCCCTTGCCTCGATTCTTCTCTCTCTGCTGATTGTCATTAGGAGCAGGATTCTTACCAAGAATGTAAATCAGAATAGTGAAAACTTTACTGGTGCCGACAGCTATTGTCTCATTTTTCTTTGTCCTTCTGAATCCAACCTAAGCAATGCACAGTCAAGTCAGAGGCTGCATGTCTTTAATGGTAGCAAATCCCAGGTACAAACACAGATTAATTCAGTCTCCTATCCTGACTTCACAAGTTTGTCTAAATGAATATTCCTTCAGGTGAGGCTATATCCTGATGATAACTGTAGAAGTTGTTTCAGATTTCTTAATGTCCTTTGCCAATTCATACAGCTTTTCAGGAAAATGTCCAGAAGACTGTTTAATTTTTTTTCCTCAGGTTTTGAGACAAGCCCCAAACAAATCAATAAGTGCCTAGTCTGCTGAGCAGGCATGAAAATTAGTCTGTAAGACAGACCAACTACTCCAACTACTTCTATTGGCAAGCAAAGTACCGGAAGAGCAAACCAACGTCGGGCTGAGTCAGCTACATTCATGATCATTAGGAAAACCACACTATCACTCTTAGAAGGAGCAGAAGAAAGGTGACTTCATGCACCTTACTGGTGCATGAGGCCAGGGAGAGCCTGGCCATGTCCATGAGAATGATGGGATCCCATTTGAGTTAGAAGAGTGAGGCACTTTCTACTGGAGTGCTCTGTGTGATCCACTGGGAAGTGTAGACAGGGAAGGGGATTTCTAGTGAGCAGCTCCTGTGTTCCTGTGGGACTTGGTCTAGGTGATCCTGCTGTTGCAGGGGGATTGGACTAGAAGATCTTTTGAGGTCCCTTCCAATCCCTTGTGATTCACATATACTAGAAGACTTGAAAGAGGACCAGCCTTTAATGGGCTCCCAGTGTTGCCAGAGATAAGTCTATCCATGAGGAAAAAGTAAAGATACTAAGAAATTTGCAGTCCACCTTGCAAGTTTTTCCAGACCACAAGCCTAAACCTACTTCATGAAACTCGGTGACAAGGATCAGGGTCATTCCAGTGAAGTCATTTATATCCTTACAGAGGATATTTGGAATGTCAGTGAACATACAAGCTTCCAGTTCCTCTCAGTACACAAATACCTTTGTTCTTTGAGAGCACAATTGCATTAAAACTGTTAAGTATAAATGTATAGAGACCCTCATCTGCTACAGTCAGCATAGCCCCACTGTGATGTCACCTTGCCCTGCATCCCCTTCAATCCTGACCCATAAGTCCTCTGGACAGCTCCTCATCCATCTCATTGCTAAGTTCCATGGACTCCAGGGCTTATTCACGTAGAGGGCAACACTCCCTCTCCTTCTCCTCCCCTGCTTGTCATTCTTAAAAAACTTTTATCCATCTATTCTCTTGCTTCAGTCATAAAAGCCATCCTACCGTGTGATCTCCTCTAGGAGATTCCTCTCTAGCAGGAGAGCTGAGCTGGATGATCTCCAGAGGTTTCTTCCAATACCTACATTTCTATGATTCTATGAAAGGATGTAGATTTAGATTAGATATGAGCAGAAGTTCTTCACCATACAGGGGGTGAGACACAGCAACATGTTGCCCAAGGAAGTTGTGGATGCTCCTTCCCTATACGCATTCAAGGCCATACTGGAGGGATCTTTGAGTGCCTGGTCTAGTGGGTTGTATCCCTGACCATGAAAGGAGGATTGGAACTAGGAGATTTTTAAAGTACACCAGTATTAAAGAATGGTTGCTCGTGATCCTTATCAAAAAGTTTATTAGATCTGTAATATAATTTTGAAGAGTAAAACATAAAAAATAGACTAGTAAGCAGATGAATCTTACATCGATGCCACTAACTTCTTAGGTTGGGTGATACAAGACTGTTGGTTGAAAAGATGATGATGAAAAGTAAGTTTGTGATGAAAAGAGACTAGACTATTAGGTTCAAGCAAATGACTTGACCTTCACTTCCATTTTTGCAAGACTCAAGCAAACAACAACATATTTGAAGAGAGGTACCTTCCAGTCTCTGCCATTCTGTGATCCTGTGATCGAGGGTCCCCTCCCACTTTTTCTGCCTGGTGCAAGATGAAAGAATTCCATCAGGCAGATAAAGAAACTTGCTTGTTGGCCAGCTGAGCAACCTGCCAAAACACAATTCCCACTGCCAGCTCCGATACCACTTCATTCAGGTGTAGTTTCTCATCCCACAGGCTTTGGCTGTTTGAAGTACAGAAGTTCTCAGAACAGATGGAGTTGGTTATAAAGCTCTTTCTAGGAGGTACAAGGATTACACAGCAAATGAGATGGTAAAAGTGTCTGGTGTACACAGTGCAAACTTTAAAGACTCAAAGTAAAACTCTCTTCCCACTGAGAACCACATGGTGGGGCAAAGTGGAAGCCACAACAGAGCTTTCCAAAACTTTTCCATCTGGGTTTACAGAGGAGTTGAGCTCTCAGTCACTCAGTCAGTCTCTCTTTGAGATTTTTATTATTTGTGCTCTAAGGGTGGCTCTGATGCACTGCAGCTGTTTCAATGTTCAGCTTCTCAGGTCAGAGCTTGCTTCCTGATTTCCTGCTCTTTATAAGGTGATGCATTTTCCCCCTCTCTGACATACACGAAATGAACAGCCCTCTGGAGCTGTAGCTTTCCATTTACTGAAGAGAAAGCATAGACCACTGATCTGATTTAGGCTGTATATCAGCCTCCTGGATGGCTGTGGTGGGAGGAGAAGTATCAAACTCTAGCTCGCTGGGAGTAGGTTTGACAAAGAGAGAAATGAGTGAGGGAAAGGGTGAAGGTGTATGAGAAGAAGAAAAGTGGAAATCAATTTACTGCAGGCTCTGTAAGGTAAAACAAGTGGTGTGGATGAGACTGAGTTAATGACGTTTGCTGTGGTAACCTTTCCTGTTGAAGTCTGACCATCCCAGAGGACAGGGATGGAATGGTGTTAGGAATTACTCTAGGCACTAGCAGAGGATTTTATGAATGGCTACTAAACCTTATTCCATGGAGACACTGGCTGTGATGAGTTTCAGGATGGGTTCCCAAGAGAACAGAGAGTTTTCGGCAGAGAAAACAGGTCTGTGCTGACAAGAAGGGTTCCCAAGAGAAGAAGGTAGTAGGTTAAGTGTCCAGTAAAATCAGCGAAGGAAAAGAGTCCAGCCTTCCTGAAGAAAACGTCTTCTGGTAGGGAAGATTAGGCATGTCCAGCTGAGGGGAACCATGCTTTTGTCTTATATCAGGACCTCAAAGTAACTTCATGAAAGAAGAAAGATATCAAAGGTATTTTCAGAATGATGTGTTGACCCACAATTCATTCAGCACCTCCACAGCATCTTTGCACCCCAGGGTGGGGTTGTGGAGTCTTCTTCTCTGGAGACATTTAAAACCCGCCTGGATGCGTTCCTGTGAGACTTGGTCTAGGTGATCCTGCTGTGGCAGGGGGATTGGCCTGGATGATCTTTTGAGGTCACTTCCAATCCCTGATGTTCTGTGAGATCTGAGTCATTGGGCTCACATCCAAAGAGCTAAGCATCCCTTGGAGAAAGCAAGAGGTCTCTCTCTTCAGGTTCCTGTTCTCTTCAGAAGGATCACAGTACGAAGGGAGGGCAGTACTTCTCCCTTGGAGAAGCAAACTTTAGCTGTCCAAGTACCTTGGCACCATGCTAATTTATTTTGTTTTTAACCTGTGCTCTTTTCAGACAGTTACCACCTGGAACATGATGTGCTGCCCGTTCATTCCTTTTCTTTCTGTAGAGGTGGAAAACACGCACAGCCTGTTGAAGAATGCATGCATGCCAGACCTCTAGGTAACAGCTGTGAGCTCTTCAAGAATATTTTTAATTACTGAACATATCTGCTTTTGCAGATACTAAGTTTTGCATCCTATAACCTGTAACCTCTGGTGGAGCATCCACAAGATTTTCAGCATCCACACCGTATTTAAGAGGCCAGTGGGAAGCTATGGGGCTGTCTAGACATTTCTATTCAAATTTGGAAACAGCCTCTCAGTATAAGTGACTTCTCTGGTCCTAAGCTGCTACCTTGTCCCAGAACTGAGAAGGCTGGTGCCCAACATCAGCTGCATCTGTGTAAGTGGAAAAAGTAGGGGAGAGTTGTTTGGGCATAGTGATCCCTGAATGCTAAGCAAGACAGGAACATATATGGCACCATTACGAGTGAGCCACCCTGAGGATTTCAAAATTATGTCCTTTTTTACAACATTAATAAATTTGTCAGTTATACGGGGAAACACTGTGAAAAATGCCTTCTAGTACATGCAGAGCCATTGCTCCAAACCCAGCAAGATAATGGGAAATAAAACTGAGCTTGGAGAGTGAGTTCTGCATTGCTAAAGCCTTCGTTATGTGTGGCTTTAGAAAATCCACACCACAGGCACCAGAATGTCTCGTTGTTCTTTTGCTGTTTCAGTGTTTCCTCAGTATGAAGCGTCTCTGACTCCAGCTAAAAAATGCAAGTTTAGTTAATCCTGCAGTCTGTGTTGATGTCCTTAGCAGATTTGACGGATGGTGCCAAGAGCAGTAAGGTTTTATTTGCAGCCCAGCCATCAAAACAAACTGCATCTCAGCTCAAATGTATTTTACTTATTATTTTCATTGTAGGTGGTTGTAATTGAGATCTCCCAATATTTTTGAATGCTTGGAGGGAGTAAAGAGTTACCTTACTTGTCCATTTCAAAGCAGGAGATGTGACTTTGTGGCTCACAGACCTGGATGGTCAAATACCAGTCTGTGCTGCAGGCCCATGGCATCCATAGTCTGGCCAGAGACAGTGTAATCCAGGTGCCTCACTAAGTGTCAGGCTGAAGCTCAAGATTAGGTTGTCTGTTGCAACTTCTAGGTTTTCTTTACATCTTTGACAAATCCAGTAGCTCATTGCTTGACACAAGTTTATATTTGGTCAGACTGGAATAAAGTGAATAAAATTAGGAACTTCACTATGATCAGGTTAAATTTTCTGCACCCAGTGAAAGTATTCAATCTCATGGTGGAGTACTCTCAGAAAGCTGTTTCCTAGGGAGCATCAAGACAAGTGTGGCCAGAAAAGCAAGAGAGGTGGTTTGCCCCCCTTACTCTGTTCTTGTGAGACCCTGCCTTGAATCCTGCATCCAGTTCTGGTGTCTCCAACATAAAGAAGGACTCACTCAGTTGGACTGAGTCCAGAGTATGATCTGCAAAGATGATCCCAAGGCTGCAGCACCTTTGCTCTGAGGATAGGCTTAGGGAGCTGAAGTTGTTGAGACTAGATAAGAGAAGACTCCAGAGTGATCTTTATAGCTGCCTTCTAGTACCTGAAGGAACCTCCAGGAAGGCTGAGAGAAACTTCTCACATGGGGATCCAGCAACAGGACAAGGGGAAATGGTTTGAAACTGAAGAAGAATAGACTTAGACTGGATCTTAGGAAGAAGTTCTTCAGTGCAAGGGTGGAGAGACTCTGGAATTGATTGCTTGGAAAGGCTGTGGCTGCCCCCTCCCTGGAGGTGTTCAAGGCCAGGTTGAATGAGGCCTTGAGCAACCAAGTCTAAGTCAGAGGTGTTGCTGCCCATGGCAGGGAGGCTGGAGTAGATGATCTCTAAGGTCCCTTCCAACCTGAGACATTCCATGAGAAGTCAGGATCTGAATATGTAGGTACATCACAGTACCAGGTCACTTTTTGGTTCTTTAAATGTTACAAACTCAGTTCATTACAATGACCTTCCCCACGCAGTGTCTTTTATTTCCTAATTGGTGCACAGTTAAAATAATAATGTACACTCTCTCACCCTTCATCAGATCTGTAGAGGGATGGTGTTACAGACACAATGACTTCAAACAGCACTGAAGTATTGCAGCTTTTATGGTGGGATATGTATGGTCTTCTCGTCGTGCAACCAGTGTTATGCTAGCAAAAAACATACCAGCTCAGGGTGGGACAAAGCCAGTGGGAGAGCAGCTGTGTATTGATTGTGGGTCACTTCTTGGGTAGGGAAAGCTCAGTACTGGCAGCACATCTGTCAGAGGATCAGAAAGTGGAAATGGCTATTCTCCACTACTTCTTTCCTACCTCTGACCCCTCGTTTGTAGCAGGTATTTTTAGCACAGTAATACCACATGTGTCTGTCCTGGGCTGTGTGATGGGGGTGCTACACCCAAAGAGCGAGGAGAGATTTGCTGTACCCCCTAGTACATCATAGCACAGACATACTGCTGTTCTCAAAGGCACTAGACCAGATTTTGTTGCTGGTCCTGTTCATTTGGATATTTAGTACTTTGGAATGTACTTGGCAATGGAAAGGGATCAGACCTTTCTCTCTATCCCATTGATAAAAAGTTGATTATCTGGTCTAGAGGTAGTTTCACAAAGATATGCTTGCTGATTTTCTTATGGCCAAATACACTACAGAGACAGGAATTTTTTAAAGCACAGACAGAATAGAAGCAGAAGAGTGGGCAGGACCACTGAGATGTGGTAACTTTCTGGAAAAAACTCTCTGTGGTAACTGTCATGAAAAATTAGCCCTAAAAAAGGCCTTAAGAGATCATTAAATGATCTTTCCTTCTGGAGGTAAGTACAAATATATAGACACATAGGTTGAGAGGAGAGCTTATTGCTCTTTACAACTCCCTGAAAGGAGGTTGTAGAGACGTGGGGATTGGTCTCTTCTCAAAAGTCACTAGTGATAGGACCAGAGGAAATGGCCTCAAGTTGTGCCATGAGAGGTTTAGATTGGACATCAGGAAAACCTTCTTCCCTGACAGAGTGGTCAGGGGTCAGAACAGGCTGCCCAGGGAAGGGTGGGGTCACCCTCTCTGGAGCAGTTCAAGAAACAAGCAGATGTGGCCCTAGGGAACAGGGTTTGGTGAGTGGGGTGGGGTTGGGTTGATAATTGGACTGGATGATCTTGTAGGTCTCTTCCAATCTTAATGACGTCTTCCCTGAGAAGTGTGTTGAACTCCTTAAGGACATGCAGAGATGGAAGTCTCAAAGATGAAATAAGCATTAACAAGTGATATAAATGAGCAGCTGTGACTACAATTAATACTGTATTCTAAGGAGATGACAGTGAATCATCGTTTAAAAATACCAGTGCATAGGCTAATTAGTCAAACAACAAATTCAAAATTAAGCTCTGGAGAAAGGTGAGACAGGAAATACCATGGTCTTGGTTGGTTTCTTTCTTTGCTTTTCTTACCCCTTTCAGAATTGAATTATCTGTCTTTTGTGATACTGATTTGACTGATCTCAATACTTTTTGGTAGAGAGGAAGGAGAAGGGAATGCAGTAAGAACTGAAGGCACTCAATCTGGTTTTAACTGCAAATTATCTTCTGTCTTCATTTTACACAGGGGGATTGTGAGCAGGTGGTGTGTACTAAGGCAGTAAATAGTTAAGATTCTCCAGCTTCTTACCTACCTTGACTTAGGAGCCAGTAAGCTCCTTTCTGGATTTGCCAAAACTGCTGTTGACAATCTGTATTTATTGCTGACTTGTCACTTAATTCTGCTACTGCTATGCACTGACAGAATGTCTATCTCTCTGATATTTCGCTCCAAAGCCAATGAAGTTGAAGCTACAGGATTTTGAGCTGAGTGCATCCCTTACAGATATAAATCCCTGCACTAAAATATCGGAGGGAGAGAAGTATGTGGCAACTGACAGCTCAGCAAAACCCTACTCTGTGCAAGAAAGTGAATTGCAGAACTTAGAAATAGTGCAGAAACCTACCTTCTCCTCTCAAATGCACCGTTCATAGCTCCCACGAGGGCTGTAGCTCAGTCCCCTGTAACAAAGGCAGCATCTGGGAGTGGAATAACGTGTAAAAAGTTATGATACACCCTTGCTATAAGGCTGCCTTGGAGCAGGTAGGAAATCTTCTAATTGCTTGGAGTATGCGTTGGAAGTTTGCCTTAATGCAGAGAATTTGCAGGGAAATGGAGCTCAGTGTGGCAAAGGGAGACTTTGAATCATAGAATCATTAGGAATTGGAAGGGACCTCGAAGGATCATCTAGTTCAATACCCCGGACACAGCAGGATCACCTAGACTAAGTCACACAGGAACACATCCAGACAGGTTTTAAACATCTCTAGTGAAGGACACAACTTCCCTGGGCAGCCCCTTCCAGTGCTCCATCACCCTCACCGTGAAGAGGTTCCTTCTCAGATTTATGTGGAACCTCCTATGTTCCAGCTTACACCCATTGCCCCTTGTCCTATCACTAGATGACATTGAGAAGATCCTGGCTCCATCCTCCTGACACTCACCTTTCACATATTTATAAACATTAATGTGGTCCCCCCTCAGTCTCCTCTTTTTCCAGGCTAAAGAGACCCAGCTCCCTCAGCCTCTCCTCATAAGGGAGGTGCTTCACCTCCCTCATCATCCTCGTTGCCCTACGCTGGACTCCCTCCAGCAGCTCCACATCCCTCTTGAACTGAGGGACTCAGAACTGGATGCAATACTCCAGATGTGGTCTCACCTGGGCAGAGTAGAGGGGGAGAAGAACCTCTCTCGATCTGCTAACCACCCCCATTCTGATCCACCCCACCTTGCTGACCTGTCCCTCCTAAAAAGGACATAGCCATCCATGACCACATTCCAGTCATGCGAGCCGTCCCACCAGGTTCAGGCTGAAGGTTCAGGCTGGTCCAGAAAAGCTGCAGTACAGGTCAGGCTTAATGCATGATACAGAGCCAAAATCTATCCTCTTTGACTAAGCATGAAAAGCAAGATCTGGCATTTACAGCTGAGAGGTGTCAAAGTATCTCTAGGCAGGCTGGGTTCCATCCCTCAGAGTCTGCTTTCCTGTGTCTAGTTTCTTTTATAACAGAACTGGGTTCAAATCACAGTGGGTCTGTGGAGTAAAACCTGACTCTCTCAAAAAGACCCAGAAAAGAGTGTAGCTGACCCTGCATGTTTTTTTGCAGCTCCCAGGTCTGTCACTCTTTTGGTCTGCACAATTCTGTCATTTCTAAGGCACAGTGTTAGCAAGAATACACATGGTGGCATAGTGCTAGCAAGAATGCATGGGAACGTGATGCCCATGAATTAATGCGGTGCAGGCTCGCAGCTTGCTCTGAGAGTGGTGTCATCACGCTACAGGACACAGCATGGAAAGGGACAAAGAGAAAGCAAGTATCGATGTAATCCTGACATCCCCACGGCTGTGCATCATTGGAATCATGATCTGTACTGTGCCGTGCACAGCCTGGTTAGGGAATTGATATGGAGAGACAACGTGCCAGCTGCAGCTGTGGGAGGGCCTGCTGGCATCCTGTGGGTGAGCACAAGCAAAGAATCAGAGGTCAGCTGCTGCACAGGGTCCAGGGCATACCAAAGGTGTAACACACGGTGTGGTCTACAGCCACATGCCTGAGGTGTTGCCTCTAGGGATGAGTGGGTGGCTAGAGTCCAACTACATTTATGGACTGTTAATGGGGGGAAGCCTTCTTTGAAGCCTTCCTGGACTTCTGTATCTTTTAGGGCAGCCTCCCAAGGGACTTGGTCAATCAGTCTCCTGAACAGGCCAATGTTCGCCCTCCAGAAGTCTAAGGTTTCACTAGTCCCTCTCCTTGTTTTCTCAAGGATTGAAAACTCAATCAACTCATGATCCCTGTGCTCCAGACGACCTCCAGCCTTTACTTCTCCCACAAGATCTTCCCTGTTGACAAGAAGCATGTCCAAGAGCAGGTCCAAGTTATGAAGGCTTGAGAGTGGTATTATGCATGTGGTTCAAATGAAGAGGGAGGAACAACTGATTTGGGCATGGCCAGTTTTCTGTGAGAGATGAGCATGGAGATGGACATGGAAGAAGATCCAGTGCTCACCATGGTTTTCACTGAGCTCAACAGACCATAACACACAGGAAGAAGAAGAAATCTGCACAAATGATGATGTGCCCAGCAGACCATGCTATCTCTTTGGAAGAACCAATAGTAAAAGCTCTCCATAAAATGAAAGGTACTGTTCTTATGGGATTATTTTTAATAGTGTAAGATTACATGGGGTAAGGAAAGTAAACAGAGATTCCATAAATAGACTTCACGTATTTCATGTGCCTGTTTGGCACTGTCTATGTTGCTCCAAGAAGTAGCATGAACAACCAAAATGGTTACTATCTACTCAGAGGATAAACTGTCTTTATAAAAGGAAAGGATTGAAACCAAGCTCTGTGATTTCTAGTTCACAGTTAATTGCAGTGGACATGACTGGAGAAACATGAACACCTGAGCAGCTTTTAAAACATTTCTCTGGCATGTTCTTACTGACTCTGAGCCCTTATTTCCTCCCAGTGTCTGCATATCCTATTGCAGCATCCTTCAAATGAGATTCCCCTGAAGGACCCTACAGATATGGTCTGAGAGAAACACTGAGCAGAAGCTGCAAAGCATTCACATGAGAGAGTTCTGAGTGCTGTGGGATTTAACCAAACAGCCAAGTACAAGCTTCTGCTATGACTCATCTGGTGTAAAACTACTGCTAAGTATTGTACATAATTAAGACAACATTACTGCAGCGATACACCACTTCTTTTTCTGGTCTGGTTAAAGTCTCAAAATGGTGTAGTGTGTTCAGCCTGCAGAGCTGTGAAGAAGGTTATGAGTTCTGATGGGAGCTCATTCTGGAAGATATCATGGCTACAGTGAGGTTCATCTGTGTTATTTCTGGCGCCCTGAGTGCATACTTCAGTTGCCTTCATGAAAGGCTGTGGTTTTTATGATAATAAACACAACCTTGGATTAGCATTTGTTAGATAAGAGTCTCTGGACATCGTGATGCTTTGCTGGTTTTTATGCCTACTGATGATATTTTGTTTGAGCCACTTTTCTTAAAGAGGTGCTGTTGGATATTTCAAGTAACAGACACAAAAATGTATTTACTGTATTGACCACAGTGGTGTCAGAGAGCTATAGACCCAACATCTGAACACCAGCTGTCAGCAGGTCTAGAACATTATTGTTAGACAGCCAATGGCCCTACTGATCATTAAAATTTGTCTCCTTGTCCAAACTCTTCCCTTTAGGAATCATAGAATCATTAGGGATTGGAAGGGACCTCGAAAGATCATCTAGTCCAATCCCCCTGCCACAGCAGGATCACCTAGACCAAGTAATTTGCTTTTTGTGAATGCATGTTCTTGATTCACATCTATTGTGATGTAAAGCAAACAAATTGAGCTTACTGATGGCTCAAAAGCCATTTATTAAGGTTACTCCTTCTTATTCTTTAACTAGTAACTGCCCTTTTTGGAGCCGTGATACTGGTTCTGTTCATTGATTAACTGTCTAACTTGCAAGCTAGAGGTAGGAAGTCAGACTGCAGGATGGTGACACTCATCATTGTGGACCTTTGAACGGGAACTTTAAATCAGTGCAGAAGTTTAAACCAGGACAGAACCTATTTCCATCTGTGTATTCTAGTGGATGCCCCTGAATCATCCCAGGCAAACAAGCACATATTTCAAGACACCCAAGCCAAAGTTAGTGAGCCCCTTCATTTTGTACCAGCTGAACAAACCATAATTCGTTTGTAAATCTGAAGGTTAAGAATTCTAAGGGCCTTTCTGAGAAAATGATAATTTAATATAAAAAATAAATCAATTCCCTGCACTGCTGCTTTCTGGATGTTTCCAATCTATCAGTGAAGCAGTGAATGCTTCCTCAGCAACCAAGCATTGATGTTTTGAAAGGAAATCAAAAGCAGTGTAAGATTGTTGAGGAAAATGGTTCAGAAAGAAAAGAGCAAAACATCATACGATTCCTACAATAGCTGCAAAAGTCGGTGAAGATCACAGCTGAGAGATGGGACAAAGATCAAGGAGTCAGTAAGAGGATGTCTGCCTGCAGACCTTTGTCCTAGCGTGTGCTCCTGCAGACTCACAGCCTAAAGCTTTGTAGAGGTTGCTCTGTTTAGGGGCATCCAACCAGATCTGGAGCTGAGAGAGAGAGTGGATAAGCCTTAACTGGAGAGGGCACCTGCTGACTGTGGTTGTTACGCCGGGCTTTGTTACCGCTGTGACACGAGTTGCACAGTCTCTGGACATGCGGGAGAAATACTGCACAGTCCCCTCCTCTGTCACACTTCAACATTAGATAAGCAAACAGGGGCCTTGCTGTGGGAGCACGCTGGAGTTTTCCTCCTGATGCCATCTCTCAGGTGACTTTTTACTTTTACTCCAACCATGAGCTTGCTACAAGCACAAAGGGAGAAGTTTTCGTGTTCCGCTGTGCACATTGACAGCGGTTTTGAGGATGCAGCCAGAATGTGGGGCGTTTAAGAAGGCGTTAATTTCTTCTGATGTTCTCCTTTGTCGAACCACAATGCAAAATGTTACAGAGGGAATAGCAAAGGAAAGAAATTGTGGATTTCACAAAACCCAAAGCCTACAGCTTGTGCTGGATGGGCATATTTGGAACACATCTGTGATTATGAAATGACTTTTAAATTGCTTTTGAACATCATCTGGATAATGAGTTATGCTTTCAATTTCCTCTCTCTCTCCAGAACATCCTCTGTTAACAAACCAAACAGTTGTGATGTTTTATATCCCACACTTGAATCTGCTTCTCAAAACTCGCTTCCTTAAATACGCAATTATTCAGCTCTTTTGCACAAAGATAAGGTTGGTCCTGGGACTGAAAGATGGATGAACAACCCACTTTGGCAACCGTCTTTGAAACCAGCCAAGAAGCAGCTACACTAGAGACTTGTTAAGCTGCAGCACCGTGTTGCAAAAATGCACTTCCAACAGCAGCTGAAGTGCTTCTGTACAAACAGACATTGTACAGCCTCGATTTGTTTGAGCCTGTCGCAGGCTCTAGGCATAAGCCTGCAGGTGGAATTGCACAGCTGCTGTTAAGATGTGCTCCAGCGTTTTGTCACGTATGGCCCTGCTCCCTACATCTGTGTTTATATGAAGAGAAAAAGCTGTTCTACAAGAAATTCGGGCATTTTTTTTAAAGTATTTTTGTTCTGAACTGGGAGTTTTAAACTGAAATGAAATGTAGTAAATTTTTAATCCCAGAGATCTCGTAATTGAGCGTTCTTGAAACATTGCGTGTCGGCAATGTTGAAATGCTTTGTGACATTAAGATTGAAACATTACATGTCTACATATGTTCCCAAATTAATTAGAACCAACTGTCAACCAAGATTGCCTGGATCGTGTATTACCCACCCTCTAGATGCAGGAAGAGCTCTGATCTGATCTAGCTTCTTGGCTGAGGTGCAATGCTCCAAGAGCGCTGTTACTCAGCCTAGCTCTAAAACAAGCGTATTCACTTGTGCACGACCTACAGCTGGACCTACTCGATCCTGGTCAGCTCAAGTGGCTGGGACATATCAAGTAGCACTGGTGAGGGCACATCTGGAGTACTGGGTTTAGTTTTGGGCACCACAGTGCAAGAAGGACGTTGAGCTGCTGGAGCGTGACCAAAGACTGGCAAAGAAGCTGGTGAAGGGCCTGGAGGACGGGTCTTATGAGAAGCAGCTGAGAGAACTGGGGTTGTTTAGCCTGGAGAAAAGGAGGTTGAGGGGAGACTTTAGTGCTCTTTACAACCTGAGAGGAGGCTGGAGGGAGGTGGGGGTTGGTCTTTGCTCCAAAGTCACTAGCGACAGGCCAAGAAGAAATGGCCTCAAGTTGTGTTTGGACATCAGGAAAAAGTTCTTCCCTGACAGAGTGGTCAGAGTGGAACAGGCTGCCCAGGGCCAGGGTGAAGTCGCCACTGGAGGTATCTAAGAAACATGTAGATGTGGCCCTAGGGAACAAGGTTTAGTGAGCAGGGTGGGGTTGGGTTGATGGTTGGACTGGATGATCTTGGAAGTCTCTTCCAACTGTAATGATTCTATCATCTTGTACCTGATCTT
Source organism: Rhinopomastus cyanomelas (assembly GCA_013400115.1). Classification (NCBI taxonomy): domain Eukaryota; kingdom Metazoa; phylum Chordata; class Aves; order Bucerotiformes; family Rhinopomastidae; genus Rhinopomastus; species Rhinopomastus cyanomelas. The sequence continues at coordinate 61,806 of VXBP01002896.1, forward strand.
TGGTGTGAGTTGGTCAGTGACACAGGGTACAGGCACTATGCTTGTGCTTGTAGGTGATTTGGGTTTTCTTTGGCTTATAGATTCTGTCCTGGATGTCTGAGATGACTCGCACTGAGCAGGGGCTGTGGTAGTTCGGGCACAGCACACGTGATACGCATCTGACACTGTGTGCAACAAGTGAGCCCCTCTGGAGCTGAGAGCTGCAGCTAGTTTGAGCACTAGGCTGGCCATGAGATCATTTCTTCAGAACATTTTGGTGTTATGGAATCAGCATTTGCTGTAAGAAGACTGATGCTCTGGAAAAAGGTAAAGAAGCACTCTGAGTTGGGAGTGAGGATGAGGGACTGAATATATTGTTTGTTCTGCTTTATCACTAGATGCAACAGCCATTCAAAATGGAGTTGTTGTCAATAGTCTCTGAGACAGGGTCATACAAATAATGTTACCCCTGTTCTCCAAGTTACAGTCCCTCTTCTTGGTATCATCACCTGAGGGATCAAGTAGATTTGATGCTGAGGATAAGAGCTTCTCTCTGTGGGCTTAAGAAGACAAAGGGATACTGAAGCAGTTGCTTTAGAAAAGTCTCTTTATCCATCCCAAACATATGGTACGGGTGGTGAAATTTAGTTAGGAAAATGTTTTGTCTAGAACAGCTTTTCCTGCTTAAGCCTCTGTAGTTGCAGATTTGCTTTCATGTCCTGTCCTTTTGCAGCTGAAACAAAAATTGAGAGGCTGTCCAGACATGTTTTTGAGACATGTCCTTGCACCCTTTAAGGCCTCAACTCCAGCAAACCATAAACCAGTAAATAGTAAATCTAGCTGGATATAAATCTGTGAATATTGTCCCTTATGAAAGAATCCTGTGCCCCAGCTTGGCTTCTCTCCTACTCTTTCTGCAAGAAACTGGGGCAGCCCCTAGTACCCAGTCAACTGAATGCTTTGGCTTCAGATGTCTGTAAGAACAGGAGTGAGAACCTGGGCTGTATTTCTGCAACAGACAATGTGATTGTTTTCTGATGCTGGTACAGTCACTACACCTACAGTTATATTTCTGTCTGAGGAAGCAAAACGCCTTCACAGCCGAGCACAAAAAGACGTTTGTGTTTTCCAAACCCGAATTCATGCGTCTGTCTGTACACTGCAAGCTGACACTTCATGTAAGAAATGTTTTACACAATAGGCAGTGGCAGCCACGTACTTCTGACACAAAGAGGGTGTCCTGAGCTGTATCCTGTGCATCACTGATAACTACTAGCAACAGTATCTTCCGTAAAAGGCCTCAAAACCAAAATACAATCCTTTGAGTTTTTTATGCTTAGGCTAGGACTCACCTCACCTCCCCGCAGGCACTGGCAGCGTAGACACACATGGCAGGAGCCATCACTCCAAGCTCCCTTTGCAGTCAATACAGGCAACGTGAACTTTTAGGCCATGATTCATCTGACCTATTTACATGTCTGCTGTAGGAGGAGATGAATCACTGCCTAGACTAGATTCACGTGGAGGATAAAGGAAGCCTAAGATAGCCAGCTCGGATGTAGATGCTTACATAGATCTACGCTTAGAATTTAGATTTGCAGTTTGAAACAACAAGTTTTTCAAAGGGTTAAATTTCCTAAGCCGTGTTTTCCTGGCAGAACGTTTGTATGAATATACATACAGATATCATTTATCTTCCTGCAACAGAAGTATTTGCAACAATATCTTTTTTAAAACTGGCCCTATATCCCCTTCTCCAAATGTTCCACCATCTGAAGAGCTGCCATTTCATCTCCCTCTGCTTCTGCCCCTCTTCCACACGGGCAGACACGTGCGCTCACGCCACGTTTCAGAGCTGGGCCTTCTGAATTTCCAGCATTGCCTCAAAAGACACGGCTCTGCCTGGTAAACAGAGCTGTTACACACAGATGTATATTAACTGGCCTCGTTGTTTAAAAAAACAGAAGCAAAATATGCAAACAAAACCACCAAATGAACATTTCCCAATCTGACTTCTGCTTAAAGCCAACGTTTTTAAATTTGTCTTTACAGCTAGAATCTACTCTGCTCTGTCTGCAGCCTTGGTGAGGCAGAGCACTGTGGGGAGAGGAACATCAGCTGCTGGGAGACAAGTACTGATGCCGAGAAGGGGGAAGACAGACTTGATCATCTACAGGTCCAAGTTCCTGAGCGGAGCTCTGAGAAGACAAGAGAGAGGTAATGTGTTGTCTTGTTGTGTGTGGAAGAGCAGAGCTGAAAGATTCTTTCTTTATGGAGGGTAAGGCTGATGTCCTTGCAGGTACGCTTGTGCGCATCACAGAATGTTAGAGGTTGGAAGGGACCTCAGAAGATTATCTAGTCCACCTCCACTGCCAGAGCAGGATCACCTAGGACAGGTCACACAAGAATGTGTCCTGGCTGATTTTGAACATCTCCAGGGAAGGAGACTCCACAACCTGTCTGGGCAGCCTGTTCCAGTGCTCTGTCAACCTCACCATCAAAAATGCTGTGGTGTAACTGCAGCCACGCTGTACTGTAACGACCTGAACCTCCACTCCTGCAAATGGCACAAGGGCAATATTTTTTAAAATGAAGAAAGGAAGCCACCCTGTTGCAGACCTTTACAATGCTCAGCTGCTTGGAGTAGCACCAGTAGTAGTAGGCAAAATATCCCTTCCATCCAGCCACTGGCAGACAGCACAGCATTTACATGAGCACCTGGATCATCAGTTTGCTTGAGACAGATCTTGGCACAGCCTCTCACTGGCTGTAAAGCATCACTACCTCTTGTGTTTTGCAGGATTTTTTTCCCCCCACAGATTTCTGCCTGGCATGGGAAGACTTGGAACAGAGTGGTGCTGGCTCTAGCAGCAAATCAAACTCTATTTTGGATAACGCTTTATAGTGCGACCCTACATAGCAGCCATTTGAGGGCTTTTCTGTTTGAGAGCTGGAGGAAGGCCTGTCCATTAGGAGGCTATAGAGAGGTGGGGGTTGGTCTCTTCTACCAAGTCATTAGTGACAGAACAAGAGGAAATGGCCTCAAGTTGTGCCAGGAGAGGTTTAGATTGGATATCAGAAGAAATTTCTTCCCTGACAGAGTGGCCAAGGATTGCTACAGGCTGCCCAGGGAGGACGTGGAGTTGCCATCCATGGAGCTGTTAAAAAAATTAGTAGACGTTGCTCTGGGGGACATGATTTAGTGGGTGTGCTGGGGTCAGGTCGATGGTTGGGACTGGATGATCTTGTAGGTTTCTTCCAACCTTACTGATTCTGTGATTATCCAAAGTCCATTGCATGGAAAAGGGTGCTCATGACTGCAAAGGTCTTTGGCAAAAGTCATGAGCATCTGAAGGCTGCCTCTGAGTTAAGAACACAGCCTCGTGGTTCTGCACAGAGTTCAGCGCAGAAGCAGCTGCAGGAAGATAGAATGCTCTTTCACCAGTCATTCCAGTGCATCATTCATTAAATATAAGACCCTACAGGAAAGTCAGGGTTCTGTGTTCTCTGTGTGCCCTCCTGCATCAGCCCTGACGTCAGTAGTTTCAAACCATCGAAGTTAAATCAAGGCCAGTGCAGTCCAGTGGGCAAGGGAGAGCAAACGCTGGGATAACGAGAAAACACCTGCCATCTGGAGCTGTCAGGAGCATGGATTTACATCACTCCCTACAAATGAATAAATTACAGCCTGTGAAATGTTAACTCTCCCTAGATGCAAGGCCTCACTCCTGCCTTGGCCGCCAAGAGCTGCGGTCTCTCTGCTTTCCACATGATCATCAGCTTCAGCTCTTCACCCTCGAGAGCTGCGCTCGGGCGCGGAGGGGCCCCTGCAGCTGCCGCTGCCGCAGCGCGATGGCTGCCGCGGGGTTTGTTGGGCTGCGCTCGCTTGCGCTCTCCCTCGATCTGACAAAGTTTTTCTCCTGCCTCTGACAGCCATGCAGCCGCTTGGGGAAGCGCATGATTTCCTCGGGAGTCAGCAGTTCTCATTCGTGCTGCGGGCCTCCCGCAGGCAGGACACCAAGGAGACGCTGCTGTCGGGTTCCACCACGTTGCCGCGGCAGCGGCAGTTTTGGGAACTGAAGTGGCGGCTGAGAGCGGGGAGAGAGACACAAAGCGCCTCACGGCGTGTACAAATCAGGGTGGAAGGAGAAGAAAACGTCATCAGCCAGCCTCCTCCCCCAGAAGGCTGCTTGTGTTCCTGTGCCAAGGGTGCTGCTTGCCCTCCAGATGGTTTCTGCAGAGCCCATCTGTGGAGAGGTGAGTCAGTAGCAAGCACAGCTCAGGATGCCAGCAACAGCACCGGCGCTGTTCCAGCAGAGTGACTGCGCTCCCGAGGTGGGAAGGGCAGTGGAAGGGGTGTCCCCTGGCTAGGTGGCTTTCTGTGCTCCGTGCCTGACAGTCTGCTGGGGGAGGCGGGAGAGAGACTCGGCGCTTTGGCTCTGAGACAGTGCAGTGCAGCACCACGCACTTAGCTGCCTCCAAAGCCACTGTGGCCTGGAGCTGCACCTCAGCGGCCAGCTCAGGTTGCTGGTGAAGGTGAACTGGACCCGGTACTGACCCCTGGGGAGCACCAGTAGCTGCAGGCCTCCAGCTGGATTCTGCGTTGCTGATCACAACCCTCTGGGTTCTGTTGTTCAGCCAGTTTTCAATTCACCTAATAGTCCAATCATCTCACCCACTTTTCCTGAGTTTTCCTATGAGGATGTTATGGGACAGTGTCAAAAGCCTTGCTGAAGTCAAGGTAGACAACATCCACTGCTCTCCATTTACCCATTTGGCTGTGCCTTCGTAAAAAGATGTCAGATTAATCAAGGAAGATTCCAGAGGTTTTAGGCTTCGCTGGTGCTATGAGCCTGGAAGCCATAGCTGTCTGAAGGACTATGGGCCCCTCTTCACTGTGTATCCCCACAACTTTATCTGCAGCTGAATCACAGAATCACAGAGCATTAGGAACTGGAAGGGACCTTGAAAGATCATCTAGTCCAATCCCCCTGACACAGCAGGATCACCTAGACCAAGTCACATAGGAACACATCCAGGTGGGTTTTAAATGTCTCCAGAGAAAGAGACTCCACAACCCCCTGGGCAGCCCCTTCCAGTGCTCTGTCACCCTCACTGGGAAGAAGTTCCTTCTGATATTTATGTGGAACCCCCTATGTTCCAGCTCACACCCATTGCCCCTCATCCTATCAGTAGGTGACATTGAGAAGAACCTGGCGCCATCCTCATGACACTCACCCTTTACATATTTATAAACATTAATGAGGTCACCTCTCAGTCTTCTCTAGGTTAAAGAGCCCCAGCTCCCTCAGCCTCTCCTCATAAGGGAGATGTTCTACTCCCCTTATCATCTTTGTAGCTCTGCACTGAACTCTCTCCAGCAGTTCTGTGTCCTTCTTGAACTGAGGGACTCAGAACTGGTCACAATACTCCAGATGCAGTCCCACCTGGGCAGAGAACCTCTCTCAATCTGCTAACCATCCCCCATGTCCTCAGAAAAGCCTTCCAGTCTCCCATTTCTTATGCCCTTATGTCATTAAGGAACTGAAACTTCAGTGCCCAAGCTGTTTCCTTAGCCAAGGAAATGTTCCTGGTAAGCTGGGTTGGGGTGAGACAGGCAGGGAGAGGGAGACAAAAAGCAAAGGCATGGCCACAGGAGCAGCAGATCATTGGAGGTGGTGTGGGAGGGTTTGACCACCCTTTCATCGCTGTCCTATTGCAACAGGAGGGAGGAGGATATACAGAGGTTACTTAACTTAACGTTTTCCAGGATTTTATTGCACTTCAGAAACTCTGCAAGGGAGAAGGGAAAACCCCCACCAAAAAGATCTGAAAAGAAGGTACTCTTCCTAACTGAAAAACTTCTTTTAAAAGCTTGCTGCTGTTAAATAGCTGCTGCATTTCAAATTGCTGTTTTCAGGAGCTTTGGGAAGAAGTTGTGTTCTCAGTGTCTTAGTCATGGCTGTCTCATTGCTACATGCTCACGCAGAAATACATGTGAAAGCAGTTTTGACTAGCTCAGATAGAAGTCTCTGATCAGCCTACATCTGAGATTTCTCTTAAGGTCATCAGTGGGAGAGGAATAAGTGGGGTTTTTTCTCTTCTCATTTTCCCATTCCCCTCTCCTTCTCCACTTCCCTCCATCTCTTTCTCAGGTGTGGATTGTCTGAGTGCAGGAGTTAGCTCTTTATGTGCTGTGTGTTGGTGTGCGTAGGGACAAAGCCACTCTTACCTAGTTTTTTGTTCAATAATGCTGTCTTGAAGGGTGGGAGAGTGAATGATTTTCCAGTCCTTTTACCTGAAACTCCTTAATGTTCTTAAGGCCCTGCTTCCCCATGGCAAATACGTCATTGCTAGGCTTCCCTCTTCTTCTCCCACCCCTCTTCTCTTATTCATGTCTTTTAACAAATACAAAATTCGTTCCAATCCTTAGAGAGCTGTGCTCCATCATTAGTCTGATGTTTTCTGCCTCTCGAGTTTTCTTGATGTGTAGCCCACTGATCACACTGCTTCTGGTTCCTCCTATCTGTTGCTGGCTCATGTTTTCTCTTTCCTTGCATTCTTCCTTTCTTTCATGGCATTACGTTTTTAATATAGGATGTCTGAAGGAACGAGCCCCGACAAGGAGAAGAAACCTCTTCTGAATGGGAGAAGAACTGTCCCATCAAGCAGCTCTAATGGTGAAGAAAATGAGGTCCCTGAGATGGAGGCTTTTGGATTGTTACCTAGAGGATTTCATCCAAAAGGTACAGCATTCAATGAAGCCATCATTTTGTTGTTGCATCTTCCACACTTGCCTCTGCTCAGGTCTGTGAATTAAACCCAACATACTTTTTTCCTTACATGTTTTGATCAAGGGCTACTAGTGCTGCTCATGAAAAGCTTCCTAAAAACCCTGACATTCATGGGAATGTTAGTGCCATGTTATGGTGGGGAAAGTGGAGAAAAAGAGTGAGTAGTTTTCAGTTTGAACTGTGGGAGGGGTTAAAAAAAGCCAAGAATGGGTTTTCTCAGTTTAGTCACAGTTCACAGTCACAGACTCACTTTAGGACTTGCTGGCTTCAGGCACGGCTGTGGGCGAAGGAAGGGGGCAGGAGGAGCCTTCCCTCTTAATATTCCTACGGATTTGTACAGCTTTAACTGCTGAGATGGAAAGAAGAACTTGAAGATGACAACTCAGGGTAGCCAGGTGTAATAATTAATGCTCATATGGGATGAAAGAGCGCTTAATAAAATGGGCAAGCATTAATTGCTGCATTTACACATTGGGAAACTGGCAAAAGCAACCTGATTTTATCCCAAAGCATTACCATGTACTGCAACCACACATCCTCCCCATTTCTTTTAAGAGCATTTCTTTCTAAAAAATGCCTGAGCAAACCAGCTGGCATGTTAAGACTGTAGAAAATTTGCTTGAACCTTTTCAGACAACCCTTTAGCTCTGAGGCAGCTGTGTGTGTTACAGTTGTCAAATGTCATGCAGTATGGGTCCTGACTAGATCCTGCTTCAAAAGCAGTAGTCTAACAGACATTGGAGATGTGTAAGGAAGTGGGAGACCTTAGAAGAGATCAAGAGAAAGATCCCTCTTGCTTTTTTAAGTGCTTCACATCAGGCTGTGAATGAAGTACAGTCCTGATGGATCAGAGCCTCTTGCTGCAGAAATGCAGTGGAAACAGGACCATCAGGTCAAGTGAGTGGTAGTAGGAAGACAAAAAGCACTTCAGGTGATGCTGCTGGTGAAAAACACTCAGACCTTGTCCAAAGCAAAAGTTTGTTTGGCCATAGAATAAACCTGACTGTAGGACAGGTATGGCTGAAAAATAAAGTTGTGCCAAACAGCCAAAGTCTTTTTGTACAGAGAGATCAGCTCTGCTCTGCAGTTCAGCTCTGCGATGTTTGTAGCAACAAGAAGCAAGGAGTGACCTGGAAGGGTCAGCAGCAGCATTCCTGTTTGAGTGCACATCAGCTGTGTTCCAAACCTGTGATGTCAGCTGATGTAAGGATGATCTCTGGACGCATGTTTTCCGGTAGGATGCTTAAGTCACCTGTCAGACCACATTAAAAGTTAGCTCAGTGGAGCTGAACCTGCCCAGAGCACTCATAGTGTTGTGCTTGGGGGTTAAAGTGAGTGTCTGCAGGCAGATAAGGGGCAGCAGAGTACAACAGAGCTCTAATGCTGCCGGCACATCCTTGCAGATGACTGCTTATGCCAGCTCCTTCCCTTTTATTCCTGCACACCTCAACTTCTCTGGGCTGTCCAAATTATTTGTAGCAGTTCCCACATTTAATTGCCATAGCACACTGGAAAAAGGACACAGATGCTTTGCTCCCTGCTGTTACAGCCGAGCTGTTTTCTACACTTTGGAGTAGGTTTGCACACCTGCTATAAACATCTAAACATCAGTGTCTTTATCTGTGTCAGATCACAGTCAACACGGAGCCATCCCATTAGTGGAGGTGAGGGCACACGCTGCCTGGACAGGCAGTGGGTGTCACCTCCAGGGTGAACTGTACTGTCCTTTCAGCTCCACTAGCTGCAGCAACCAGCCAGCAGCTGGCCATAAGAAGTTGTTTTATACCAGGCTCACATCATTTAGATTCCTAAATCTAATTGAATTCTGCCCTTGATCTGTGCGATGTAGGAGTCTGCAGCTAAGCTAGTCACCCTTGTTTCCCTTGACACTCAGCAGAGAGAAACAGGCATTTTTAGGGTGTGATTCATTTGACCTATTTTAGCTACTACTCTGGGATGAGGTAAAGCCATGTGCTTGACTAGCTCTCTGCTGACACCCACTTCTGCTCGGCTAAATCACAGCCAGAGTTAGCAGCGGAGACTGCCAGGAGCGGCTGCCTCCCTTGCCCAGTCGGAGTGCTGCCTGCTGGGGGAGCCCGGCTGGCTTGCAGGAGAGATGCTCGGTGAGGAGGATGCACAGCCCCCGAGTGCTTCTTCAGCAAGAAGCCCGTGTCTCTGTGAACACGACTGCGCTGTACCTTTTCCTAGCCAACTCATCTTACAGCAATGTGTTCTGAGTGGGTCTGGTGCTTACAGCTGCTCGGTGGGAGAAAACACAGCCCTGCAGCCCCATGGTCTGCGAGCTCCCCACGCACTCTTCTTTGCACAGTTCAGCAAATCTTTAGGGATTTCTGCTTCCCCTGTTGGCAGAGTGATGGGCACCTCCTTTGGAAACTTACAGTGTTAAGTTTGTAATCCCAAACCCTTTCTTTCAGGTCCTCTTCAGTAGAGGCTTTGACACTATTTCTGAAGGCATTCTCCTGGAGAAACTGTCTGCTCATAGCTTGGATGAATGCACTGGACAAAAATCTGGCTGGATGGCCAGTCTCAGAGTTGTGTTGAATGGAGTTAAATCTAGTTGGTGGCCAGCCACAAGTGTTGTTTCCCACAGCTCAGTGTTTGGGCTGCTTCTGTCCAATATGTTTACCAAGTCTGCGGATACCAAGTTAAGTGGGTGTGTTCATCTGCTTCAAAGTAGAGAAGCTATGCAGAGGGATGTGGACAGAGTCTGTCAATGGGTCAAGGCCAATCGTATGAGGTTCAACAAGGCCAAGTGTCAGACCCTGCACTCAAGCCACGACAACCCAATTCAATTTTTTAGGTTTGTTGGAGAGTGGTTGGAAAACTGCTTGTTGGAAAAAGGCTTCTGACTAGCCAGCTGAATATGAGCCAGCAGCATGCCCAGCTGGCCAAGAAGGTCAGCGGAAACCTGACTTGCGTCATAAATAGTATAACCAAAGGGAGGAGGAAAGTGATTTTCACCCTGTGCTCACCATTGGTGATGCCACACCTTATCTGTCCAGTTTTGGGCCCCCCAAACATCGAGTGTACTCTGTTGCATGCACATTGTTCCTTGATGAAGCAACACTGGGGAAAGGAAGGACAGATCCTCTAGTTATGCGGATATCAACGCTGACCTTCCAACATACTGACTCCTTCCCTCTCTGTTCATTTACATGTCTCTGCAGATTACCTGCAAGTTGTGGACATTCACATGTTCAAGGAGCCCAATGAGATCAACAAGGTGCAGCACCACACTGACAAGTACTACAACCCCAAACTGATAGTCCGTCGGGGACAGCCTTTCCAAATCCAGATTGACTTCAGCCGGCCTTACGAGCCAGACACAGACCACATCTGGCTGGAGTATTTGATAGGTAAGTGCCTGGCAAAGGCTGTGTTGTATCAGCTGAGTAAGGCTGGCCATTCTTATAAACTGGAACACAGCAGTACTTAGGGTCTAGGTCTTTTCCTGTTACAATGATAAAAAATAAAACCAGACTTAACCAGAGGCAAGGAAGTGTTTTTCTGAACAGGACCTAGATCCTTACTTGAAGAATTCATCAGAATTACTTGTGAGAGAAGAATGGGTGGTATTTGGGGCTTTCTGTTTAGCAAGAAGCTGTGCTTCACCGAGCTTTTAAAGTTATCTCTGGTGAAGTATCTCTGGAGAGCGCTGCTTTCAGCTCTGAGGTCCCCAAGAGAAGGAGGACACAGACCTGTTGGAGTGAGTTCAGAGGAGCATCACAAAGATATTTGGTGGGATGGAACAATTTTCCTATGAGGAGAGGTTGACAGAGTCAGGATTGTTCTGTCTTGAGAAGAGAAGGGGTCCTACGAGAAAGCTGGACCAAGATTTTTTACCAGTACAGGTAGTGATAGGACAAGGGGAATGGCTTTATACTGAAAGAGGGTAGGTGTAGATTAGATGTAAGGAAGAAGATCTTTGCTGTGCAGGTGGTGAAACACTGAAGCCGGTTACTCAGAATGCTTGTGGATGCCCCTTCCATGGAAATGTTCAAGGCTGGGTTGGATGGGCCTTTGGGCAACCTGATCTTGTGGGAGGTGTCCTTGTCCGTGGTAGGGGTGTTGAAACTAGATGATCTTGAAGTCCCTTCCAACCCAAACTGCTGTATGGCAGTGCTGAAAGGTAGGTGGAATAGGAAACATCTTTTATTAGTGTTTAGGAGGTGCAGGGAGAAGTCTGTTGTATAGGCTGGGAGAAATGACTGTGTGTGAACTAGGATAACAAAAGGTTGAGTATGGAAGGAGAGGAAATTACACAGGGTGATAAAAATAGGAGGGCTTGCAACTTTGCAGGTTGCACTTGAAGCTGACTTGGTAACAAGGAAGAAGGTTCAATTATTGTCAATTTGGACCAGAGACTTTCTCAGGGCTGTATCAAAGGCTTTCTCAAATTCATCCCAAAAAGAGCAAGAAAGCATTTTTCCATTTACTGACAGATAGTCATCAAATGTTGGGTTACTGAAGGTGCACATCTAGAGAAGGGCATGACCTTGCTAGAGAAGGGGAAAAGCAAGCAACAGAATGGTGCTTCCTGTTGTGCTCCAGAGATGGTCCCACTGAATGCTGCTCCCTACATCAGCTTCATCTAGAGTGATCTAGGAATTCTTCAGAGCTGGGGATGTTTTTTAACATTACATGTTAAGATGTCAGTGCCAGGGCTGTTCAACCTAGAGAAAAGGAGGCTGAGAGGAGACCTCTACAACTACCTGTAGGTAGATTGGAGTGAGGCAGGTGTTGACCTTTTCTCCCTAGTGACTAGTGATAGGACAGAGGAAATGGGGTCAAGTTGTGCCAGGGGAGGTTCAGATTGGATCTTAGGAAAAACTTCTTAGTGGGGAGGCCTTGGAATGGAGCGGATGGAGGCACCATCCCTGGAGGAGTTCAACAAACAGGCAGACATGGTGTTTCCGATCCGTAATGATTCTATGATTCTATGATTCAGGAGACGGTTTACTCATTGAGGACTGGACTTCATGGTTGGACTTGATGATCTTGAAGATTTTTCAAACTTTTATTATTCTATCACTTTAAAGTAGGTTTGAATTGATGTTTTAATTTACTTTCCTGAGAGGTGCAGATCTGAAACTTGTAACGTTTACTTTTTTCCACTGTTGAATGATGACAGTGTCGTCATTTGTTAGATTCATTGCCTTTAAAGCTAGGTGGACATTCAGTTCTTAAACATAAGTACAATGAAAAGGTTACTATCTGCGCATTTTTTTCTTGGGTCTCTTCTTTTTAATTTAAATTTGGGTTGAGAGGGATGTTGTGACAGTCTGGTGAATGATTAGTTGAACAGCCACAATTGCCTTTAAAATTTAATATGCATAAACATCATTAGTTCTTTGGGGATTTAATTAAATTCAAGACTGATCCCTTAATCCTTATATGTTTAAAACAAACAGCTGTAGCAAGAAATAGTGGAAAAGGAAACATTTGGGGTTTATTGCATTGTGTGCAGGTTGCATTTGTTTTAGTCAGATAACCCAATATTGGAAGAAGAAATTTAACAGAGCTTTTGGCATTGCACAGTCCACTAAAGAGGACATAGTCACTTACATTCCTATTGCTCTTTCCTAACACATCTGGCCATGTGTTAGATTCATACCTTGAATCTCTAAACATGGGTGAAAATCATCTCATTCTCATCCATGATACGAATGGAGTTAAATGCAGCCTGAGCCTGGGGAGACTGCAACAAACTCAGCTCTTTCAAATGACCTCATTAATATCTATAAATATGTGAAAGGTGGGTGACAGGAGGATGGAGCCAGGGTCTTCTCAATGTCATCTAGTGATAGGATGAGGGGCAATGGATGTAAGCTGGAACATAGGAGGTTCCATATAAATATGAGAAGGAACATCTTCACAGTGAGAGTGACAAAGCACTGGAACAGGCTGTCTGTGGGGGGGTTGTAGAGTCTCCTTCACTGTAGATGTTTAAAACCTTCCTGGATATGTTCCTATGTGACTTGGTCTAGGTGATCCTGCTGTGTCAGGGGGATTGGACTAGATCAGGGGTCCTCAAACCCCGGCCCGCGGGCCGGATACGACCCCTCAGGGTCTCTGATGCAGCCCGCTGATATTTAACCCCCCACCACCGTTGGGGGTTGGGGGGCAGAAACCGAGCAGCTGCATATGACTTCCTGCTGACTTCGCGGCCGGGCGGCTCCCCTGTCTCTCCCTCCCTCCCTCCAGCTCCCAGGCAGGACAAGCCAGGCAGCACAAGCTATAGCCTGCCCCTCGACACTGTCTGCAGGACAGTGAACTGGCCCCCTGTTTAAAAAGTTAGAGGACCCCTGGACTAGATGATCTTTTGCGGTCCCTTCCAATCCCTAATGATTCCATGATTCTGTGAATCCTGACTCAACAGTTGACTTTCTCTCCCTGTTCTGCTCAGTTTCTGTCATTTGCATGAAATGGGAATGGTAGTGATGGTGTCCCAAGTGTGGTGGCTGGCAATCAGCAGAAGGAAGCTCTGCGCTCTAGGACACTGTGCAGTGCTGTTGCCCTCCCCTGGTTTTTAGGAAGCTGCTTCTGTGAGCTCCACTGCCCCCTCGCTACACGGAACTTGGCTCACAGGCATCCGACAGGGAGAAGTGATGTTGACGCTCCTGTTCCAGGAACTGGCTAATAGTCAGTGCTGCACAAATGGTCTTTGTGCACATGTTGGTGAAAGCACAGTGCATTTGTTCTCAGAGGCTAGCAACAAAGAGCAAACAAAAACAGTCCACAGAGGAGAAAGGCATCACTCAGAGATGATTGGCTTGACTGGCTACTTCTCCTTTTGTGGCAAGTGTGATGTTTAGCTCCCTAAAGCTAAAGAAAGAGGACGTTCCTTGTACTTAGGAAAGGGTACTGAGTACTCAAGGTTTCAGTGCTGTGCTCCCCACAGTACAGACAGATGTGGCCATTTTCTTCCAGGTTTCTTCTGCCTGAAAAGCAGGCAGTCACCTCTCATCATGCCTGCTGTGTAGAAAACAGAGCCCAGGACTAAAGTTTTGCCTAGGCTTCTCTGTGAGCAGAGGAGAGGAACAAGCACCTCCAGGTGGCAGTTTAGTCCTGCTATCTTAATATGGGAAGAGGTGTTTTAGGTTTCTCTCTTCCTCACTTGACTCCTCTATGGACCATGTTCTGACTTTGAGATTACCAAAGGCAGGAGAGGTGAACTCTACCTTTTAGTATGGTCAGACAGAAGTTACACCTGGGGACTGGCTCAGACACCAGCCACACAGTAAAGGCAGCTTGAGCCTGGAGCTTTTTTGTCCTGAAACAAGGGTTATACCTCCCAAGGAAGTGCTGAGTTTGAGAGATTAAAGTGATGCACAGAGGTATCGGCAGGTTGTTGCAAAATGACCTTTCCAAGGAGCTGTCTGTGTGCCTGAGCAGTAGACTTTAAATGGAGCAGCAGAACTGTATAATAACCTGGACTGGACAGACCTCCAGAGGTTTCATGTCCAAGTTCTTTCCCAAAGTAGGTCCACTTTATTGTAGCTGCTAAGAGCCTTGCCCTAGGGACAAGTTTTGTGTGTCTCCAGGGTGGGGAGGTGCCCCCAAGTAATGTGGGCCAGGCAGTCCATTAATTTTTTAGGTGTTTCCCTGTTCTGTTCTCATAAGGTACAAAGGTACTTCTGGTAGGAATGGCTAGTCTTGGCTTCCAGAGAATTCAGCTGAGCACGGGAAAACTCTGTGTTTCTTTTCTGCAAGGCTGTGTTCTACAGTGAGGGCTGTTTATAAAACAACATTTAAAGCTGTTCAGAGTTATTAGTTCCCAGCATTGCCCTTAATCCACAACAGAATTGTGTACCTGAAAAATGTGCCAATGGTAATGATTTGATCCTGGTGTGTGCAGAACTGTTCTATTTCACGCATTCTGGATGTGTTCCTGTGTTACTTGGTCTAGGTGACCCTGCTGTGGCGGGGGATTGGACTAGATGATCTTTCAAGGTCCTTTCCAATCCCTAATGATTCTATGATTCCTTATTTATTCCCTAAAATTTAGGGCTTTATCTTTTCCCCCTTATGTCTACTTCTTTTGCATCATTATAAAGAAGATTAGTGATGCATGAAAGGCAATAGAGACTGCTTATCCTTCTAATTGATAGTCAATCAAGGCTACCTTGTATAAATGCTTCTTGTGTCATGTGAAACCAAGTCTGAAACAGTCAATGAACAATCTTCAGTGACAACCTTTTTTCATCCACAGCTCATTTAAAACCAGTTACAGAGAGTATTCATGGACAAAATTGTGTTAAACATATATGTAAATACATTAGTAATTCATCCCAGTCTCTCGGGGGTACTTATTCTCATATTCTTCTGTGATGATCCCTTATGACTAAGGTCCTTTTTTGCTCTAACAGATGATTTTATTTTGAGTCATCATCAGTGAAAGTGGCTGAAGTGCTAACATGAATTATTACAATTCAGTTTTGCACATAAAGCTTCATTAAATTAGGACCGTACTCATCTGCTGAAGTATGGAAAACAAGGAATGTGCCAAAAAATCTGTGTAGAAAACTATTCACTGATAAAGAGTAATTGGATGTTATTCCAGTTCTTGTGTTGGACTTCAGACCTGTCTCAGTACCTGTGGTTTGGGAGCTGCTCCATCACTACATAATTCCTTCCTCTCAGCCCACTTTTTGGCTTTGAGGGAAAAGGTAAGCATCATCCGTTGGGACATATACATGTTTTGGGCTGGGGTTGAGGTGAAAGAGCCCTGAGAGAAATGTTTTATCCAGTTCCCCACTGTGGGAACAGTTTCAGTTTGCTCAGTGTCCTAGTGAAGAGAAAGGAGCCAATGACTCTATCTATCTTGAGTCACCATCTCTGGATGTATTTAAAGGTCATTTAGATGTGATGCTTAAATATATGGTCTAGCAGTGAACTTGGTAGGGTTGGGTTATTGATTGGACTTGATCTCAAGGATCTTTTCCAACCTGAATTATTCTATTGTCTTCTATCAGCTCTGTGTGATGATGGGGATACTTTGGGCTACTCTTGGATTTCCATGATGTTTAGTTCAGCCTGGTAAAGTAGGGCTCATGCACATGATGCAGCCAGTTTGGTGTGGGTGCTGCAAAGTTTCCAGTCATAGAATCATAGACTCATTAGGGATTAGAAGGGACCCCGAAAGATCATCTAGTCCAATCCCCCCGCCACAGCAGGATCACTTCACTGGAGAAGTTATAGAATCACTGATGCAGTGGCAGTGATTTCTCTGTAAAGCAGGTGTGTGATTAGATGTGCTTATATGGCCTTCAATCTTGATTTTAGTAGTATTTTCCTATACATGACTGTAAATCCTAGATGGGTTGATGAGTTTATATGGTGCATCCTTACTCTAATGATAAATTTCTCCATATCCTCCTAAACTGTCTATTTGTATTTGCTTTACATGGCTTCATAAACCTATATATGGATCTAGCCCTAAATATTATTATGAACATTTTATTTGTTAGCCTGCTTCTGGAATGATCATAAATCCCAGTCTTCCAGGCTGCTGTCACTTTGACACACGTGGAAGAGTGTGTAAAACACTCCTCAGGCTTCCATAAGTGATTGACTTGTGGCCTGAAACATGAGCAGAGTCTTACTGCTCAGTTTTCTACAGTCTTTCCAGGCCTTCTCCAGGGGAGTCATAGATCGTCAAGGTTCCAAGAGACCTCCAAGCTCATCCAGTCCAACTGTCAACCCAACCCCAGTCTGCTCACTAAACCCTGTTCCCTACTGCTACATCTACACTTTTACTGAACACTTAGACAGACAGTGACTCCATCCCTTCACTTGGCAGCCTGTTCCATTCCCTGACTGCTCTGTCAGTAAAGAAATGCCTAACAGCATGGTTCTAGCTTAGCAGTGGCATTGAGGGGCTCTTTGATGCACACCCACATACAGCAGTGTGTATGTCCACTGGCTATCAAGGGAACAACTACAGTAGATGAAGGTAGGAACTTCCAGAGACTAGACAGGGGAGGAGGAGGAGTATCATTTGAGCAAGCCCCAGTCCCTGTTAGGTGCTGGTAAGGAACAGCAGCAGAATTGGGTAGCTGGAGGAGGAGCACTTGTGTTTTGCTGGCTGAACTTGCTGTACTTTTCTCCCTCTGTTGCTGTCAATCCCTCAGTGGGATGCAGGTTTTAACCTGTGAAATACAGCTCACCTGTGTGCCTGACAGTCCCAGAGCTGACATGCCAAGAAGCTAAGGCATGTGTTAAGTTACATGGGTTATTCCTCACTGAATGCACGTGTGTGTGGCCGCATTCCTGTGCTTTAAACAGCTCTTTTGTGGTGACTTAAAGAGACTTTGCTCGGCTTTAACAAACACTGTGGTCTGCTTTTTGCCCCTGTAGAAAGTGTGTGTGACAGGGGGCACCCCACACCTGCCCATACCTACAAGTGCCTCAGCCATAGTGCATTTCACCATGCAGACCTTCACTCATACTTGTTGATTTTGATGCAGCACTGGGGGAGACTTGAGCTTCTTTTATAGTGCCAGCAGTTAGCTTGTTCCTTTCCTGAGTACTCAGAAACCTCAGGAGATGAGCTCCAGCTGAAGTGAGCAAGAGTTTTAGTAGCCCAACCTGGATAGCTACAGAAACCAAGGTGGAACAAGAAAGAAGTATCAAAGCATGGCAGGCCTGTGCACTGTGCAGCAAGGGTAAGAGATATTTGTGTGCCATTAAACCTGCTCTACAAGGGGGAGCGTCTGTAAAAATATCTTCCACTGACAGCTCAGTACCTAAAGTGCAGAAAGATGAAGTCCAGTGAAAAAGAGTCAGCTGTGAATTCTCTCCTGTTGTTTCCTGCCTTGAAGACAGGACAATTAACAGCCCATGTTTAGTGCCTGATATCTTCTCAGCTGTAAAAGGAGCCCATAAAATATTCACCCTTTGCCTCATGGCAGTCGTGCAGCAACCTCTGTGCTTTCCGAGTTCTCAGGCGAGGTTATCCCGTTCCATGTGCTGTTAGAGCAGACAGGGATATCCCAACACTGTGATGTCATGCAATGACTTTGTCTTTCACAGATCAATTGACTGTGAAATGTCCTTATATGAGGGCCAGGGCCTCCTACACCCAAAGCACACATGAGCATTGGGAAGTGAGGCAACCACAAAGAACTGGCTGAGGAGTGCGGTTCAGGCTGCCAACTCCTGGAGCAAATCAGAGCAGGAGAGATCCTGAGCCAGCTGCTACTGCTGGCAGAAGCACCCTCCTGTCAAAATAGAAAGAGTTTATTATCGCTACATGGTTCCTGGTCCTGACATGTACCCAAACACCCTCCTGCCTCTCTGTGGGTTGGGTTAGCACCAGAGACCCTGCAGAGAGTGTGCTGTCAGGTGTTCGTAGGCTTTTGGTAATGAGTCACCGGATAACACTGAAACTTCTTCCTTAGACAATCTAACCCAGACCATGAAATCCTTGCTGCATGTTATCAGTTCTGAGAAACAGCTGACACTGCAGATATCCCAGCTATGAGCTGGAGTTGGCCATGCTTTTCCACTGCAGCTGTAAATGCATGTTCAAGGTGTAGATAAAAACCAAATGGACGAGCTATCTGGAGAGGACTTCCCCACAGTGCCAATAAACGTAGCACTGAAACCATGCAAGGACTATTCTGCCAGCAACTTTAGCATGTAATGCCAAAGTTACTCAGCTTTACACACTCTGGTATCGAGAGAACCTTTCTGTGTGTGTGTGTGTGTGTGTGAGAGAGAAACTAGTGTGGCTGCTGCTGTCAGGTGCCTCAATGTGTGATTACAGTTCAGCTCCACAGGCTCCTGTCAGGAGTAGCAATTTCATTGCTTTTCCATTTGCGTTTTGGTTTTTGTTTCAGCAGATTTGGAAACCTGTCCTCCCTTCAAACAAAATAGTTGACATTGCTCACGGTGCTCTGGAGGGCTCTGCCCATCTTCCCAGACTTCCTTGGGTGTTCAGGATTTATGCAGCCATTAGACTGCACCAAACTCTGCTCGTCTTGTCAGAGGCAAATTATGTCCTCTTGTATTTACTATTTAAACATGAACAAATTATCCTGGCTTCTAAGATCTCTTTTCCTTGGCATCACTACTTCACTACTACTACTTCAGGAATCCAGGCAGTACTCCAGAGCCTAATACGTAATCAAGATAGTGCAGACACCTCTCTCTCTCACTGCATGGGACAGCATGTGTGGGGCATGTGCAAGGTCTGGGCTGGAAGGACCTTGCATGCTGATCAGCAGCAGGTACAGGTGCTGCCTTGTCAAGTTACAGTGATATTAGGGTGTTATGGAATCATAGAATAATTAAGGTTGGAAGAGACCTTGAAGATGATTAAGTTCAGCCATCAACCTAATGCTACTGTGGCCTTCTGACAGGTGGAAACCATTGCCCCTTGGTAGAGCAGGTAGAGTGGGCAGAGCTTGTGGCACCATTGCTGTGTGTCCCTCCCATGCTGGGGAGGAACTGAGTATTTGGTGTCTTTATGGACTTGCATGAAGGAGTGCTTGATGTCTGCTTGTCAGCACTGTAGTGCAACAGGAAGAATGACATTCTGCTCTGTTAAAGAGCCCCAGAGCAGATGACTGTGCCCCAATGGGCACTTGCATGGTAGCATGAGTGGTAGGTGCATCTGAACTGGGGAAGGGGCTCCAACAATGTAGCTGACACCAAAGCAAGGAGCAAGCTGTAGTGCAACTTACTTCACTAGGACAAACATTGGTGAGCAAGGACATTCTGGGACAGTCCTTGCTCATGCTGCCAGGACTACACTCCTGGCAGTGCCCAAGCCATTGAGACTGAAGCTTGCTAGAGCGAGATGGGTGAGGGTGTCTGCTCTCAAGTGTTGTAAGTATTCGTGTGACCAGGCCCTGCCCTGTTTGCTGTGCTGGTAGACAGCAGATGTGGGACCAGCCCACATGTGTCTGCTAGCCAGCCAGCTGCCTCTGTGAAACAGCTGCTTCCAGTTTCACTACTTTTAAATTCTCTGCAGTGCTCTCAGCCACTCACCTCTCAGCCTTAAATGCAGCTGTGCCTCCTCTGTCTTATGGCTTTGCATGCAAGAGGGACCCTTGTCTAGAAGGGCAAATGGAGTTCTGCACGTTAGGGCTTCAGAAATGAGAACACCAGTGGTACTTTGTTGAACCTTTTATGAGGAGCAAGTAGTGGTTTCCATAAAGATGTCTTGCAAAGGCCTTGTGGCCTCTGTGAGACCCTGTGTGATTGTGTAGGCAGATTTAAAGAGGAGTGATTCTGCATCTTCTCCGTGCACACACGATGCACGTGGACGTGGCAGTGCAAAGTCCCCACCGCAGCACAGCTCCTTCTGTCCCCGACAGGCGCATTCGGCAACGTGCGGCTGCCAGTGAAGGTAACAATGCCAGTCCCTAATCATGATAAACCAGTACTGTCTCTTCCCTCTAACCTATCTGAAGGGAATAAGGGAGGTATTTTTAAAAGCAGCACTCATGAACAGTTGTTGAGGCTGTCAGTTGAATGACTTGGTTCGCTCTGCTGCTTTGTTTGCATGGTCTGATTTAAAGAAAACCTCAATTATGTCAAAACTAGAAGCAAACTATCGACTAGAGAGGCTAGCTGGGTCATACCCAGCTGCACTACAAAGTGCAAGAATATGTTCAGCTATCAGATCACACTGTAAGCAAGCACAAGACTCTGTTACCTCTATAGCCTCCTCTCTTTAGGCTGGCTTTCATTTGATGGCTTACATTTGAAGTGTCTGGTGCTTTATCTTCTAGTGTTTCCTATTGATTTTGCTCTCTTGTTCTAGCTCCTTTTTTCTTCTGCAGGTCTTTCCCTTCTGATCTGAATGGGTTTCATGGGTTACAGAATCCTTGGCCAAGAGAGCACAGTGGGCTATTTATGTGCACTGAACATCTGTAAAATAGAAATTCACATGCACCAAATAATCTCTTGGATGAAGTACAGTGGCCCCAGATTTCTTAGAAACATGGGTGTTAAGGCAGCTGGCAAGCTTCAGACTCAAAGCTGGAGTTGTCCTTTCCCAGAATGTAGCAGTCTCTCCAGACACGGGATTGTCTCTACACCAACTGTGTAAAAATAAGCAAGCAGAAAAAGCAGCACCCTTCTGGGCTGAATTTTGAAGTTCTGCAATAGTAAGAATGAAAAATATGGAAGTCTGTCTCTCTGCCATCATTGCTTTTCATTTCTCTATTTTTGAATGAAAGAGTCTGACTTTCAGCCTAAAATATGAAATGAAGAATAGATTTGAGGATGAGATAAAGAAATCAGACTTCTCACAAGTGTCTTTTCTGTCTATACTGCTGGTTGGCTTCCAGGTAGTTTGGCTCTACCTCAGGCTCAAAGAGTGGTTTCTCCTTTGAATCCTGGCAGTGTACATGTTGACATGTAGCCTACCCATCTAGATGCTTTTTATAGTTGGCAGAGTAAAATAGGCTTCTCTGGGAGGTGGCTTCTCTTACTAGGAGTTAAACTGCCACGTGCAGTACTTTGGAGGTGTGTTGTATCTTGGGACACATTGCTCGCAAAGAAAGTTTGGCTGTCCAGGCCAGATGGACTCATCTGTGCTCTAGGTGTCTCGAGTTGGTTCTCTGTGCTTGCTGGGGAGGAACTGAGTATTTGGTGTCTTTATGGACTTGCATGAAGGAGTGCTTGATGTCTGCTTGTCAGCACTGTAGTGCAACAGGAAGAATGACATTCTGCTCTGTTAAAGAGCCCCAGAGCAGATGACTGTGCCCCAATGGGCACTTGCATGGTAGCATGAGAGTGGTAGGTGCATCTGAACTGGGGAAGGGGCTCCAACAATGTAGCTGACACCAAAGCAAGGAGCAAGCTGTAGTGCAACTTACTTCACTAGGACAAACATTGGTGAGCAAGGACATTCTGGGACAGTCCTTGCTCATGCTGCCAGGACTACACTCCTGGCAGTGCCCAAGCCATTGAGACTGAAGCTTGCTAGAGCGAGATGGGTGAGGGTGTCTGCTCTCAAGTGTTGTAAGTATTCGTGTGACCAGGCACTGTGTGAAGCAATGAGGGGGGTGGTTTCTGCCCGCTAAAACTTGGCCCCTTGAAAAATAGTACAAAAGGAAGGAGGGCTGCCAGAAACATAAGAAGCTGTCAAAACAGGGCAAATTTCTTCACTACTTTTTGCAGGTCGCTACCCGCAGCAAAACAGAGGCACCTACATCCCAGTCCCAATAGGTGATGTGCTGAAACCTGGTGAGTGGGGAGCCAAGATTATCCACAAGGAGAGCAACTTCATTCGCCTGTCCATCATGTCCTCTGCCACCTGCATCATTGGAAAGTTTCGCCTTTATGTTGCCGTCTGGACTCCCTTTGGCATTCTCCGGACACGGAGAAACTCGGCAACTGACACCTACATCCTGTTCAACCCCTGGTGCCAGCGTAAGTACCAGCATATGTTCTGCTTCTACACACATCTAGTTTGAGAGGGCATGGCCCAGGAAGGGGAGCCTGGACATGCCATTTGGGGTCTGGCAATTATATCTCTGCCAAGCTGCAGACCCAGGCCTGTGGCGTAGCTGCACTGTGCACATTTCTGGGGCCGGTGTGGGGAGTGCAGCGATGCTCCATTTCTCACGGGAAATGGAGCACAGAATCACAGAACACAAAGCTCTGTTCTGACTTCAATGGGTATTAGCATGAAACTCGTGCCTTAAACTGAGAAGTCAATAGGCCATGTTTTCTTTTCAGAATATGGTGTGAAGCAGGATGTGGCAGCATCCCGTACTCTGATTGCCACATTTAGGGTTCAACATCTGCAGGTGAAAGCCTGTAGGAATTCAATGGGAGCTGCTGCTTCTGCACAGGCTGGATGATGTGAACCTGCTGTGGCTTCCCCCAGTTATGCAACATTTGCCCTTATAACTTCACCTTCAGTGGTGACTAGCTACTGGCCACCCTGTACTCTGTGGGGCATTGAACATTTTGCAACTGAGCCTTTTCTAATAATCTGGTGGGTTGAAGAACACTTTTCTTTTTCTTCCTGGATCCCAGGTAAAATAAAGCCTTGCTGTCAGAATTGTATTGTACCAAATGAACTCCACATGTGGCTGTAAGGAAAGGGCAAAGAGGACCAGAGAGGTTTGGCTCAGCCATCTGACAGGCTGTAGTGCCGTGTTTCAGCATCTGACACTTGTAAAGCTGCAAGTCATACATATTGCTGTATATTTAGGTCACCAGCTAACTTTAACGTTCTCCTGCCACCCTTCCTTCATCTTTCAACTTTTTACCAGAGTGTTTGCATCAAATAATCCCATATGAAACAAGGGCCATCCTACTGAGTGACAAGGAAGAATAGTGTTATTAATAGAGGCCATTATTCAGCCACTGAATACAGCGCGTTGTATTCAGTACGCCGAGCGATTCACGCTGAATTCATTATTTGCCCCTGTCCAAGGGAGGGTGAGCAATGGTTAGCTTATGCATTATTTAGGAAGATACATGTTAATGCTGAGTAAAGCAGGGTTAGTTAAGTGGGAACAGGAGGGAAGGGCAGGGCCCAAAGCCCCACAACAGCAGGAGATGCTTCTTAAAGAAACATAGAGGTAGGTGTCTTAGAGCAGCACTACCAAGAGTTTAGTCTGGGAGAGGAGGGAGAGTGTTTAATGGAAAGAGAGGAGCCATTGCCAGAGATATGACCCACTCTTGTGCAGACAAAACTGCTCAGGTTTTGTGAAGGCATCGTCAGCCTGTCACAGCTTTAACGAGATGGAGGTGTGATTCTCCTCCCCGTGGAAAAGCATCCCTTGGCTTTTGTCCCATGTGTCATAGTAGCCAAATTGTTAACCAGCATGGTGACTCTACAGTGGCTCAGTAGCTCTTTGGAAAGGGATAAACTCCAAGGAAAAAGCTTCTTCAATTGCTTCAGGTTGTCTTATGGCTAGCATACAAGCATTAGGGCATGCAGCCCTAATGTGAAGAAAAATTGCTATGAAGAGGATTTGGTTACTAGACTGTGGTGTGATCAGATCCACACAGGCTGATCCAAAGTGCTAGTCAAGAGGTGGAAGGGGAAAACGAATCCCTTCCTTACACCAGCTTCTTCAGCCAGCCCTGTGTGCTGACTGATCCACCTCTGATCATGGCACACAGGTCCACTGCTATCCCTCCATCTCACCTGAGCTGAATGGGGCCAAGAGCCAGCAAGACTGAAACAGCAGTGGGGGGCAAAACCACAGGGAGCAAGACATGCAGCAGTTGTCTCCAGCAGCAGCTGTTAGCAAGGCCAAAAGAAAAGATCTCCTTCAGGAAAGACAAAGAGAGTCTCCAGCCTAGGGGAGGGTTCTCCTCAGCCCAGGGGAGACAACTCAGGGTCAGCGCAGACGACCACAATTTCACTCTGTCTCTTGCTGACTATTCTGCATTTTGTTTTTCATATGTTATATTAGGATTTGGTTTTATTCTCGTTTATTACCCCTACTTTTAGGTAGTTTTGACTAACAGGCTTCTATACGTGACTTTTCCCCATCATTCCTTCTGTTAAAAACAACAGGGACTGTTTCTCTGTGCTTTATCCCTTGGCTGGAAAAGATTGTTCAGTGAAATGATGAAAGTGTGTAAAAATTCAGGCAGTTAAACTGTAGAGAAAACAATAGTTTAAAAATATCCTAGACTTGTTTGCAGGGTTAATAGCTAAGCAGAAAAGTCTGAGTTGAAAAGCCTCATTAAAAAGAGAGAAGGATGATGCCAGGAATGAATGGGAGCTGTTATAGCTGGGAACAGTTTGGGCTCTGTCAGTGTCTAGCACAGCTTTCCGAGTCATCATTTTGGAGAAACATCAATGCGTCAGTTTGAGCTTTTCTTTAAGATGAGAGCATTTGTGCTCTTTCTTATTGCTTCTTTTCTCACTGTATTTCTGTTTTGACATATCTTCCTTGCCAGGGATGGGGTGGGAGGGGCTTTCTGCTGTTTCAGAACAAGTTTGGGTGCTTTACCCGTCAAGCTACAGAATACTTTTCTTCCAAAATCATCAGATGCTTTTATATGGTTTTCAATCATCTGAGCTACATTTAAGGCTACTACCAAGAATACTTTAAACATGCATATGCAAGACCTGATCCAGCAAAATTATACACACCAGGCCTAAAATTGGAGAATCCAGCAAGCTAGTGCTGAAGACTTCAGGTGAACTTTACTTAAAGCCTGTGAGAGGCAGCATCCTTTCTCCACCCAGCTGGCATAGCTGGGAAAACCAGAGGTGCTTTTGGGTATGCTGTTGCAGGTGGATTGGACTAGATGATCTTCCAAGGTCCCTTCCAATCCATAGTGATTCTATGATTCTATGATTCTATGCTAAGCCCTCTTCAGCTGTGGAACAAATGGAGCCAGGCTCTTCTCAATGTCATCTAGTGATAGGACAAGGGGCAATGGGTGTCAGCTGGAACATAGGAGGTTCCATACAAATATGAGAAGGAACTCTTCACACTGAGGGTGATGGAGCACTGGAACAGGCTGCCCAGGGAGGTTGTGGAGTCTCCTTCACTTGAGATGTGTAAGACCTACCTGGATGTGTTCCTGTGTGACCTGGTCTAGGTGATCCTGCTGTGTCAGGGGGATTGGACTGGATGATCTTTCGAGGTCCCTTCCAATCCTGTGATTCTATGAAGTAGTTCAGGATAAACTCTTGGAGTTTAACTTAACTCTTAGCAGTATCAAACTACATTAAAGAAGAGCAGGGCTTCTTTGATCTGGAGACATGACAAGGAGGTACTGAGTCCGAGCAGCTTTCTGCTGTGTCAGACCTTACATTGACTTGCATGGCTCTGTCACAAGGTGAAGATGCACAGTGTAGTTGGGTAAGCTGCAGTCCCTCAGGGCTGAGGTCTGTGTTCCCTTCACCCAAGCATCCTACAAAGCACATTGCATTTAAGCAATTAAATTATATTTCAGTTAAATCTATTGCAAATTCATTGAGCTAGTTGCACCCTTCTGCTTAATGTCCTGATACAGTTTGGGGATTAATTTTAACATGTTTAACAGTTTGACATTGCGAATTAATAACATTTAAGATTTAAAAAAGCCTACATTTGATCTCTTGTTTCATAGATTCCATGTGGGTTAAGTTCACATATTACTGTAGGCAAGCCCTAGCCGTTGCAGGGCAGCACACTGAGCTTGTTCCAGGGTGGGTTGTACTTAGCTCTTGCAGTTTTGTACTTGTCACAGCCCTGGCATCTTCTCAGCAAGAGCCTTGTGAGGTTTGTGGTTGCAGGGTGGCCCAGCCTTGCTTCCCTGGATTCCTGTGGGACTGTTGTGAAGGGAAGCTGGATGCTCAGGGCAAGCTCACTGCCTCCACCTCCACCCATCTGCTGGTGCTCAGCAGTCACTCTCTGCACAAAGAAAAAGCATTTCCAACACCAAGCAGCTCCTGTGCTGGGAATGAGATTCCCCCATACTGAGTAGGGTTCTCTGGTGCTCGTTTACCTTCCCAAATTGAAAGGGCTGCTCTGCTCTCATCTTTTTCACAAGGAGCCTGTGTTCAGCGGGATTCCTCACGTGCAGTAGTCTTCGTGTGAAGTGTATTTTCACCTTCAAACAGAGAAGCACAGAAGCTAATTTGCTTCTTTGTAGCATTGCTAGAGTCTTAGTAATTTCCCAGGGTAAAAGAAGTGTGGAAAAAAACCACCCTAAACTGCTAAAGAAAAAGAACAAACAAATCCAGCACATTTCCATGGAACAATTCTGTTTGTCAGATGTAAGCCTCCACTTGCATGAAATAATTAGGATTTGTACTATGTAGAGCACACTTAGCATCAAAGTAGTCACAAATGCCTCATATTTTCTTCTAAACAGTCTCAAGGGTAGTGAAAGCTGTCAAAAATCAAAGCGGTTGGCTTCTCTGTGAAACGCAGAAGCCCTTTGCACTTTGTCAGAAACCACAAATGTTTAAAAATAATTGACAGAGAAATTAATCAATTTTCATCTGATTTGGCAAAAACTGTGCAGTCTTGAAATAACATGAACACCTCGATTGGTACAGTCTGGATCAATACTGATATTTTTAATCCCCGAAAGAAAGCAACGGCTGTCGGGAAGGCGCATGCACAGGCTCCACTGAATGCGTAACTGTACTGAAGGAGGTGTGAGGAGTTCTTCAAATGTGGTCTCTTCTTTTGTGTGGCATCTGGAGTATTGTGTCCAGTTCTGGGCTCCTCAGTTCAAGAGGGATGTGGAGCTGCTGGAGAGAGTCCAGCATAGAGCAACAAGGATGATGAAGAAGGTGGAGTCTCCTTCACTGGAGATATTTAAGACCCGCCTGGACGTGTTCCTGTGTGACTTGGTGCAGGTGATCCTGCTGTGGCAGGAGGATTGGACTAGATGATCTTTTGAGGTCCCTTCCAATCCCTAATGATTCTGTGATTCTGTGATGTGCTTTAAGAAAACCCAAAGCTCAGAGAGAGAATGCATATGGTTGTTCAATCAGTACATCAGACAGGTCCAGCCTAATGAAATGGAGCCTAGATTATCTCTAATATCTGCAACACTGGTGTGTTATGCAGAACTTGTTAGAGCTGCAGGACAAATACATCCTATATCTACAGTAATATACAGTCTCATAGTTTTGAGAGCCCCTGCTGGGACAAGTGATTACAGCTTTTTTATTCACTGTCAAGTTTATCACTATTTCACAGATAGCCTCTGATTACAATAAACTTGCAATCTTGGGCTTTGTACCTGCCTACAGATTGATTAAGTCATGAGTAGGGACAAGCCTATAAAGAACTTCTGCATGGCCCAACGCTTAGAAGCCAGGTGAATGCCACCACCCCACCAAATGGAAGAGTGAGACTCAGACCCATCCAAACACTTGTTGGTCTCCTGTTTGCTTAGATTGGGATGTCATCTGCAGCACATGTACAGTAACCCTGTCAAAAGCACCAGTCTCATCAAACACAATAAACTCTTCTTAAATCTAACACCACTGTGTACATCACAGTGGAGGTCATTGTATTACACATCTGTGCACTATCCCTTCTCTCTATATAAGACAGAGATTTAAGTACAGCTTCACAGAAATTCCAGCAGGGTCAGGTGTGTAGACTGGTAAAACCTACCTGAAACCAGTGCAAGTTTTACCATTGATTTGTTTTCAAAGGGCTCAGATTTTAGTTTGTTTTCAGCCAAATTGCAGTTTTATGGGCCAGTGAAGAAGTTTTTGAGGATGCAGTTTACATGAAAGTATAAATCTGATTTGCATTTCAGCAAAATACAGCAAATCAATAGGCTTTTAAAAGTTAAATGATCCTGTAGTAATTTGTACTGGGATACTGAAGACCCCCACTATGGCAGTAGTGAGTGATAGTTCTGTACTTGCCTCTATCAGACTCTCAGATGTCACTTCTTTCCCTTAATTTGCCATCTTGTACCACGTTATTGATTTCCTCAAATTAATTCCACATACCATTAATCGTTAATCTGTATCCCTTAGACCCAAAATGGGGGCATGGGCACAGGAAAGAAATTCTCAGCTCTTCTGCTATCACAAAACTATGATCTGCTTAGCACTCACCTGTGAACATTTGAATAGTTTCATGTCATTCAGGGTTGTTTACAAACCTGCCTGGATGTGTTCCCGTGTGACTTGGTCTAGGTGATCCTGCTCTGACAAGGGGATTGGGCTAGATGGTCTCTTGAGGTCTCTTCCAATTCCTAACGTTCTGTGATTCTGTGAATGTCAATAATACATTATTTATGCATCTGAGTCATTTGCAGAATGAGGTTCCACATGTATGTTCTTGCCTCTTGGCATAAGACCCATGTAGGATATACTCTTTGCTTATGTTTTCATAAAGATCTCTTCCAATTACTTCCCATTTGCATTTGGACACTTGAATTTCTGTTCATATTAGCTGGTCAGTCAAGCTACATAGTGTAGGGGATACTTGAGTCAATACCTTACATACAGGAAAGGCAATCAAACTCATCTGCTTGCCCACTATACAAACTGCATTCCATTTTGGTAGTGCACCACGGATTTTTCTTTAGATCTTTTGGCTTGGGTTGTTCTCTCTTAACAGCTCCATCATTCTTTGATCTGTTTGTACAAATGCAGAATTGCATTCATGGTGCTCCAACTTTTAAATTGGTGGTACACAGCAATCACAAAATTCTTGATAAGATGTGACATTTTAATCGTCCTTTACAGACCCCGAGAAACCAGGCAGAAGTCACCAGCATTTTTGTGTTTTCCATGCTTTTAAGCTGGGTATCGTGTTCCTACCTAGGGTCACTGCCTCCTTATTCTTGTACTCTGTTGGAGCAAGTAATAGAATCAGTAGGGATTGGAAGGGACCTTGAAAGATCATCTAGTCCAATCCCCTGCCACAGCAGGATCACCTAGACCAAGTCACACAGGAACATGCTTTGTGTGGTGTGAGAGCAGTGATTTTCATAAAAGAAAACTATTATATGCTAAGTTATTTCATCTGTCCTATGAGAAAGCTAAGCAACTGTCTTAACATTTCTTTTTGGCAAACTGATGCAGAGGATGCTGTGTACCTGGATGATGAGAGGGAAAGAGAAGAATACGTCTTGAATGATGTCGGTACAGTTTTCCATGGAAACATCAATGACATAAAATTAAGAAGCTGGAGTTATGGTCAGGTGAGATGTTTAGAGCTTCTCTGGCTGCTCCCAGCAGTGCAGCAAGAAAGTTTGATTGACGCCAGACTGTGGTTGACTGTGTTATTGGACTCTCCTTATGAAAGACTCTCCAGAAGGAAATGATTCAGAAATGCATCATTTTTAAACTGTGTAAACCAGAAAAGCAATGTTATAATGGCTAACATGTGAAGATCATGTTTTAGGGGCATATTTCAGAGGCTAAGAAACCACCTCTCAACATTTATAGTCATTAGCTGAGGTTTCCACATTGGCTCAGTGTTTATGGGTGGAAGTAAAGAGGAGTAAAGGAATAGAATAGGGGTGAAGAAGAACCTCCTTTGACCTGCTGGGACACACTGCTCTTGATGTACCTCAGAATGCCATTAGCCTTCTTGACCACAAGGGCACATTGCTGTCCCACAGAGCACTTACTGGCCACCAGGGCTCAAAGGTCTTTTCTATAGGGCTGCTTTGCAGCATGACAATGCCTAATCCGTACTGGTGCCTGGTGTTGTTCCTCCCCAGGTCATTGCAGGGCTCTATGTTTCTCATTATTGAACTTCATCAGGTTCCTCTTTGCCCAGCAGTCCAGTCTGTCCAGATCTTGCTGAACAGCAGCAGAGCCCTCTGGTGAATCAGCCAATCCTCCCAGGTTTGTATCATCGGCAAATTTGCTGAGATTACACTCTATCTCCTCATCCAAGTCTTTGATGAGGATATTGAGTAGGACTGGCTGAGTCCTGACCCCTGGGGAACACCACTATCTACAGGCCTCCAACTGGACTCTGAGCCTCTGATCACAGCTGTCTGAGCTCTGTCGCTGAGCCAGTTCTTAATCCACATCACAGTCCAATCATCTCATCCACTTCTCCTGAGTTTTCCTACAAGGATGTTATGTGAGAGTGTCAAAAGCCTTGCTGAATTCAAGGTAGACAACATCTACAGCTCTTCCTTCATCTACCCATTTAGTCATGCAACCTTATAAGGAGCAGCTGAGGGAGCTGGGGCAATTTATTCTGGAGAAAAGGAGGCTGAGAGCAGACCTTATTGCCATCTACAGCCACTTGAAAGGAGGTTGTATAGAAGTAGATGTTGGTGTCTTCTCACAAGCAACAAGAGACAGAACAAGAAGTGGCCTCATGTTGCACCAGGAGAAGTTTAAGTGAGACACTAGGAAAAACTTAATTGACAGGGTCAAGGGGTCTTGGAACACACTGCCCAGGGAAATATTTATGTCACTATCCTTGGCTATGTTTAAATGTTACGTAGATCTGGAGCTTGGTGACATGTTTAGCTTGTTTTAGCTACCAAGACATGGTCTTGGTAGAGTTGGGTTAATGTTTGAACTTGATATTGAAAGTCTTTTCCAACCCAAATGATTCTGTGATTCTGCTGTTATGTTATTGCTGCTGGAGGATCAAACTGGTTTGGTGAAAGTAGAGGGGTTTCATGTTTTTTCTGCAGTAGGTTGAATTGCTTTTTTTACTCTTGGTTCTAGTACTTGATGGAAATTCTTCTCCTCTGCTCCATGGGGGGGGGGGGGG
>VXBP01002896.1:92761-166718 GCA_013400115.1 Rhinopomastus cyanomelas
CTCCGGTGGGCGGGGGGGGGGGGGGGGGGGGGTGTTCAGCTTGTCACAGAGTTCCTGTGGCAGACTGAGATTTCACTCTGGAGTTTTAAATTTCCTTGCCACAGAGACAAAGGGGAGAACCTCTCCTCTGGCTGTCCAGACTTGGTATCATCTGTCTCCTGTGACCTTTTCCAGCCGGTGAGAAACACCCCCCGCAGTGCTAGTGTGCAGTACTGGTGTGTCTTCAGTAGTATCAGATCCCTACTGCTTGCTGGACTATTTTACCTCAGTCTGTTTATATTCCTATATGCTGAAAGGGTTAAGTTATTGTTGGAGAACACGGAAGAGACATTAATGAACTACCTCTTACTGTCACTCAGTGGGGTTCCAAAGGACAGTTATTGGGCACAGTGAGTTCTGTTCATCTCACCTCCTGGATTTGCACATCACAATCAAGTATTGAAGGATTCCCCTCATTGCTATGGTGACAGCTCCATTCAGTTTTCATGGTGCATCCCCAGTGCAGCCTTGCAGAAGGGTCTTGCTTTGCTTTCTTTCCCTCAGCTAAACACAATCTCAAAGCTGGAGCTCAATGAATTGCCAGTGTGCTCGCCCTAGAGAGCTCTTCAGACTCACTTCTCTCTTGTTCATTTATTTCAGGGTACAATTTCATCCTTTTCCCTGCAGCAGCTCTGCCTTAGGGAGTTCATGCTTCTGCACTGTTCCTTTGATTGCGCCAGCACCAGAGTTGGCAGGTTCACACCCTATAAAGCTTCATCCTGGAAAGGTTCTCTACAAAGTGACTTTTTAAATGGCTTCAACCTGAGGCCAGAGTCTCACTGCAAACGGTGTGAGTTTGCCTTGATTTGGCTAACGCCAGTGTTTCATGCCAAAATTGGAGAGGCCTGATTTCCTGGCACTTTTCTAGATAAAAATGTAACCTCACACAAGGCTAGAAGTGCTCCAGTTCTGTTTTCCCTCACATCAAAAGCGTGTGTCAATGAACCTGCTACTATGGAATACAAGTTCTTGATTACAGTGTGACCCCAAACCAGTCAGTGTTACAAAATGAATTCCTTCCTAGGGTAAAGAAGCAAAGAGCTATTGCACGTAATGGCAAAGATTGCTGCTCTGTGGGAAGAACTAGTCTCATTAAAAGTATTCCTAGATATACTATTATTATTAAATCATTACCAAATATGTCACTCACCTCACTAGGAATTCATCCTTTGCAAATAGTGCAGGTGAAGTTCTGTCACTCAGGTGCCCTGAGATACCATGGACTGAGCTAAATGCACTGAATCCCTACTGAGGTGGGGAGAAAAATCAGGGAGTTGTCCTTTTCTCTCTTTAAATCTCTTAGTCCTCATCTTACATGGCCATTTTCCTCCCAGATAGCTGGTGGCATCACTGCTACAGACCACAGGTGACAGGCTTCTAAGAGACAAAAACGCTTTTGCTCTAGGGGGATAAAGATGCAAAGCAAGATACTGGTTGCAGTTCACAGATGGAAAGGTGCTTTCCTGTCCTGTGGGATCTTTTACTCAGGCTCTGGTAGGGCTGTTTAAGTGGCAAGTACCAAAATTTTGCTTTCAGTGAGTGAGGGCTTTGCGTGGTTCTCAGTGCTGCTGATGTCAAAGCTGTGTTACAGTAAGAGCTGATATGAGTCGTGCTGTTCCCTAAATAACACTGGGTGACAGTGGTGGATAAAGCAGAACTAATTTAACAGGTTGAGGATTGTGTATGGAGAAGTCCATTCCAAACCCTTTACTCAACCACTTTGGTTCAGTGACCCAGGCGGGTAAGACCCGCCTGGACGTGTTCCTGTGTGACTTGGTCTAGGTAATCCTGCTGTGTCAGGGGTGTAGGACTAGATGATCTTCTGAGGTCCCTTCCAATCCCTAATGATTCTATGATCGGCTGAGAGACCTGGGGCTGGTTAGTCTGAAGAAAAGCAGGCTGAAGGAAGACCTTATTTCCCTCTGCAACTACCTGAAAGGAGGTCATAGAGAGGTGGGGATAAGTCTCTTCTCACAAGTAAGAGGTGATACGACGAGAGGAAACTGCCTTAAGTTCCACCAGAAGTTTAGGTTGGACACTAGAAAAAACCTCTTTATTGAAAGGGTCATCAGGCCTTAGAAGAGGTTGCCCAGAGAGGAGGTTGAGTTGCAATCCCTGAATGTGTTTAAAAATCATGTAGATCTGGAGCTTAGTTACATGGTTTGGTGGTGGAGTTGGCAGCATTCATTTAGTGGTTGGACTCTGTGATCTTAAAGTTCTTTTCCAACCTAAATGGTTATATGATTCTGAGTGACATTAAAATAACCTTTAAATAAAGGGAGGGAAACTCCAGAGCTGACCATGCCTCTGACACAAAAGGTGTGGAACTAGACACTGAAGCCAAACCAGGGTGTGCATTTCAGTTTACTGCAAATGTCCCCTCCTGGCCCTTCCTTCCCCTGCAAGTGCTTGTGCAGCGGGGCAGTGACTCAGGCTGGTGAGCTGAGCTGGCTGAGTAAGCACATCCTTCATTTTCTCCTTTCTTTTTCCCCTCGGGTAATTTTGGGCTTACTCTGTTCCTAGATTTGGGATTCACTCTTGTGACAGATGTCAGGGGGAGGGATAGAGAGGAATAAAGACTGGAGGTGGACAGTGCTGCTCAGATCAGCTG
Organism: Rhinopomastus cyanomelas; assembly: GCA_013400115.1. Classification (NCBI taxonomy): domain Eukaryota; kingdom Metazoa; phylum Chordata; class Aves; order Bucerotiformes; family Rhinopomastidae; genus Rhinopomastus; species Rhinopomastus cyanomelas. Next base: position 95,412 of record VXBP01002896.1, read on the forward strand.
CTGGGTTTATGTCCTAAGATGCTAAATTTATGACCTAAGCTGGCTTGGTCTGAAGTGATTATATTCTGCACATCTGACAACTTCTTGACACAAACATCAACCTCCTTAGAAAAGCTGTGTTATGTATTTTGTTTTGCTAAGGCATAGTTCTCTCTGGGAGGTCAGAGTTCCTCCATATCCCTTTGTTGTGTACTGTAATTTCTGTGTTGTCTGAAGTTGGAGGACCTGATTTCCACAATGCGCTGTGGTGCGTGTCATTTTGTCACTCGCCTGTTCAAAAACGGAATGTGTCAGATGCATTTAAGGGATCCCAAGCCAAGAGTTTTCGTGGAATCTATCATTTTATATGTCTGCAACAGACAACTCAAACACAAAGCAATGGAGAAATATTCTTCTGGCTCTCTCTTTCAGTGAGATGGAGAGTGATGTGATGTTCCTGGTCTTCCCCTGACAATTTCCAGCCATTAAAGACATGCATCTCCCCCGTTTGCAGCAATCTTGGATGTTGAGAATAAGAGCATTACTGTGAGAAAGTCAAAGTCCTGGTAGCAAGGCTTGCATTCTGGATCTGTTATGCAAGTATGCAGTTTGTGTTTATGACACACAGCCCTGTGCACAAGTGTATGTAAAAAGTGTGAGGCAGCATCAGCAAAAGGTATGTGGTTATACACAAGGCTAGAGGTAGAATTGTAGGGTTTTTTTTCGGCTAAAAATTACTTTCAGCAGTGGCAGCTGGAAGTTTGAACTCAGGTTGTAAATTGAAAAGGAGCATACAGTTTAAAACTGGGACATGGTTCTCGCTGCTGTTGTCTTTAATGAGCAGCATCCGTATAAGGGGACGAAAGGAAAGAAAATGGATCAAGGAAAAAAAATGAGACCACGTCTGCCTGCAAGTGTGAGAAATAACAGCCCTAATGCAACCAGGGCAAGTTATAGTGCAGCCTCCCTGAATCTGATTTAAATGGATGGGCATCTATTGGGAACATGTTAGCGTGGCTGAGGATGCCCAGTGAAGGCCAGGCTGACCCGGTGCATGACCCTGTGTATTTTCTCAAGCCTTGCTTCCTATCTGTGGGCTTTTGCAGGTGGCTTAGCCAACGTGCTTTGGTCCTGAACTATTTCAGCAGCTGTTGAGCATGCAGTGTCTGTACCTAGCTGCTGCTCTGCTTTCTCTGACATTTTGGGAGTGTTGTGTTTCTATTCCACTTCCCTCTGCACAGCGTTTTCGTGCCAAGAGCGAGAGCAGGAAACTAATTTAGTGTGTTTTAATGTCTTTTAAACCCTGGAATTAAAGAAGGGCAAAACTGACTTTACAATTAAGGCTTCTCTGCATCCTACATACAACAGTACAAGGCAGCTGTACTTTACAGCTTGTCTTACCTTTTCGTTATTAATCCAGATATTTCATAAGTGTTCATGTAATTTTATAAATGCTGAGGTGGAAAGCAACAACACTGAGAGCAATTTCTTTCCTCTTTATTCTTTCTGTAGATGCTGCAAGACTGACAGCATATTATAAACTATAGAGAAGGAACAGTTAATTTACAGTGTTAACTTATTATTAATTGAGATCTGGTCTTAGGCTTTGCCAATGAAGTCCAGAAAACAGATTTTGATGCTGGTGGAAGTGATAAATCATTGGGCTAGGCCAGGAGAAAAGTGAAATTGAAATGGGAAGGACTGCCTTGAGGTCTCCAGGTTGATGTTATCTGTTGTGATGGTTCTTCTTTTGACGGAAGGTGTCCACAGCATGGTCATTCACTTGAAATTGTTTAACACAATTTATACTATTTACATCACAGATGGAGTATTTACATCATAGAGTGGAGTCTGCTGTGGAGTTATTTATATTCTTAGGGATGATACAGTATTAGGAGTAGGTAGGAAACATGGATCCCGCTTTCCCTTTTTGCCTAAGGATCGTGAATTTGGTTTTGCTCAGCCTATAAGGTGTAGGAATTTCTTCATGGTGATAGTGACAGAGCACTGGAACAAGCTGCCAAGGTGGGTGGTAGAGTCCCTTCTCTGTAGATATTTAAAACCCACCTGAATGTGTTCCTGTGTGACTTGGTCTAGATGATCCTGCTGTGGTAAGGGGATTGGACTAGATGATCTTTCAAGGTCCCTTCCAATCCCTAATGCTCTGTGATTCTGCGTTCCTCACTAGTGGACTTCTGCTCCAGAGAAAGTAATTAATTGCAAGTATGAGTGATCATGAGAGAGATTTTTTTGCCTTGGAGGGTATTTGCTGAAAATTATTCATTTAATGGTTGTACCCTGAGCAATGAAAGCCAGGAAGGCTCAAGGGAGAGACAAAGTCTCATGGCTGGCCAGTCCCAGGACAGACTCTCCCTAATTAGCAAAAAGAACTATGGAGCTGAGACCAAAAAAAGGCAACAGGGAAGGCTCACTCACAACTTATGGTTAACGGGTAAAAGATTCAACTCAGGGAAAACAAAATCACATTTAATTTTAAACAGCAGGAAAAAACCCGTCACCAAATACAAAGATTCACGTGGATCTTATCTGTCTGTGTCCTGCTTTGTCGTCTCCTTCCCCTTAAGAGGAAAATTCCCTAAGAGTCCTTTTCTCTGTGGTGACGTGGCACCGTCCCTCTCCAGGAAACAAGCCTGTCATGAGCTTCATCAGCTGTCATGGGGGTCTTCCTTGGGCTGTTGATCATCTCAGCACTCAACTGCTCCAGCCCTGGTCTTTTCCTTAGAGTCGTGGCTTCTGTAAGGGCCAGTACTCTGCTGCGTTCCCTCAGGGTTGCTCCCCTGCTCTGGTGTGTCATTCTCCCAGGGCTGCAGACAGGCTGTTTTCCACCACAGATTTCACCATGATTTTGCAGGGACTCTTCTCCTCCAATAATCTCCATAGTTCCACAGGCTCACTCTTCTTCTGTAACTACAGTCGCAAGGTGAGATGGTTGCCTTGGTGCCCTTTTCCTCCTCACCAAATCAGCCCAGCACACAGATGCATCTGTCTCCCCCAACAAAAAAGGGCAGCTTCCCAAACAAAACCCCAAAGCAACGTTCAGTGGGTTTTCCTCTGCCCAAAACACATTCATTCACAGAGCCACTAGCTGGCTCAGCTTGGCCAGAGGTGCATGAGTACTGGGAGCTGGGTGGACCTTTTATTTTCTTGCAAGTTCTCACGGGGGCTGCACCAGCAACACTGTTCTGCACTGCAGAAACCCTCAGGAAATCACTGAAGGTTGTGAAACACAGTGGTACCTCCACTGTTGTGGCTTGTGCCAGGACTTGGCTACTGCTTGGGATGTCTCTCCCATCTCTCCCACCTCTCCTGCATCAGCAGCAGCAGTCTTGACTCTTTGGGGTTTCCCTTTCAACTTTGTGGCTTCTCTTTCTCCTCTCCCCAGCTTTGTCTGGATTCTTGTTCACTTTCTTCAGGAAGCAAAACTCTGATCCTTCTCATCTGCTGAGAAGCCCTAGGCCATGCTGGAGAGAAGTGCCAAATCAATCCAGCTCTGGTAGCAGTATGAGAGCACAAGTCCTGTTGGCATGGGTCATGTCTTTAAACATGCAAGCATGGAACATAAAGCCTATTATGGGAGGGGGATAAGCTCCATGGAGTTTCTGTCACAGCCCTGAATGTTAATGGAAGGTTGTGTGTCTAGAAGGTACTTGTTTTATTAATGTGCATTTCCCTGTGTCCTACTGTTTTCCAGAGGACAGAGATCTTTTCCTTTGCTATGCAATTTCTCCCAAGGAAAATGAAATACTCTGCAGGGCAAGTCCTGTGACAAATGGTTTCTGCTCTATTTAGACACCTCTGCCCTCAATTCATTCTTGTGCTTGTTCATGCTGGATCGAAGAAACTGTACTATTTCACCACATCTTTGAAGAAGACTGCTTTAGGTCACTCGGTAGTTTTGGTGTCTAAATTTCATAGACCAGGATTAATCTATATCATCAGCTTTTGCCTGGCCAATTTTAAACAGACTTTAAAATTCATTTTAAAATATAAGTGACTTCCAATTGACTTTGGCAAAGCACTGATCGTTCAGCTTCCAGCACCGCCTTGGCTGTGTCAGAGAAGTCCTGAAATGAACAGATCTGGAATCTATGAAGGGCATGAAGTCCTTCGCAAGTGAACTAGCTTCGTGTAGTTATATTTATGATGTCTGCCTATTACACACTTGTTAGCACTTCAAACGTTATGTCCTGTCACAAGGGCTGTGTTGTCATTTCAACCTTCTGGAAACTGGACTGAGACTGAACTGAAAATTGCACTCTGCTCTCACAGCCTCTCCTGTTTGTTTTTTTGATGTTCTCTAGGAGGAGACTTGAATTTTCTAAACACAGAGCTTTGGTTTGATCAGCTCATTTTCAGACTGATCAGTTATTATAACAACAATGAAAACTAACTTTGCCTTTGCTATCCAGAATAAAAAGTGATTCTGTTTTCTCTCCATTTCCCTTTTGATCTACTTTTATCTAGTTTGAAGAAAGCATTCTGGATGCTTGCCTCTTCCTGATGGACAAGGCGGAGCTGGAGCTCTCTGGACGTGGAAATCCAATCAAAATTTGCCGCGTTGCCTCTGCAGTGGTATGTACTGTGTGCCCAGTATGTGCGCTGCCTCGGCCCCAGTAAAACACACTGTGAGAGCTGTCCTCGTAAACATGGGGTCACAAAAGTAACCACACCCAGAATGGGAGCACCTAAGATAACCTGAGGCAAACTGTAAGAGATTTTCTCCCACTTGGATGTGTTCCTGTGTGACTTGGTGTAGGTGGTCCTGCTGTGGCAGGGGAATTGGACTAGATGGTCTTTCAAGGTCCCTTCCAATCCCTAATGAGTCTATGATTCCACATCTCCACTGCTTAAGGACAAGGTATTAGCAGTGGGCTTGGTTGAGTTGGATTAATGGACTCAATGATCATAAAGGACTTTTCCAACCTAAACAATTCTATGATTCTCTCCCATTGTTAGGCATCATGCTGGGCTGCAAGAGCAGTCTCTTCCCTAATATTCCAGACTGGAGTCCTACCCAGGGTGTCGAAGGCAGAGGCTGAGTCCTCTTCTCTGCTTCATCTAGGTCTGACCTAACACCTTCATACTGTGGCTGCAAGAGCAGTCCCTTCCCCTAATATTCAAGACTAGAGTCTTACCCAGGATGTGGAAGACAGTGGCTGAGTCCTGTCCTCTGCCTTATCCAGGTCTCATCTAACACCTTCTGCTTCCCAGAATAATGCTGTAGTCATTGACCCAGCTTCACTACATATTCTCCCAAGTCAGCTACGAAAATAGACTGTCCACAAACATGGCTGCTGGAGATGAATGATTCTTCAACTCACTTCTTAAAGCATTTTCCTAGGCTTTAAGAGAATAAGCTCTTTGTCTTAGATGACAGTGAAATGCGACCTCCAACATCTCAGTGTCATGTGCTGACTCTTGAATAGCATCGTGTTAAATAGAATAACTTCAGCAGAAGTATTGAGAACACACCCACTTCTCCCACTTTTCTTTCTCTTGTAGCCCTTTGGTTAGGTCTTTCACACCAGACAAATATGGATTTGGACCTTCAGGTAAAATAATTGAACGTGGTTTCTTCATCACTAGGCTAGTAGATATAAGTGGTCCGTTGTGCACAGCTGTCAAGGCAGTACAGCACAAAGTTTATGGACCCGAAGAGGGAAGTGCAAAAGTTCAGTGTTGGATGTTCAGAAGTCAATGGACTTTAAATCTAATTTGCAGGATTAGGACATAAACTGGGTGGGAGTGTTGGCCATCTGAAACCTAGACCTCAGCAAGAAGTGGCCAAGAGGTGTTGAAGTCCCACCTGTATTCCTTACCCTCATTCATGAAACTCAAAAAGTGGTAGAGCTGAGCTCTTCTGAGGAGGTGCCTCCATGCTGGCATCCTTCTGACGCTTCTTGACCTTGCAGAGCAGGTAGAGTCACCTCTTCTTCCTCTTTTTACATCCAGAGGAAAGACTGAAGACCAATTTGGTGCCCTGTCCTTGAAGTGCCTCTTTTCTTGGCATGTCTCCTGCAACAGGGAGCTGAGCACAACCCCATAACAGTTTGGTTATGACTCTGAACACTTAGGGTTCAAAGGATTTTGATTTTCTAATTATAAAACAGTAGTTAATCCAGTCAAAAGCTTTTAAATGAGAATTGTGATTTATTTGGCTGGCATGTAGCTGTTCCACATTAGCATAATTAAAAGGTACAGAGCAAATGAGCTTTTTGCACAGTCCTAACTGGTTTCAAATTGCAGCTCGGAGATGTATTGCTCGTTAATGCCTATCAGTATATCCATTAGTCAGCAAAACTCCTTGGTTTGTACAGTCTTACAGAGGGAAACTCACACAGCAAATTCCTTCTTGTTTTCATGTGTGCTGGACCAAAGAAATTAGTCTCTACTCTAAAATCAACAGTGGACTCATTCTCCCGCATAAATCAGGAATGACTTTATTAAAATCTCTAGACCAATGGGGAGAGAGAAACAGACAACATTAGGAAAGAAACTAGCTGAAGATATCTGAGGTTTACTTATCGTATAACTGATCATATCAATTAAAAATACAGACATGATTAAACATACAGGCATGATTAATGTTAAGAAAACTTACCAAACTGGCAATGTGGATGCTCAGGGTGGTGAAACAATTTCACCACAATTTTTAGCTGTCAGAACTTCCCTATATTCAGTCTCTCCCATCCTATCTTTGTCAATTGGGTTCAAGAGCTCTTCATTATTCAGTCTCTGACATCACTAACACTTGTTTCCTTTGTCTTCAGATCAACTCTAAGGATGATAATGGTGTGATTGCTGGCTCCTGGGACAATACGTACATGTATGGTGTTGCACCTTCAGCCTGGACGGGAAGTGTGGACATTCTCTTGGAATATTATAGTTCTAAGCAACCCGTGCGCTATGGCCAGTGCTGGGTCTTTGCTGGTGTCTTCAACACATGTAAGTACCAGTGAGACTATAGGACTACAAGTAAGTACCGTGCTGCTATAGGACTCTTACGCAGAAGAGAGAGCTTTTAGGGTAAACTAACCAAAATACTTCCTGGCTGTGTGATATTCAGGAGTAAATAGTAGAGATAGTTAAAAATACATGGCTAAAATAGTCAGTCTTTAAATAAACTTTTGGCATCTCCTTCAGTTCATCTGCTCTTCCATGCAGATCTGTGAAATATTTATTGGTTCTGTGAAGTGTAGTCAGTGACTCACGAGGGTTAAGTTTGGGAAGGAGACAGTTAGTCTTTTGGCACAGTCCACATCTCTGTTGGGAAATCTGAGCTGAACAAGTGGGCTTGTTACCTAGACCTGCCACGTTAAACTGTTGCCCAGTGTGGGATATGTGATGGTGTTTCTGCTCTAGAATGGCCAAAGGTTGTTCCTAGCAAAACTGATGTTCACTGTCCCAGCATCCATCTAATGACAGCTGATAACATTTTCTATGGGATTTTTAGGCAGAAACATGAGGTTTATGAATTGTCCAGCACTGCAAGGTTAAGTCTAAACACACTTGCTCAAACCAGAAATCCAACGTAGCGGCAAACAGGGTGTTGCAGGTTGCAAGACCCAGTAAAGAAAGCAGTGTTGGATGGGTCCCTTATTTCTACTGCCTAGCACTTCTAACAACGTGATCTGTTAATACAGCACAGCATGTGAGCAGTCAAGAAAGAGCCTGAGAGGATGAAACATGTTCCTTATATAGACAATACAGACCAGATAGTGGAAACCATGAAGTTCCTAAGCTTATGGCCAACAGAGGAAGCTGAACAGAAACTAAGGGCCAAGTGCTAGGTCATGCATTTCGGTCCCAACAACCCCAGGCAACGCTGCAGGTTTGGAGATGGGTGGCTCGAAAGCTGCCCAGCAGAAAAGGACCTAAGGGTGCTGGTAGACAGCCAGCTTAATATGAGCCAGAAGTGTGCCCAGGTGGCCAAGAAGGCCAGTGGGGTCCTGGCTTGTATCAGGAATAGCATGGTCAGCAGGAGAAGGGAAGTTATTGTGCCCTTGTACTCTGCCCTTGTGAGGCCTCACCTCAAGTACTGTGTTCAGCTCTGGGCTCCTCATTACAGGAAAGACATTGAGATGCTGAAACATGTCCAGAGGAGAGCTACCCAGCTCATGAGGGGTTTGGAGAACAAGTTGTATGAAGAGAGGCTGAGAGAGCTGGGCATGTTTAGTCTGGAGAAGAGGAGGCTGAGGGGGAACATCATTGCCCTCTATAACTACCTGAAAGAAGCTTGTAGAGAGGTGGATGTTGGCCTCTTCTCCTTACTAGCTAATGATAAAACCAGGGGAAATGGTCAGAAGCTGAGGCAGGGGAGGTTTGCATTGGATATTAGGAAGAAATTCTTTACAGAAAGATTGGTGAGGCACTGGAACGGCCTTCCCAGTGAAGTGGTTGGGTCACCATCCCTGGGGGTGTTTAAGAAACGTGTAGACCTGCTGTAGTGGCAGGTATGGAGTTTGTGTTAGTCGAACAATCAGATATTCGGGGATTTAGTGGTTTGGGTTTTTTGAGGGGTGTAGGTTTTTTGTTTGGTGAGTTTCTTTGGTTTTCTGTTGTTGCTGTTGTTGTAGGGTATGGTTGGACTTGGCGATCTAGGAGGTCCTTTCCAACCATGATTATGCTGTGATTCTGTAAGTGTCTTTCTTGCACTTAGAAAGAAGTTTTTCTAAGTCTTAGAAGAAGTCTTTCCTTCTTTCTAAGGAAGATCAAATGATCTTCCTTAGAAGCACTTACAACACATGCATATTAAGTATCAAATTCAGTGGGACCACATCAGCTTAGGACCAGGGAAAGACAGTGGGTCTTAGAGCCTATTTAGTGTCAAGAATTTTTCAGCCACAACTGAAGGTCTAAGCTTTGGTTCTTGTAATTAAGACATAAAAAGGAAATTAACAGAAAAACTATCACCTTCACTGCCTAAGATCAGCTGGTCTTCACTTGATGCTCCTCAGCTTCTGTGCAACCCAATGGGTTCAGAAAGCCTCTTGCAAGTATTTTCTGTGGATGCAAGTCCTCACAGTGGCTTCCATGGCCACTTTGTCTTCTCTGCCCATTGACTCATCAATTTCCCTGAACTGCAGATAGAAACATACACCAGTTCTCCCACCTTTCCCCTGCACTGGCCCCAAATCACCGCTACACAGTATTTTGCCTGCAGGCCACTTGTGAAGCTGGGGCAATGCAGAAGAGGCCCATGGGCTGCTGTATTAATGCAGAGATGTATTTATCTGGGGCAAAACTAGTCTCCGTTTACTGGCTAAATTATTCAAGTCATAAAGCTGGCACTTGGTGTTGCTGAAGTATAAAGTTTGTTGGGCACGATGAAATGAAAATGTTGTCTGGTGGCTGATCTGATACAGAGCCACTGACATGGCCAGCTGCTGACCGCTGCACCGAGAGGTCCAAAGGGCCAAACAGCCACATGCAAATAAAAAGGTTGTTCTGAGCTCATTCTGAATCTTTCTCAGCTGGCAATGTTTATCGCTGTGACCAGGGCAGCTTTCCAAGGTGACTGTATTGTACGCTCTGGATAGTCATCTGTTGAAAATGCTAAAGCATCCTGAAAAATGGTCATTAATCTTGGAATTGTCAGACAAATTATTTTCAATGAGCCCTGATGGCTCATATGCTGGAAGCCTGGGAGGGCACTTGAATTAAGTTTAATCAATAGGTACATATGGTATTGGATTCATCCAAGTAATTTGTCATCCAGGAACTTGAAACGAATGTGCAGCATTACACTTCATTGGGAGTTGCAGCAGTGACACTAATGAATATACAAAACCCAGCAGTAGCAGCAAGAGCTGTCCAACATTGCAGATCCAGAACTGTTTTAAGATAGGATTTTCAATAATGATGCTTTCCTTTTCAAAAAATAAACCCTCTGTTTTCTGCAGAATTGCACTGGCTCCTAATCTGGAAAATGGGGGCCTTTTCTTGTTTTGTCCAAGAGATAAGTGTTTCGTCTGGGGAAGCTGAGAAGATGTGTCACCTTTCTGCCTCACTATCCCCTCAGGACCGTGCTCCATGCCCATTTATCAGCAAAGGTGCATCTCAAACACAGAAGCCTAATGATGCACTACTGCACTTCAGACATAACCATAGTATTTCCACATGTCCCAAATTCACCATTTGTCAAATGGGGAGAAGAGTCTTCAGTCCTGCGTTGTCACGATCTGAGATTTAGGGATAAGCTTGTGGGGGTTTTTTATCTTCATTTCAAGACCCTTTATGGGAAGGGACTATTGGCTCCAAAATATTTAGCAATCAATACCAATTATGTCACACATTTTGCACAGAAACTCTAACTCACATTTCACTTGCAAATAATGCAGCTTTCCCCCTTGCTGGCAATTATTGCCTTCTTTATTCTTCATGTTGTCCAGACACCTTCTGACAGCAGATGTCAAACAGGAAAACATCAAATCAAGCAAAAGAAGATATTTTCTATTAATTTTCTGTTAGCACAGGCTCATTACTCTCCTGGGTTACTGATACTAGGAGATGTAGTATATTTTGAATATCCTGCAAGCTCTTGTTTTTCTTTATACCACACTTGCTCATGCAGTTGATTTGTTGCACCCAGATTTGCCCTGAAAAATATCTAGTGTGGTCACTGTGCAAGACTATTGTAAAACTGTTAGTAATCAGCTGCTTAGGTTCTAATCATTGCACCATTACATATCTTCAATATTCATGATTTTGGGGCCAAGTGAAATATTTCTCATATTCTATATGAAGACGGGAGCAATTATTTGTGTTGTTTTAACTGAGTTTTCCCACTTTATCCTAGTTATGAATGGTTTCTATGCTGTCATCGTTGAGCAGTCTTCTTTCTAGTCCTTCTCCTGACACCTCTCTCCTTGCCACAGTTCTGAGGTGCTTGGGGATACCTGCACGACTCGTTACGGCCTACTGTTCTGCCCATGATAACAATGCCAACTTACAGATGGATTTTTTTCTGGACAATGAAGGGAAAGTGGACACCAAACTTACAAAAGACTCTGTCTGGTGAGTTCTCCTGGCAAATGCCTTTAAAGCATCAATCTATAAGTAGCAAAAAACACGACAGCAATGCCTGTGGTCCATTTATTACTCTGTGGATTAAACACTGCCAATACAAGTAAAACAGGATGAATGAATTGTTAGTAGACTGACTAATATGAAGTGCTTATCATGTAAAGAGACTAACTGTGTGGGTTTGCACTACTAGTGATGCCATACAGTGTACAGGTAAGTATACAGGAGGAGAACTGGAATGGATTTATGCTCCTTAGGGCCAGGCTGTTTCTAAAAATGGAAAGAGTGGGCACTTCATCAGACTGGAGTCAAGCCTCAAAGGGGTATGTCAGTACCTATGGAATAACATATTATTTCTCCTACTTCTGCCCAGTTCCCATCCACATTCGTAGGCTGGTTTCACATTGTGTGCATGCAGTCACTTCACAGACAGGTGCTTTGAGAAATAAATCCAGTTCAGCTGAAGAAGAAACAAGCCAAGGTGTCATACAAGTTATTGAAACGCTATTGCCAGACTCGTAAAAAGAAAACCCCCAGTGAACAAGAAATGTAATCTAAATATTCTTTTGGAGAAGACAGTCCTCACTCTTGCTCCTCGGACTCTTATTGTCACCTGTCTGACAGGAGATGTATAACATATATTGATTATATGCTCTGTTCCATGGTAATTATGTGTGGGGTTTTTGGCTTCAAGCTTCTCCTTCTCTGAGTGAAACAGTGAATGTGATCTCTATCTTCAGATGTTTGTCCTATTCAGTGTAATATACATGATTTTGGCCAATGATTTGTTCAGCTCCTCAGCTAATTTAATTAATAACTTAATCTCTGGAAGTCTTTCTTTTAAAATAGTAATAAACCCGTTCTGTCGTGGAATAAATGAGTCAGTTGTTCTAACCTCTTTTATGTGCTTTTCATAACCTGTTATCAAGAGGAAATCTAAGGAAAACAATTCATTTACATCTGAAACTTGTATCAGAGCATCACAGAATAGTTGAGACTGGAAGGAACCCCCTGTTAGGATCATCAGAGGTTCCGAGTTTGAGATGTATCTGCTCTGTGTGACAGCAGGATCTCAGGATGTCTTGTGGAGCTGGTCTTTCCGAGGCTCACAGAGCTGTAAAGGAGCAGTCACTCTTCTGAAACCCGCTGTGCCTGAAAATGATATGAAACAAGACCAAATGCCTGATAGGCTCACATGGCAATGGATCCCTGCCATGCTTCACACTTTCCACTGTTTCAACCATTCTCCTCCTAACCTGATCTACAAAACACCTCTCACCCACTTTTGATACTGACTTTTATTTCCCTACCTCCCATTTTCCCAGCTGGTTCCAAAGACTTCTTCGCTCAGGACTGGTTTTTTCCATTCCTTTGGAACAGGGCCAGATCACCCCAAATTATCCTAGCTCCACTTAAATCCGTGCGCAGCTGCACGCTAGCATTTCATCCTCCCATCCTTCTTTTGCTTCTCTGTTGTTTGATTACTCTTTTAACTGCCTTGCTCACCCTTTCATCCTCCTGGTGCATTTATTTGAACGTGGTACACGTAACCTTTTGGGCACGACTTGATGTACTCCACACACTTCTTTCATGTCTCCTTTGTGCCCTTGCTCTTTATTACTCTGTGACACTCCGTGGTAGCCCACGTGAGAACTTTCAATGCCTTGTGTCTTAACCTTGGTTTTATATTTCATGTCTCCTTTATTTCTTTACTTTGATTTTAGATGGGTTTATTTTATTTTACTTCACTTTTATCTTAGGGGGTTATTTTAGATGACAAGCTCAAGGTGTTTATAAGGATTTTAAAAACTTACTTCTCACTTTTATTTATAATATCCTGAAAACTGGAAGCAAAGCTCTTTTTCTTCATTAAATATCACTTCTAGTGCCTTGTACCACTGGAGCTGATCTGTCTTCAGGTTTTAAGTAGTCTTAGACTTCAGGGACACTTGGAGCCACGATTTTTAGTCCAATCAATCTCTGAGTGTGAGGCTCCCTCTAAATGTTATCTGACATTTATCTATTTTTATTAAAGATCATCTTCTCCCTCAGGATAGGAAACAAAGACAACAACAGAAGACATATACAAAATTAGACAGACTTCGCAAGAAGTTATTTTTATAAAGGTGGCTGGATTTGGGCCCAGCAGTACTGCCTCCACCCCCTTGCTTTGTTCTCCTTGTTTTTCTTATTGATTATATAAAGACACTTAAAGAATATTTCTCTTGAATGGGAATCAAGACTCACTCCTACCATGGGGTCCAAGCAGACCAATGTTGGTACCTCAGCAGTAACCTGCTCAAAGTTACCCAGCATTGTGGAGGTTCATCCAGGTCCAGGACTGTGAAGAAAGCTCTTCTGAGACCTCTGCTCTTCCATTCACTTGCAGTTCACTTTCCTTTATTTCTCAGTAATGTTGTCAGTTCAGCCCAACCCCAATGCTTGAGCTGACTGGCTAATGAAAGGGCAGCAGCTGTTTCCATTGTGTTCCTGTCTCATAAGCAATAAGTACCCTTCTTAAATTGTCTTCCAGGCATAAACCCCACCTGGTCATCTTTTATTAATTTCCCCATTGCTTTATTTAGTCTATTTGTAATTATCTCTGTAAATATTTAATGGTCACCACATTGATCTGTGTAGCCATTCTTGCTTTCTTTAATGTCTCAGGCTTGCTGTAAAACAAGAACTACAGAATCAGTCACCAAATTGTAGCTGTGGAGCCAGCTCTCAGCTGTACTCACTTCTACTGGAGAGAACTTTCTACTACATTTGGGAGACCCCAATGTTCCACTCCTCCTCTTTTCCTTAATGCTGATGAACTTTGCAAAGAGTATCTTTCTGTCCATTCAATATCTTTAAGTGTATTTGTTGTTTACATGGCAACAGACCCAAAGGAATTGCTGTCCTGCTGCACCCCACACCATACCAGTAGAAACCAGCAAGAAAAGTCTTGTCCCCTAGGAGGATTATGGAAAAAAGGTAGAAAAATCTGCATTTTCTAATTACAGAATTGAAGGGCAGCTGCCATTTTTCACATTGTTATCCATCCACACACATGTGCTCATCCCTCTTGGTTTGATTATCCTTCCCTCCTGTAGGTTCTTCGGGTTTCTCTTTCACAGAACGGAAAGCTAGTGACACGCCTAAGTTTGATTCATAGTGAACCAGTGAAACCTTCAGGGCAGGGACCATCTCTCTCACGTGTTGGCACAGCGCTTTCCAAAAACTCAGCTACCACAAAGTGCACCCTCATTCTCTGGTAGCCCCCAGCAAAGCTCTGTGAGCATGATTCAGCATTGACTACTCATGGCAGCATCAAAAATTCTCTGAGTGCGCGTCCTTTTCCTTGAATAATTCCTTTTTCTCTAGCGCTGCTTCATTAACTCTCTTAACTGACAAGTTTTACCTTGATCCAAGCTCTCATTCCCACTTTGAAACATCTTGTTAGACAAGCCTCAGATCCTTCTAACTCTGCCTCAAGTCTGGTTTTCACCTATTATTAAATTATGAGTTGACCAGAGTTGAACAAACCCCATTTTGACTGCTAATATCATTGCCTGTACTAGGGGCTGTGTCTGCAGCTGCACAGATGTCACTTCATTCACGTCTGCTGGATGAAATGTACAATTTCCAAGCAAAATTCCTCACTTTTTTATTTTTTGCAGTAATGAAATTCAAGCACTTTGCTGCTTTAACACAAGACCCTCTTCCTAGACGGTTTTTTTTCTGCCTAGGGAGGGGTTTGAATCACCATCCCTGGATGTGTTTAAAAGTCACGTAGATCTGGAACTTCCTGACATGGTTTAGTGGTGGGCTCGGAACAGTTAGGTTAGTGGTTGCACTCTGGTCTTTTCCAAGATAAACAATTCTGTGGTCCTATGAGATCTGTAGTCCCTTGCTGGCATGATGTAAAATGATTTATGAATTTTTTTACACAAGTTTCTTTGGGTCTGCGTGCTTCCTTCCAGGATTTTAATCATCTGGTTCTATGTCTGTCTAAGGAATTATCACTGCTGGAATGAAGCTTGGATGACCAGACCTGATCTTCCTGTTGGTTTTGGAGGATGGCAGGTTATTGATGGGACACCCCAAGAAACCAGTGATGGTAATATTGGTTGAAGTCCTCCTTGGATTGCTTTCCAATTATTAGCTTCTTTGTGGCAAACAAATAGTTGAATATAGCTAAGCCAGTAGCACCACATGGCTGGTGACAACTTCTTGCACCAGACAACCACACTCACCTGTGCTCGTGGCCTTCTGACTTGTTTTGAGCTCTAAAAGAAAGGTGTCCTTACTGTAACACTACTCGTGATGCATGTGCACAAAACCCTGTGTGAGAAGGGCCCTGCTTGGTACAGAAGTCTTGTTTCCAAAAGATGGCTTCTGAAATGTTAGAGAACCCATGCAGGAGCCTGACCACATGAGTTCTCCTTTGTTTCATGTCTGGAGCTCTTACTAAACTTCCTGAGCAGGTGATAGTCAGAGGAGAAAAAGTGAAGAGCCCCTACTACTTCTTCTCAGTCTAGTTTTGCATTTCTTGAAAGACATTCTTAGCAAACTTGCACTGAAATCTTTCTCAGTTTCTGGTGTAACTGAGCTCTCCCAAAATTATCCACTTTAACCAAAACCAGCTGTAGTTGCATTTCAGGTGTTGAGACTTACAGTGGACTTTACCGTGCCATAAAGGCATCAAACCACAAAGTTTGTTTCAGACTTGAGTCCGTGTTGTTTAGGGGGCTGGTAACAGAAATCAAGCTTTTCCTTTTTGTCCAGGAGTTCCTGTGAACAATTCAGAGTTCACCAAACTCCAATAATTCTTTTTCTTTACAAAAACATAACATTTTTACATATTTTCAAATTAATTTAGTCTCTCAGTTTATCTCTCTTCTCCCCACAGGTATGTACAGGTGTGGCCCAGCCTCAGTTCAAGCCATAAAACATGGTCATGTTTGCTTCCAATATGATGCTCCTTTTGTCTATGCTGAGGTACTTACCTGAAAATGTTTAATGCATTGAGTGAAGTCAGTGAGACCATAGGTGAGACAGAAGATAGTGCAGTTTATGGGTTGATAAGTTACTTCATGTACACTCCACGTCAAAGGAAGAGCCTCCTAATTATATTTTGCTGTGCAGGCCAGTGGGCGCGGTACAGCTCCAGTGAGTGACAGAGGTTTCTCTAATCTCTGCTCACCAAGGTAATAAGCACAAAAATGCTCCTCTGGCTCTGATGGAACTTCAGGCTGTGATCATTGATCCTTCCCAGATTTCAGCTATGTTGGCAAATGAATCACTAGCTGCTCATCTTCATCCCTTGTTACCTGCTCCTCAGGCTTACCGGCAAAGATGCTGATGTTAAGTGTCACTTGCTTGTTTCAGGCAACATGGGTGCAGTGATTTTAGAGAAGTCGTTGTTAACCACTTCTTCTTGGCTGCTGTATGTCAAGGAGACTTCACATGGGTGGTTTGACTGGCAGGTCTGGGAGTGAAGTATCTCCCTGGGGAGCAAGTGAGCCTTGTCTGGAGTTTTAACCCCTGGCCCCACCAAAGGCAGTGTGCCCAGAACTGCAGTAGCTGTAGAGCATGCCTCTGCTGATTGAATTGTATGTAGCTTAAGACAGAAGAGAATAAAGATGTTTTATGTCTGAAGCATTCATCCCCTCTTAGGCTTGGTGGCCTAAGGAGCGCATAATGCTCCCCAAGTCCAAAACGTGTCTGTGTAATCTATTCAAGTTTATGCTGCCTGTTGTTCTGGAGCTGTGAATAGCAAAATGCATTTTGCCACCATTGCAGCATGTGACTGGGGATCTCTAAAGCAAGTAGTTTGTGGAACTCCAAGTCAACCTGCCATCGTTTTGAAGGGAGATAGGTGGGTTTGCCTTCCCCTTTCTGCTCCCCAGTGTCTCAGTCCTTTCTAATTGAATTTTACAGGTGAATAGTGACATTGTTTATATAAGAAAGGATAAAAACGGATCCCAAGTGATAGAGAATATTGACACAACCCATGTCGGGCAGCTGATTGTGACCAAGGAAGTTGGGGGTGATGGAATGCTGGAGATTACTGAGGAGTACAAGTTCCGAGAAGGTAACCTGCAGTGGCATTGGACCATACCCATGCAGATTTCTCCCAGTCAGAGTTTGCATGGTCAAGTTACAAACCTCCAATACAGAAGGAGTTTCACAGACTCATAGCATCATTAGAGATTGGAAGGGACCTCGACAGATCATCCAGTCCAATCCCCCTGCAACAGCAGGATCACCCAGACCGAGTTGCACAGGAACACATCCAGGAGGGTCTTAAACATTTTCGTGAAAAGCTGCCAAGATGCCCTCTGGATGTGTTTATTTGTAACTCCATCCCAGAAACACTGCAGATGCCTTGATTAGAGAACAAACTTTGCGACTCCAAAATGCTTTGGACCGAGTAAGCTGTAGTAAAAGATTATCACAGAGTAATTCAAAGCATTCAAAATATCTCAGGGCTTTCTGTGTAGCTGTTAGATATTTCTTACTCGGGGCAGATGTTCACAGAGAGTAAATCAGTGTGACTCCATTAGTACCAATTAAATGACATTAATTGGTCTGATATGGCTTGAATATTTAACACCATCTCCCTTGGAAGCTGTGACGCTCTCCTAATTTTACCTTTACCACGAGGCATATTCACTGTCATCATCATTTTTGGCTACCACAAACTGTGGAAGATCACCCTTGTGACTGGTGAGTGGGCTAATGCAACACCCCTGTTTCTTTTCTAAATCTGATTTTCGTTTATTTCCAGGCTCAGAGGAGGAGAGGTTGGCTCTCGAAACCGCCGTGATGTACGGCGTCAAAAACCAAACTACGCAGGATACCGCCTATCAGCCACAGAGGGATGTTGACATGGACTTCCAAGTGCAAAAGGCAGTGCTTGGCAGTGACTTCAAAGTTACTATAAGTTTCAGGAACAGAAGCCACAACCGCTACACTGCTACTACTTACTTTTCAGGCAACATCGTGTTTTATACAGGAGTCAAAAAAACCGAATTCAAGAAACATACTTTTGGTGCAAAACTGGAACCCAATTCATGTAAGACTTGCATAGCTGTTTTCAAACCTGCTAGTCTTTTTCTCTGTGTCGTTAGCTGTCACCAGTGTCTCTATCAATGTGTAGAGACAACTGTAACAGCTAGGAGTAGGATACTCTATTGAGTATTAGGAGGCTCCACCCCCAGCTCTGGTGCTGCTACCAGTGTTGTTTAGAGCTGAGGCTGTTTTCTTCAGGTCGCTGCTCCCTGCATAAAGGTCTCTTACACTGAGCTGAGTGTCTCCAAACTGTTAATTTTTCTCAGTACAAAAGAAATGAGAGGAATACGTGCTTGGAGCTGCACCTAATCCATGTTTCCAATTCCTGATGTTCTGTGATTCTGTGATTCCTTTCGTGTCCTGGCAGTATTTCAGTGAGTGAAGGGAAAGTTATGGTTCCCCAGGGTGTCATTCATGAGGACAAAAATATTAACGTTTTTTCTGACCTGGTAGGAGCTGACAAGCTCTGAGCTGGTTCAAGTGTACATCTAGCTTTGGAGACTGGGTCATTCAGGATTTGGATTTACACAAATCTGTCTGAAAAAGTTATGTGTAACTAGAGTGTGCCCCTGTAAAGCAGGAGCCTAGGTGAGCTGGGCAGGCACCCCAGAGGTGAGTGATCCTTACAGATGCATCATTTGCTTTTCCTTGTGCCCTCTGGACTGCAGTGGGGAGACCCTGCCTCCCTCTTTTCATGACAAAAGCAATTCCTGGCAGCCTAGCTCGCATGGCTGAGGGCAGGATTTTGCACTGCTCAAAGCACGGAAGAGGTGGGTTCTCCTTTTTGATTTTGGACATAACTAGTCTCATTCCTGTGAGCCATGGCAGCTCCATTTGGGAAACAGACAGCCAGTGTTGAGGACCTGCTGTACTCCAAAGCACTCTGGAGCCGGCTGGTTGTAGATTCCTGGCTTCATCAGTGACTAGTGACTGCCAATCACTTGTTCTCCTGACAAGCTGGTGCCCTTGGGTCAGTGCCTTCAGCTCACAAGCATAATGAGAACATGCTTTTATGGAGGCTAAGTTAGAGGACTTCAGTTCCCCACTGAGAGACTCAGAAGCAGCGATTTTGCCTTCTTGATGCTGTTGCTGGGCAAAAGCAGTATCTGCTGATTGCAGTGGGAATAGCCAGACTTTGGGAGGCCAAAGTCTGATCTGGGTCTGGTGCTGGATCACAGCAACCCTGGCTGACCTCTGAGATTTCTCATCTGTCTTCTCTGTCTCACTCCAGCTCAAGAGACACTGAGCTGTCTCCTCAAAAACAACGAGAAGCCTCCATGCAACCACATTTTCCACCATGCCTTTAAAAGTCTTCTACTTCCTTCTACAATTTAAACATCATCATTTAAATCTGAACATTTTTATTTGCAGCTGATTAATCTTCATAAAGTAGGAGTCCACTTTCAGGGATCTTCAGGTGAAATTTAATATAACACCTACTTCCAATCTGTACCAAAGCCCTGGCAGCTGCTTGGTGGTTCTTTCCAACTTCCTGACTCAGTTGTGTGGGGTCTTGTGTGCTCCAACTCAGCCTACCAAAGCAGTGTGTGGATTGCAGTAGTTTGCTTTAGTTACTAATCGTTTAACCTGAAAGATAGCAAAGTTCTGGTACTGTAAGAATGCATTTCAGCTGGTTGGTCTGAATTTTATGCCACTTCTTAGGTGTGGAAGGATTCAGTTATGTGGTATGAGCTGTGCAAACGCCAGCTACGCTTTGGGGCTGTGATTTTTGCATGGGTCCAGGACTTAAGTCTGCATCAAAGGTCTGTGTAAGGTGTTACCACCTAAAACACAGCTTCTGCTGTGCTTTAAGGCTCACCTAGCTCCTCTTTGCAAGAACTGAAGTGAACTGATATATGAGCATTACTGAGCCTCATCATTCCTTTTTCAAAGTTAAGGAACTGGTTGTAACCAGCTTCTTCAAACTCTGTACTGATTAATGGTGAAAGCACAGACTAGAGAGAGGCACCTGAGAGAGCAGAGCAGAGATTAATTTGCGTGTGTACCAGAAGTATGTCGCTACCGCTGCTTCAGGCCAGGGAGACACGTTCGGGTATCACCACCTTCCAAGGCAGAATTCGCTTATCCCTGAGCTAAGATCACCAACCTGTTGAACACTTTGTACTGCAACAAGACAAAAATCCCTCACAGGTTACACCTTCTCTGAAGGTGATACATAACACTTGAGCATGAGTCCTTCCACCTTTGCCTTGGAAAGGAGTAAGCGAGCGAGCAGGAACGGTGTCTGAGCAGGTGGGCAGTGTGAAGAGAGGCTGTGCGATCACTGCAGATGTGTGAGAATACTCTGTCAGAGGTGCGAGGGGAAGATACTCCTCACTCCAAGGCACTCCAGCAGAATGTGTGGGCTTCATTCATGGCAAGAAACGTGAGCATCTATACCTGGAAGTAACCACAAACCACAATAGCAGACGTCCAGCCCAAGCTGCTAAAAGCAAGAAGCAAAAGAGCTTTTCAAACAAGAAGCAAATGTACGATTTGTAGAATCACGACTAAAGGAGTTTTGTGGATTGAAAATATCTTTGAGGATTTGAATAGCTTAAAGCTTCCAGGGCCTTCAAAGGCGCTCTCACATCTACTCAGTTACATTTAGCATCCTCTATGGTTTTGAAAGGCTGTAAAGCAGTTTGGTGTTTTGTCTCCTCTGGCTTTCTCAGGTGCAGTAAGTGGTACTGGCACCTTACCAGCACAGCCAGTGGAAATTCAAGCCTGTTATTCATTTTTCCCCTGTAGTGACTAAATTTGCACAGAAAAGTTTGTCTTTCTGTCCACTACAAAGTAAATTTCAGTAGTAGCTTCTATATCGACTTACTGATTTACATTACACAAAGGAGAACTGCCCTGCCTGACTTATAATTTACTATTTGGGACACTGTAAAAATTCTTTTACAAGTGAGGGAGAAGGAGGGAGGGAGTGGGGAGCACATGAAATGAATGTAAAGCTGACCTGCTATAATCCAGGTTGGGTGATCACCAAGGGAATAGCTTTAAAAATGAAAGAAGCAACTTGTTTTGATGTGAGCAGATCAAAAGAGTGAGAAGTGATAAATGTCATTTACCCGCCTGAGTTCCGTTGGCTCAGTTTGTACAGAGTGTGTCACAAATACAATACAAATAGCAGATAACGGCAGTAATCATCCCTAACACACGGGAGACCTTGGTCTATTCACTGGGGTAATAATGAATGTTCATAGAGGCAAGAACTCCAGCTCTATGTAGAATCATAGAATTGTTCAGGTTGGGAAAGACCTTCAAGAACACCGAATCCAACCATTGACCCAGCTGTCCCAAGGCTACTGCTAAACCCTGTCTCTAAGCTCCAAACCTACACAATTTGTAAATGTGTCTGGGGATGGTGATTCAACCTCCTCCCTGGGTAGCCTGTTCCAAAGCCTGATGGCCATTTCCAGGAAGCAAATTGTCCTAATATCCAACTTAAACTTCCCCTGGTGCAACTTGAGGCCATTTCCTCTTGTCCTATCACTTGTTCCTTGTGAGAAGTGACCACCTCCCACCTCTCTACAACCTCCTTTCTGGTAGCTGCAGACAGCAATAAGGTCTCTCCTCAGCCTGCTTTTCTGCAGACTAACCCAGCTCCCTCAGCTGCTGCTCATACAGCCTCTTCACCAAACTTGTTGCCTTTCTCGGGACTCTGGAAGCTCACATCCTGAATGGACAGAGGATGAGATAAGGGGGAATGGTGAGGTACGGAAACTACAATGGTTTGGGAAAAAAATTGAAAGCCATTCTTTGGTCATGGGCCACCTTTTCTCCAAAGCACTCATGTAACTGGCACTAGCCGTGGTAGAAGGAGCAATTATCTGTTGGGTAGCTTCAAAGGCCTTTTTATTTCCTGTTTCTCTTTTCAGCCAGCACTTTTGATGTTGTGATCAAATCGAGCGAGTACCTGAGCGACCTGCTGGACCAAGCTTCCTTTCATTTCTTTGTGACAACACAAATCAATGAAACAGGGAAGATTCTGGCCAAGCAGAAGGCAACAGTCCTGGAAATTCCAGCCTTGAGGATCAAGGTAGCTCAGGGCTAGAGTGGAGGCGGGGAACCACCACGTGGTATGTGGATCTGAAAGCTGGGATTTGAAAGCCATGACTTGAAAACCCTTGACTGAGGGTATTCTGTGAGAAATGCTGTGTTTCTAGGGGGAAAAAAACCCTCAGTCTTTGGTCAAGAACACATTTGAAAGTGGTTTTCCAGGCGCCTGCACTGCCAGCAGACCTGAAGGGACAGTTCTGTTTAGCTGTGGACTGTCATACAGCTGCAATAAAGCGATCATTCACTGTTTAATAGATTCGTGTGCAAAATGTATTGATTTTTAGCTGGATGAGGGTTCTGGAGGACAACTGGCCCTCAGACCTCTGTATGAGTCGGACGCAGCTTCAGCAGAGTGCATGCAGAGTTCTGTTTTCTCAATGGAAATGAGGGCCTGCCTCTTCACCTGCCACACAGGATCATCGAATGGTTTATGTTGGAAGGGACCTAAGAGATCACCTAGTTTCAACCCCTGTGCCATGAGCAGGGATACTTCTCACTAGACCACCTTGGTCAAAGCTCCATCCCACCTGGCCTTGAACGCTTCCAGGGATGGAACATCCTGGTAGATGACATCATGGCTTGAGGGAGAATTGCAATGGGTAGAAAAAAACTGTGGTGTTACCTACAGGTCAATCCAACAATTTTTTCCTGACTAGGCTCTCTCAGCCTCATGCTGTTTTGCTTTATGCTCTATTCCCCTTTCTTTCCTTCCTTGCAGCTACTGTGTACTTAACCCTAAGGATTTCACTGCGGGACATTTTATAATTATCAGCTTGCAGAACGTTTTCCCATCCTTGTCTTGCAGACCCAAGGGGAGATGGTGGTTGGGAAAGAAACATCTGTGATTCTGGAATTTACTAATCCTCTGAAGGAGCCCCTGGAGAATGTCACACTTCGTATTGAGGGACCCAGTGTGCTGAGAACAATGAAAAAGGAGTTCAGGTAGGCAGAACGCACAGTAAGCTGGGAGCTCATTCCCTGCTTGCTCACGGGAGGAAGATCACAAAATATATTTAACTAATGCTCTGCTGAGTAACTCAATTCAGACACCTTCTCTTCACTTTAAAATTCAATCCACACAGGGGCTATAGGTCTCAATAGACAGAAGAAGTCCAGAGAGACTGAGCAGAGAGACTGTAAGAGCATTTCATCCCTTCAGTACCAGTGATGGAGCGAGACATACTGGTTGGGGGTAGTTGCTAATGCAGCCTGAGTTTGCTTTTTCACTGCATTACATTATTTTTAGTGCTTGACAATAGCACCTGCTATTACCGCTATCACAGAAGGACAGATTTATCCTGCACATAAAGTGTTTACTGACGCTCAGTAGGTGTAAATCAAGACCTGTGCTGTTTTTCAAAAAGGGCTTTTCTCCACTCACGTTAATCTTTATTATACAACATGCTCAGGTACCTCAGATGATCTTTGCAAGCTTATGTCAAGATCCAAAATGCGTGTTGATGCAGCAGAGCCCACTGGGATGGCTGCAGGATGTGTGCAAGCACACAGCTTTCCCAGTAGCCCCACTGCAGAGGGCTGCCCTGGCTTAGAGGCGTGCTCTCACCACAGGATGCTCCTAAGCCTGAGGAGACAGGAAACTACTACTCAGAGTTGCGTCTCATGCTGACACCAGAGTGTCCATTTTCTAAGCAAGTTGTTTCCTAAACCCTCTTTCCATTTGAGTTCAGTGTGATAAGCTCAGCATTAGCCACTTCCAGGATATATGAGATCCTCTGCAGCCATTTCGTCGTCTTTGGCAGCCAGAGCAATGTTATCTATCATTACCTGAGCTGATGATCCCTAGGTGTGTGGAAAAGGAGTTTGAAGGATTGCCTGTGCTGCAGCAACGGCATAAATTGTCAGTATTATCTGCAGCTAGTAGGGGAGGTCTGAGCTGATATGCAATTTGCTTAGGCCAGGGATAAAAAAGATGAAACCCAGTCTCCAGAGTGGAGCCGGATAGAAAAATGACTGTGAAAGGGCATCATGCTGTGCTTGTTTTGTGCACATAGTATGTCAGACTCTTCTGAACATGGCTCAGCATGGTTTACACAAGCGATACAAGTAGCAGCAAAAGACCTTCTTGCTGCCCAACCATGCCATCCTTCCCCATTTTTCTGCATCCTTCCTGTTCCAAAAGCTGCCATGGGCTGCTCTCATCTTCAAGAATGCAGGTGTTGTTAGGTGCATTATAGGCACAGAAGCTGTGGAGAAAAATAACTCATGGACAGACATAATTTTCCATCAAGTCGCCATGTTTTCCCTTTTCAGTAGTGCCCTTGGCATTATTTAAAAGGGAAATGGCTTAGTTATTTTAAGAATTAATTTCTCTGAGGTGAATGAAGGCTGCAGGTTATAAGCACAGAGGACAGAGCAGGGGACAGTTGTAGTTTATTTAAATAATAATCACATTTGCCTCTGTGCATGGAGAGTGATGAATGGCTTCAGTGTGATGATGGCTCAGCATATTATACAGAACCATTCATCACTGTATTTTCTCCCAGGAAAATCAGATTAGGGCAGCCTTAGTTCATTTGCAAAGAGAATGAAACCTTTGCTAGGTTTTACTACCTTTCCACTGCTTTGCTGTCTAGCAGGGGCTGTCACGTAAAGCTTTTGCAATTCTTTGAGGGGTGAGACTTTTGACATCTCTGTAAAGATTAGATACTTAGATATAGAAATACATAGATATTAGCCTCAGACAGATCAGAGGCATGACTTAAGGAAAAGCCTTTGGCAACAACAATTTCTCCTACATAAAGTCATAGAATCATTAGGGATTGGAAGGGGCCTCAAAAGATCATCCAGTCCAATCCCCACGACACAGCAGGATCGTCTACACCAAGTCACACAGGAACACATCCAGGAGGGTCTTAAAGGTCTCCAGTGAAGGAGACTCCACAACTTCCCTGGACAGCCTGTTCCAGTGCTCTGTCACCCTCACTGGGAGGAAGTTCCTTCTTACATTTTTATGGAACCTCCTCTGTTCCAGCTCACACCCATTGCCCCTCATCCTATCACTAGAAGACATTGAGAAGAGCCTGGCTCTATCCTCCTGACACCTACCCTTCACATATTTGTAGACATTAATCAGGTCACCCCTCAGTATCCTCTTCTCCAAGCTACAGAGACCCAGCTCCCTCTGCCCCTCCTCATAAGGGAGATGTTCCAGTTCCTTCATTATCCTCGTTGCTCTACGCTGGAGTCCCTTCAGCAGCTCCACATCTCTCTTGAACTGAGGGGCCCAGAACTGGACACAACACTCCAGATGTGGTCTCACCAGGACAGAGTAGAGGGAGAGAAGAACCTCTCTTGATCTGCTAACCACCCCCATTCTGATCCACCCCAGGATGCTGTTGGCCCTCTTGGCCACAAGACCACACTGCTGGCTCATGGTCATCCTGCTGTCCACCAGGACCCCCAGGTCCCTTTCTCCTACAATGCTCTCCAACAGCTCAGTCCCCAACCATGGGGCACAGTCTTTTCATGACAAGTGAGAATTAACCAAGCAGTGATGGATGGTGTTAAAGTCACTTCAGGTGTCTACATGTCAAAGCTCAGCTAGTATTAGCATTTGTAGAGAGAAGCATGTTGTTTCAGAAGTAGGACAGTAAAGAAACAGCAAAGGGTGTGTTTGGTTTCCCAGCACAGCCACTGTCTTCCTGTAGACACACACACACAAATATATATACCTAAACACAGTTGCAGAGATTATATCTATATGAGGTTAGACTAGGGGATCATCTTCTGGGGTCCCTACCGTTCTGTGACTCTGGGGTAAACCAGAGATGGTTGTGCTACCCTTGGTTACTGAGGCAACTGTGAAGACTGGGTCTGGAAACCTTTATTCTTAGAGAATCATGTCACTGAGTGTTCAAAAAAGCAGACTGAACCCTGCTGCACAGCAGAAGAAATTTCAGAGAAGAAATTCTTCACTTCCAACACAGATAATCCCTTACATGTAATTTGCATAAACTCTACATGTAGAAAGGTGTTTATCCTTGTGCAGCAATTGAAGTGATTTCCTTGTCATGCTGCCATTTCAGTGGCCATTTGGTAGAACAAGACGGCCAGTTGAGGGGAACAGAGTATTTCCCATTAGGAACAAAGATAAAAGCAGGGGACACGTTTGCTGGAAGCAGCCTGCACGTACTCTCACCGAAAATATGCTTTTCCTCTGCTTTTTCTTTTCTAAAACTGGGTAAATGCCCCAGAGTACCTATGGCTACATGCAAAATGCAGCGCCATGTAGACACAGCCAAGTTAACCTCCAAGGGGCTAGAACACCTCTCATTTAACAGGAGCAGACTTCAACTGAAACAAACATTCACGTGGGAGGATCTCAGGCTAGCTCATTTAGAGCTAACCAAGGTTTATTGTGTTGTGTAAACTTGTGCTAAGCCTGAGCAGTCATTTCTGTCCTGACTGTGATGTAGGACATGGTCACACACACCTAGGGCCAAGACCTCCCAGATGACAAGTTGATACAGTGGCTTAAGTTTGGACTTACTTTACTCCACTTTACTCAGTTGCTTGCAGAACGCCATAGCTATGTGAGATGAGAACACTGGCTGAATCCATATCCTCTTACTTGATAAAACAAACGTTCATCTTTATAACTAGCTCTTCACTGCGCTACCTTCTCCACTGGCTCCTTTAGAGTGGCTTGTATCCTGACATCCCCCAAACACAATTACTTAGTGAGTTTCAGCCTTCAAAACCTGCACACAGAGTGTAGCAAGAACACTACAAAACCCAGTGCTTGAAAACCCAGTGCTTGAGGCTCTCTGTGCATCTCAATTTTAGCAGAAATTGAAAATCCAGGGCAGCAACAGGACACAGTTTCTTTATAGTATGAGTTACCAGGAGTCATTCATAAGATTAAAAACCAGCTGCCTACAGCACAATTCCCAAGAACATTTGGACACATTTTTAAGGACATCAAGAAGTTATCTGAAATAGATGGTGAGGAGATCTGCTGATGCTACAGTTGTGGCAAGGTTGCTCAGCATAGGAGCTGGTGTAGGGGCTCAGCATCTTACCAGCAGTGCATGAGGTTGGTGTAGGAATACCCTGGACACTTCTGGAATACTGTGTCCAGTTCTAGGCTCCTCAGTTCAAGGAGGACACAGAACTGCTGGAGAGAGTCCAGCACAGAGCTGCAAAGACAATGAAGGGAGTAGAACATCTCCTTTACGAGGAAAGGCTGAGGGAGCTGGGTCTCTTTAGCTTCAAGAAAAGGAGACTGAGGGGTGACCTCATTAATGTCTATAAATATGTGAAGGGTGGGTGTCAGGAGGATGGAGCCAGGCTCTGCTCAGTGTCATCCAATGACAGGACAAGGGGAAGTGGGTGTGAGCTGGAACATACCAATCTGAGAAGGAACTTCTTCCCAGTGAGGGTGACAGAGCACTTGAATGGACAACACCCAGGGATGTTGTGGAGTCTCCTTCTCTGGTGATGTTTAAAACCTGCCTGAATGTGTTCCTGTGCAACTTGTTCTAGATGACCCTGCTCTGGCAGGGGGATTGGACTAGATGATCTTTCGGGGTCCCTTCCAATCCCTAATGTTCTCTGATAACAAGGACTTATTTATTCACTTAAGGAATCTCCAGCAAGCTATACACTACAACAAACAGGTAAAATGAAATTGTGAAGTAGATAAAATGTGTCATTATGAAAGCAATTGTGAGAGGAAATTACAGGAGAAAGAAGAAAATATGTTCCCTTTAGAAATGAAATATTAGCCTGGAGGAAAGGCTAGAGAAGGGTTTGACAGAGTCAATACTGAAAGGAATGAAGACATAGAAGAAACTTTATAGGTCACTTACGAGAATGAGTGAAACTAAACATTTGACACGTCGATCTTTCTCTAGTGTTGGGAGCACTGGTTGGTCACAACATTGTTCCTTTGTCCCTACAGGCAAATCCCAGCAAACTCTACCTTGATCTGGGAAATAAAATGCGTCCCAAAACGACCAGGGTTACGAAAGCTGATTGCAAGCCTGAATTGTGATGCTTTGAGGCATGTGTATGGTGAGCTCAACATCCAGGTTCAGAAACCATGAGCTAAGGTGCTGTCTTCACCTCTCTCTCATTCAGGAACATTTCAAAGTATCATGTTGTGTGGGTAGAGGGTTAGAAATCTGCTTATTGTTAGTTTGGTCCTTGTGCTGAACCAAATTTGATAAACTAATTGGTAAGGCTGCGATAAGCATGAAAAAGCATCTGGATAGTGAATGATTTAGAATTATATGCGTGTAATTAAAGGCAACTGTAGGTCATATTATTCCGATAATTCACTTGTATTCACAAGCTTTTGCGTTAGCGCTGCAAGGGAATCTGAAAAGCTCCTTTCGCCAAAGTAGTCTGAACTTAAGTTCAGTTAAGACCTGGTGTTACAGAACCACAGAGTTGTTTTGGTTGGAAAAGATCATCAAGTCCAAACTCAGCACTAGGTTAAAGCCACTAACCGGTCAGGTCACCCGTGAATCATGTCCCTTAGCACCACATCTCTGTCTTTTAAATATCTCCAAGACTGATGACTCCACCTGGTCCAATATTTAATGATCATTTCAGTGAAAAAATGTTTCCTAATATCTGACCTACACCTCCTCATATTCCACTGAAAAAGAAGAAAAGAACCCAGTGTTATAAATTCTTATACAGTAGATCATTCAGGCTGCAATGAAAACTGGAATTTCTAGCTAAAGGGACGGCTTTGTCTTAAAATGTTATCGTTTCCCAGTTCATGGAGATCTCACTTTGCTGAAAGCAAAATCTGTCAACATGTGTTATCTTCAGAACACTCACAGCTTCTTCTTTCCTCTCCCCATTTCCCAATGCTTTTATTCATAATCTTCCACATGTGCAGGTACCCACCCATACTCGCTCCTGTATTTCATGTCCTGGGTCTGGCCATCATGGCCAACTGGTGACACTGCATATTGAAGTCTCCCATATAAGCCTTCTGGTGTACAAGAGAGCAAACAGTATGTTGTGAATACAAGGTGACAGTCTCGATTGAGTGAGTCCTACTGGAGACCAGTTTTTGCCCTTCATACAAGCTTTTGTAACTACAGTGTAATAAGAATTTAAAATAAAGCAAGTCTGGTGGCACTTGTGTCTTGTTTTGTGTATTTTGATTGGTCACTTCTATGTAGCAGCATTGCAGACACCACTTGCTTCAACTTATTTTTAAAAGTTAAAAAATTACCTTCTGAGCAATGGTAGTAGAGGTGTCTTTTTGGTTTGGGGCCAAGGAGAAAACCTTCCCTTAGCTCAAACAACAAGAAAAGAAAAACAGCTACAAATTGAGTTTAATTATTTGCCTTTGGTTTCCCTTCTGTTTTAACAACTGATAACCTTGGAGAAGGTGATCATTTCCAGAGCACATCACAATGCCAGCAAAGAGAATCCCCAGTTGGCCCTGGAACTTGTTTTAATGTTAATAGCCCATTAGATGGCCAGTATGTTCGTACCTACATCCCACTTCTAAATCATAGATTCATTTAGGTTGGAAAAGACTTTCAAGATCATAGAGTCCAACCAAAGAAGAGCTTTCAGCAAAGCAAAACCCCAATTTAAAAACACAAAACCAAAAGGCCACAGAAAGTCATTTCCCCACACAAATATAGTACTTCGCAGAGACACTGATTGGCTGAGCAAAAGGCAGCTTCTGCCCAGAGCTGGGGGTAGTTCTTTCTATTTTTCTTTCTTCTCAAAACATCTTAAATGGGTCATAGAATCATTAGGGATTGGAAGGGACCTCAAAAGATCATCTAGTCCAATCCCCCTGCAGCACCCTGACCACCTACTCCCACTACCAAAATCCTGCTTGGCTCAAACCACAGCACACACCTGGGGAGACTCTATTGCTGATCTCACTAAATGAGTCTGATCAAAGAATTATTATTATTTGAGATAATTAAGACGGAATGGTATTCTTGTATTTTTCTTCCAATTATACTAATGCTTGTAGCACCAATCACAGCTGCTAAAACTCACACGCACAAACTTTCTAGTGTACTTCCCCTTCACTGCTTTCATATGCACCACTACCCCTGCCCCTCTGATAATTTTGGTGTAGGGTGAGGATGTGTATCATAGAATCACAGAATCATTAGGGATTGGAAGGAACCTCGAAAATCATCCAGTCCAATCCCTCTGACACAGCAGGATCACCTAGACCAAGTCACACAGGAACACATCCAGGCAGGTCTTGAACATCTCCAGTGAAGGAAACTCCACAGCCACCCTGGGCAGCCTGTTCCAGTGCTCTGTCACCCTCACAGTGAAGAAGTTCCTTCTCATATTTATGTGGAACCTCGTATGTTCCACCTTAACATCAGGGTCTCAGGCCATGTACAAAACGGAGTCTGAAAGTGGTAGAAAAAGTCTCTCCTCCTTTTTGCTGAAATAAGCACGATAGAAAATATCTTCCTCCGTACGCTGTGATCCAGCAGAGGTGATTTTTACATGATTACTGATACTCTTCACATCTTGTTCTTTCTTCAGTTGGTCACAGCAGATCCAAATTCACAGAATCACAGAACGTTAGGGATTGGAAGATGATCAAAAGATCATCTAGTTCAATCCCCATGCCAGAGCAGAATCTCCTAGACCAAGTTGCACACGAACATATTCAGGTGGGTTTTAAACATCTCCAGAGAAGGAGACTCCACCCCCACCCCCGGGAAGCCTGCTCCAGTGCTCTGTCACCCTCACTGGGAAGAAGTTCCTTCTCATATTTATGAGAAAACTCCTCTATTCCAGCTTATACCCTTTGCCTCTTGTCCTAGCACTAGATGACACAGAGAACAACCTGGCTCCACCCTCCTGACACCCACCCTTCACGTGTTTATAGACATTACTGAGGTCACCCCTCAGTCTCCTTTTCTCCAAGCTAAAATGACCCAGCTCCCTAAGCCTCTCCTCATAAGGGAGGTGATTCACATCTCTGTGGCTCTGCACTGGACTCTCTCCAGTAGTTCTATGTCCTTCTTGAACTGAGGGGCCCAGAACTGGACACAATTATTCACTGTGTGTGATGCATTTCACATGCACTGGGTATTCACTGCTTGTTCTCCTTCCTGACATCTGAAGGTTGTCTTCCTAGTGCTAATGTTGCATCCTTTGATGACCAGCAATTAGCTGCTGTTTGTACCCTGAGCTATTTGTAGCCTGAAGTTTCCAACATCATGTTACACCTGTGTTGCCAGGGCCCCATTTTATTATCCTATGTTAGTGAATCTTTATACTGCGGTTGAGTTTGTGGTCATGGTGCAGAGGATAACCACCTGCTATGGCTGTCCATTAGTTACAAAAATTACATGAAACAACAAACATTTCACCGTGCAATTGCATAAACCAGAAGCTTAATCAAAGTCAGTAGCAGGCATCCAGTCCTAACAGAATTGCTCTTAGAGCTGAACACAGGAAAAGGCTGACAAATCGTGATGGCTGTGCTGATAGCCTGTTCCCCAGCTGTGACCTTTCACAAGATACGTCACCTTCTTTGTGGAAAGAAATCAGAGAAGGTGAGTGAGCACTGGCTTTTCTAGACTGGTGCTACCACTGATAATTGGTTTGAACTCATTAGTAACTAATTCATAATTAAATGCTCTGGTGTTGTCATCTGGGTGATAACCTTGACCCCAACCCCTGCCCTGTTGCCTGCTGGGGATTTAGAGACTGCTCTTTCCTCAGCTCATCGTTTTCATG
This sequence comes from Rhinopomastus cyanomelas, assembly GCA_013400115.1. NCBI lineage: Eukaryota > Metazoa > Chordata > Aves > Bucerotiformes > Rhinopomastidae > Rhinopomastus > Rhinopomastus cyanomelas. Next base: position 127,290 of record VXBP01002896.1, read on the forward strand.
TTTGTCCTTGTTTTCTCTAAGTAGAATGTGGTAGAGGCTGTAGCTGCTGCTTCTGAACGTGAGTAATGGTGCGATGGAGGATGATGGCCAGGTCAGATGAGGTTAGAAAAGTGTCTGAACTAGTTCAAACCAAAATTAATAGCCCCATTATGAAAGAGGAAGGTCAACGTATGCCATGAGTTTTGATGGAAGGAGAGGTATTGCTCAGTATACTGGAACTGGTATGGTAGATAGTACTGAGTAAGAATGTGGTAGGTACATCAGACAGATGCATATTGGAGAAGAACCTGCAGCGTAAGGAAATCCTGGAGGGAAGCCACAAGGTTTTGACCTGCAGGTGAGAGGGAGTTGCTCAGTGTTTAACGGCAAAGTTGAAAAGGCTGAGTTGAATGCCCCCAGACCTGCTTCCCCCATCAGACACAGGGTGGAGGGGATGTGGCAGGCCCGCTGTTCTCCTGTAGACAGCGGGGTGGAGAGCAGTGGCCTCACCACCCTCTGCGGCCCCAGCCCTGGCCCGGCCCAGCCCTAACCCCAGCCCTGGCCCCGGCCCTGCCACTGGCTCCCGGCTATGACCCAGCTCAGCTCCGGGCTGGCACCATGAGCCAGAGAAGCAAGAACTTAGTGCCAATCTTCTCCCCTCCAACGGAGCAGCTATCCAGCAACCTGTGGTGAGCTGAAGGATTCTTCTCTTTCCCCCTGTAGCTGAGGCAGGAGGAGAATGAGACATGAGAGTCCACGTTTGCAGAGTCAAGGAGGCCCCTGCTGACACGGCCTGGGCCATGCGGCCATAGCCGCCATCTTCGGAAACACTGATCAGCAGGAGGAGAGAGTGTTTGTCCTTTCTGCCACTGAGAAAAGCTGGAGATGCTCGAGTACTGGGGAGAGAAGGAACCTTAGGAAAGGCATCTGAGAATCCCTTCGTGCTTAGCTGAAGAAAGCAGAAGGACTCGAGAATCCTTAGACCTTGGGCATGGAAGACAGAGACTGGGTTCTTTTTGAAAACATGTCTCCTGCATCAAGGAATGCAGTTCCAGCTGCTGAGGAATCAAGTCTGTCCGATCAACGTTTTGCTGGAGAAGCTACGCTGAAGAATTGAAGAGTTTGCCAGTCTGGATGGCCAAGAGTCGGGCATCTGCAGGCAAGAGTGGTGACGCATAAGGGAGAATGGGGAGGGTGGTGGTTCCCATCTCTACTTGACTCACATGTTCTCTCCCCAGGTCTCTAATGTGAAAAAAAACAAGGACCGATACGATAGTGATCTCCCACTGTATTTTTCTCAGAATGTGTGATGGCATTTGTGACAGAGTTTCTAGTTTGTGGGCACTAACTTGCTTAATCTTTTCTTCTTTTCTGTGTATGGTTATAGAGTTAATAAACCCTTTTCCGTTTCCCCTAAGCTATCCATTGTCTGGCAAATGCTATCCGAGATCTCATCGAGACCTAACTGCTTTGTTTTCTTTTCCTTTATCTTTAATTGTCGTCTTGAACCCACCACAGTTTCTTCAGGATCCATTTATATCCAAGCTGAAGTTATAAATACTTACTCAAAAACCTTCTGAAGTGAATTCAACAGCTGATGGACTGCTGAGGCCTTTGTGCTCCTAGGTGTGATACGGCAGACATCCACACGATGATGGAAAAGGCAGAATGGTGAGTCTCAGTGTTGACTAGCAGTTCTTTCCATGTCTTGTTGAACTTCATGCGATTAAACTTGGTCAATCAATCCAGGCCAGCATGGAGCAGGGAGGTGATTGTTCCCCGTCCTGTATTCAGTACTAGTGAGGCCTAACTTTGACTAATAAATTTAGTTCTGGGCACCTCACTACAAGAAGGACATTGAGGTGCTGGAGTGTGTCCAGAGAAGGGCAACAAGGCTCATGAAGGGTCTGGTGCACAAGTTTTGTGAGGAGCAGTTGAGGGACCTGGGGTTGTTTAGCCTGGAGAAAAGGAGGCTGAGAGGAGACCTTATTACTCTCTAGAACTACTAGAATGGAGGTTAGAATGAGGAGGGGTTCAGCTTTTTCTCTCTGGTGGCAAACGATAGGACCAGAGAAATGGCAGCCAGCTGCATCAGGGGAAGTTTAGGCTGGATGTTAGAAAATACTTTGTGACCAAAAGGGTTATCAAAAGTTGGAACAGGCTGCCCAGGGCATAGTGGAGTCACCATCCCTGGTATTTAAATGAAGTGTGGACCTTGTGCTTAGGGAGATAGTTTAGTGGCAGTGCTGGGTCGAAGGTTGCACTTGATGATCTTAAAGGCCTCTTCCAGCCAAATAGTTTCTGTGATACACACTCTTGTTTCTCCAACCTCAAGCAAAATTTTTTCTAGCTTCCCACAGATTTTGTTTGTTATCAGCAGGAACTCCTAGTGCCCTCTTCAGTGTGGCATAGTCCAATCCACTTTGACCACTGGAAGTATCTTTACACTAATCCAGCTCTATCTGTGCTGGTTATTGCACCAAGATGCATCATTTGGGTATTTTTACATTTCAGAGTAGTGAACGCTGTTAGTGAGGTGCACTGGCTCCAATCCCCTTCACAGCTGTAAAGGTTTACCCTGCTGTTTGCTGAAAAGTTTGTTGGGTTTGCTGTCCTTTATAGAGCAAACAGCTTAAGCTAACTTAGGGACTGTTATAAAGATGGTGTTCCAAAGGCTCTGCTGCCTAAACACTCTAGTTTACAGGAAGACATTTTCCTGTACTATAATAAGCTTTGCTCAGGACCGTTACAAACCCCACTGCAACATGCTAATGAATTATTTTCTGCCTTGGAACTGGTTAAGTAAGGTAGCCATAGTGTGTGCATTAAAAAACAATCCTTTGTGTTGAATCAGCTAGCTCTGGAAGAGCTTTTAAGTAATAGGACCTATTCCCAAAGCTCTGTTGTCTTCATCATTATTACTGATGCTCAGGAAAAAACACGCTTTTATGTTCAGAGACACTTAGCACTGGGGAAGCATCATCATCAAAATGCAAATTAACTTGCATCCACTTACGGTTACAAGTGAAGGTGTGAGGTTAGGCAAATGGAAAAAGCCATCATTTTGGGGAAAAGGAAAAAAAGCAGAAAACATGTCGCCTTGGCTGAGCAGATCCTCCTGGAAATGATGCAAAGACACGTGGAAAATAAGGAGGTGATTGGTACTGCAGGAAAGCTGGAGGAACTCTGATGACAGAACAAGGGAGATGCTTTCAAGCTAAAAGAGGGGAGATTTAGAATAGATCTTAAGAAGAAATTCCTGCCAGTGAAGGTGCTGAGGCACTGGAACATGGTGCCCACAGAGGTTGTGGATGCCCCCTGTCTGGAAGTGTTCAAGGCTAGGTTGGATGGGGCTCTGGACAACCTAACCTGGTGAGAGGTGTTCCTGTCCATGGCAGGTGTTAGGAACTGGATGAACTTTAAGGTCCTTTCCATCCTATAATGGGAATAAAATCAGAAAACCCGAGCCAGGACCGCAGCTCTAGTATAGAAAAGAACAGAACCCACTGCTGAAGCCAGAGAAAGGTGGAAGCATTCCCACTGCTAAGTCATTTGCCAAGGGAGGTAATAAGGCCAGACAGACAGAGCTGAAGTTGATTAAGGATAAATTAGCTCTGCAACTGATTTCTGAGCAAGCATCCTTGTGCAAATTAGTTCTCTGGTTTTTGTTCTGGTTTTACAGCTGTGAAGGGGTCCTACACCTTGCAAGCTTTGCTTGGAGCCAAGGGCCAGTGCTGAGCCCCAGACTCAAGGAAGTGATCCTCAGAACAACCACTGCTGGTTTTCACAAACACACCAAACTTGCAGGGAAATAAGAAATGGGGAGAAATAATAAGAATAACCAAACTTTTAAAGCATGGACTAATTTGACTCCAAATGAAAAAGTGTGGGGTAGACAGAATGTTGGAGGGTTTCTCAAAACAGCCTTGCATGAGCTATGGATTCTAAGAAGTCTTAGAAATGGTGCCATTACACTAGAGGATCATAACTCCTGCGCATCATGTGGAAATAGGTAGAGGAGTCAAAGCTACCCTATGTGGAACTGCCTCATCAGTAAATGCCCCTGATGGTTGCTTTTGGTGAGGGTTGATCTGAAGGGCTGGTTTTTGAAGTTAGTGGGTAAAAAATTCTTGGCTCCCACCAACTTCAGTGAAAGAATGTGAACTGGACCCACTTGCCAAAGGCTGTCTTAGCAGAACACATACAAAAGCTTTGATAATGCACCACCTTTTAAAAGAATCTCTATTTTGAAAGACCTCTATCAAGGACTCTCCTGGAGGTTCAGAAATTCCTTGCTGTAACAGACCCTTGGTAAGTGACTAACAGCTTGCAAAATGCTGAAGCATTTAGGAGTTACTGTGCACACACTGACTTTTAAATGGGAAGGTCTCCTGACAGCTTTGACTGACCCTGTCCTCTGTGCAGTAAGCAATCTAATGTACCTTGCCATCAAATCTTGTTAAAAAGTCACACTTACTGGTCAAACTTTGCTAAATCACTGTTTTATATCATTAAATATATTGTTACTACCCTCTTGTGAGTTAAGGGCATAGTTCCATCCATGACATAAGGACAGGTAATACCAAAAGACTTTGTAGTATCAAACTGGACTAGTTTACATCAGGCCTGGGTTTGACTTTGTGTTCTTTATTGACTAAGAGGTGGTATTTGACTGCAAAGAGAGATCTACATTTAATTAGCCCATGTTGGCTGCTTGTTTGTTGAGTCTTTGATAAATTTATTTTGATACTAGTGCAAACACTGAACGTGACACTGCTGAGTCATCTTTGACTCAGAAATTTCTCTTGAAATTTCTCTTACATCAATTGAGCATTGATGGTAAAACAACATCTCTGTACTACAAGTAGGATTATTTTCAGCAGAGACTAAAATTTTAACTACTGTGTCAGCCTTGGAAATGTTTTTCACCTGCTTCCCCTCTCCTAAATTTAGCTGTCCTAAATGTCTCATGACACTGATACCTGGTCCAGAGTGACTTTGTCATGAACCTGATGTTCTCTTACAATGGGAGGGACCGTAGCCCCTTTTCCTTGTCTTTTGGTCCCTCGACCCAGGAGGTGCGGAAACAGATGTTGTTCTGACTGAGGCAAAAATGTTGTTGAGTATCTCAGCCTTCTTATCTGTTGCTACCAGCTTGCCACTCTTGCTCACCAGAGAGGAATGCTTTCCTTAACCTTCCTTTTCTGGTTGACACACCTGTAGAAGGCCTTATTATGACTCTTTGTATCCCTTACCAGTTTCAGCTCCACTGTGCCTTGGTCTTCCTCAACTCATCCCTACACAGCTGGACAGTGCCCCCTATGCTTCCCTAGTTACCTGGATTCCCTGGCTAGTAAATGCACTATGAGGCTGACAGGTCTATAGTTACTTGGGTCCTCCTTCTTATCATTTTGAAGATTGGAGTGACATTTGCTATCCTTCAGTCCCCAGGCACCTCTCCTGATTCCAATGACTTAGCAAAGATGATGGACAGTGGCTTAGCAATGACTCCTGTCATCTCCCTTAGCACTCACGGTCGCATTCCATCAGGGCCCATGGATTTATGTGCATCCAGTTTGCTCAGCTGATCCCTAACCCAGTCCTCATCAACCAGGGCAAACTCCTCTCTTGTCTCAACTTCCTCTGTGGCCTCAGCAGTCTGGGGTTTGATATCAAGACAGCCCCCAGAAGTACAGACAGAGGCAAAGAAGGTGTTCAGTATCTCATAGTTTTCTCTGTGTCCTTTGTCTCCGGGGCACCCACCTCATTCAGCAGGGGGCCTATGTTGCCTCTAGGTTTAGTTTTACCTGCAATGTATTTGAAGAAGCCCTTTTTGTTGCCCTTGACCTCTCTTGCAATGTTTAATTCCAAGGAGGCCTTGGCCTTCGTAGTTGCATCCCTGCATTCTCTCATCAAAGCCTTATAGTCACCCCAAGTGGCCATCCCCTCCTTCCAAGACCTATAGATTTTCTTCTTCCTCTTCAATTTGCCCTGAAGCTCCTTGTTTAACCACACAGGTCTTTTGGCTCCCTTCCTTAACTTCTTATCTGGAAGAAGGTAATGGAATGCTCTTCTGTTGTGCTTCAAAGAAGTGGTATTTGAATGTTAACCAGCTATCTTGGGCCTCTTTACCTGCCAATACCCTGTCCCATGGGATTTCCCCTAGCAATTGCTTGGAAAGGCCAAAGTTGGCCCTCCTGGTGTCCAGGGATATGATTTTTCTAGGAATTCTGTTCCTGCCACACAAGACCCTGAACTCCAGCATCTCATGGTCACTGCACCCAAGGCTGCCCTCCACCGCTTCAGCCAGACCTGCCTTGTTGGTGAGTACAAGATCTAGCAGTGCTCCTCTCCTAGTGGGCTCCTCCACCACTTGCATCAGGAAATTGTCACCAATGCACTGGAGGAACCTCCTGGACTGTGGTTGGCTGGCTGAGTAGGTCTTCCAGCAAATATCAGGGTAGTTAAAATCACCCATGAGAACCAGGGCCTGTAGCTATGAGGCTACTGTCAGCTGCCTGTAGAAGACCTCATCAACTTCCTCATTCTGACCTGGAGGTCTGTAATAGACACCCACAACAGTGTCACCCATGCCAGCCTGCCCCTTAATCCACACCCACAACCTCTCAACTCTCTCTTCATCCGCCCCAGACAGAACTCAATACATTCCAGTTGCTCTCTCATGTAAAGAGCCGCTCCACAACCCTGCCTTGCTGATCTGTCTCTCCTGAGAAGGACATAGATGTCCTTACCCACATTCCAGTCATGCGAGCTGTCCCACCATGTCTCTGTAATTGCCACCAGATCACAATCACCTGACTGGACACAGATTTCTAACTCCTCCTGCTTATTCCCCATGCTGCGTGCATTGGTNGTGTCCAGGGATATGATTTTTCTAGGAATTCTGTTCCTGCCACACAAGACCCTGAACTCCAGCATCTCATGGTCACTGCACCCAAGGCTGCCCTCCACCGCTTCAGCCAGACCTGCCTTGTTGGTGAGTACAAGATCTAGCAGTGCTCCTCTCCTAGTGGGCTCCTCCACCACTTGCATCAGGAAATTGTCACCAATGCACTGGAGGAACCTCCTGGACTGTGGTTGGCTGGCTGAGTAGGTCTTCCAGCAAATATCAGGGTAGTTAAAATCACCCATGAGAACCAGGGCCTGTAGCTATGAGGCTACTGTCAGCTGCCTGTAGAAGACCTCATCAACTTCCTCATTCTGACCTGGAGGTCTGTAATAGACACCCACAACAGTGTCACCCATGCCAGCCTGCCCCTTAATCCACACCCACAACCTCTCAACTCTCTCTTCATCCGCCCCAGACAGAACTCAATACATTCCAGTTGCTCTCTCATGTAAAGAGCCGCTCCACAACCCTGCCTTGCTGATCTGTCTCTCCTGAGAAGGACATAGATGTCCTTACCCACATTCCAGTCATGCGAGCTGTCCCACCATGTCTCTGTAATTGCCACCAGATCACAATCACCTGACTGGACACAGATTTCTAACTCCTCCTGCTTATTCCCCATGCTGCGTGCATTGGTGTACAGGCATTTCAGAGAGCGAGCTGAGCGCTCCGATTTCACTCTAGGACAGTGGGAGGCCACCTGGTTTTCATCAAGCCCAGAGTTCTGTCCCACTGGTTTGCACCCATCAACAATCCCACCCCTTTTCAAATCTAGTTTAAAGCCCTTATGCGTTACTTTTCCTTAAGCTTTCCTCACAGCAATGGTATTTTTTCCAGGAAAACTTTTTATTTGGTAACCATTTCTCTTCTCCTGGAGCTTATTTCTTCACTGGGATCAAAATTCTCTACGATACCTTCATTGATTTCCTCTGGGCATGTAAATGAAACGTAGTTCTTTGTACACAGTGATGTGTAACTGCATGCTGTCAGGATTTTCTGAAGTCACCAGCAATTTTTGCAAGTTCAAAACAAAATACTGCGTGAAAGTTTGATTTTCCATACAACGTTCCTCTGCTTTCTGAAGATGCTTTGTCCTCTAATGTGGTTCATGTTGGATGCTCATAGTGAAGTGACCAAGAGAATGGGTGCTTTCTACCAAGTGACTGCCACTCACTGGCCTATGAGCCTGAGCAAAGGCCCTCCTGTCCAGCTCCACATGCTGGAAATACCTGCCAGTGGTCGCTACCAAGGCTGTGCCCCCAGTCCCCTCCACTGCTGGTAGTTTCTGCATGAGTCTTCGCAAGGCTACCGCCACAACCTGCCCCAACACTCGCACATACACCTTCTCTTTCTTCCACACAAAGCCTTCCAGCTGGTGAACCTGCCAGCAAGGTTCCCAAACAGATGGCAAGTCTCACGCATGAGAAAGATTCTATTTCTAGCCCCATTTTGCAGAACACAAGAGCTCTGGAAGAAGCTTCCTTATGACCTAGCAACGAAACCAGAGCTGAAGTGAGCAGGCAGATACTTGAACCTCCGAAGTGCCTTCCTCCAGTGTCGAGGTCAGGGTGCTACCCACCTTCTTGCTCTAAAATACTGAATGGCCACAGGACATGAGAGATCCATTTTCAGGTTACGTTTCAGCCCTGGATCTCCTACCACTGCCTTGGACTACAAACATGCAGCATGAAATAATGAAGAGTGATAGGAGACTACAACAGAATACATGCTGTCTGAAGGAAAGTTGGGTTCTTACAGGATTTCCAGGGGGTTTTTTTGTTTTAGTCTGGCTCCCTGACACACTGAGAGGGTCTTGCTGGTGGGAGCAGTGCTCTCCTTCCTTCTTGGAAAGGGAAAAGCATAGCAGAGTGTCATCTTCATGTTGTCTCCATTGCCTGGAAAGTTGTTTCATGTGTGAGTTGCACAAGCAATGTCAACTTTTGACAGCTTGGCTGGATGCAACTGAGAGGAGGTCCTCTGTCCGAGATGTGACTGAGGCCCTCAAAATAAAAGTGGGTGTCCCTAGCCTCTTTGTACAGCCTGAACACAGTGGGAGAAAGAGAAAGGCCACACCAGAGCTGGGAGGAACAGTCCATTTGAGACAAGTTCTGCTTCCTCACGTGAAGAACACAACACTGTAGAACTGGAAAGGAGTTTGCATTTAGAGCTGCAGGTGAGAGAGGCTGCTGAGAAAGCCCAGAACTGAGCTGTTAAAGATCTCACGGGTAGGAAAAACACCCACACTCTGATTGCTCTGGCTACCACAGGTGAGCAGGACTACTGGCTGGACAGCCCCAGTGTGAGAACTGTTCCCATGCGAGCGGAGCAGCACACCTTTCTGTAGCAGAGGGGGTTTTAAGCAGGTGTGTTGTGGGAGGGGATCCTTCACAAACAACTTTTTTCCAGGTTGTTTTAATAAATCCAGAAAGAAAGCATATTCTGACCATCAATTCGTTATTATTCCAGCTAACTGCTAACTCTGCTACTATTTTGGCTCAGCCACCTGCTCACAAATCTTTGCTTGTTGCTAAGTGTCAAAATACCCTAAATCAGAACTGATGTCTCAGCTAGCAACCAAACAGCAGTAACACCAAGGACTCTGAGACATGATTTACATCCTGGATGCCAGTGCCTGATACTGTGTGAGCAGCTATAGAAACTAGTAGGTCTGCGTGAGGGTAGACACAAAAATCTACCACAACTTTGGTGATTTTTTTCTTTAAAACACATATGCAGGGTATTTACAACATTTTAGCATGATATATTCCCCCTCACCACTCCAAATCACTGAAACTTTGTGTTCACGCTACACTGGAAGTTCTAACTCAAATCAGCACCTTCCAGACATATTACAGAAGCTAGTTTTAACTTCACAGGGCTTTCCTGTTTAGCTATTTTTTGACAGAAATCAGTATTTGGGCACAGACGAAGTGAAGGTAAATGTGAGGTGTCTGACTCCACAAGTGGTGTGGCCAGAAGGTCAGAACTTCACAACCAGGGTGTTTGGATGATGGCAGTAAGCTACATCGCTCCCGCTACGTGAGCTCTGCTGGGTCTGCTCCAGTCAACAGTGACTGTCTGTGAAGCTCACTACCTGTTTGAACAATGTTCGTGCAGCAAGAGCACGAGGCTCCAAATATCTGAATGCACATCAGAAGTGACTCAGAGACCAGAAGGCATCAACTCGTAGCAATGCAAACCATGAGGCTGATGTTTTCAAATGCAGCTTGAAAGGCTGGGGTGTCTGAGGCAATTCATGACATCAACTAGCCAGTCCAGCACCACTGGCAGTTGATCAGTGGGACCAGAAGGGTGAATGGGACATCCAGAGTCTCTTACCTGGGGTTCCATTTCCTGGTGACACTTGGTAATGAGCTCATGAAGCACCAGCACTCAGTTTTGACCTTTACTCTCTGAAAGCATATAAGGGAGGACCTGTAAAAAAACCAACAGGATAATGATCTCTTTCCCTTTCTTTTCTTTTTTAAACCAACTGATTTGACCTAGCAGGCTGACAAACAGCACAGGACTGCTGTTGTTCTCCTCTGTCCACCCCAGCAGAAATCATCAATAGCTTAAACAGTCCTGACCTGCCCAGCAGCTGGGAAGTTGCAGACATCTGCAGCAAACAGACCAGATTCAGAGAAGCTGGCAGAGCTCCTGGAGACCAGCAGGAGCAGGACAGGAGCAAAGGGTCTCAATCTAGGCGGGGGGGATGACTGATCAGAGCACCCAGATTGAGTTCACGGATACTCGAGCAGAGGAGAAGCTGCATTTCCCAGGGACTCCCCATGCTTCAGCTGTAAAACTACATCTGGTTCTGGTTTAGCAAGCATGAAAAGATGTTATGATCTGTACCTGTGAAATAATGACGTGCATGCCAACAGGGTGAAGCATATTCATCGTGCCAGATACTTACTGAGGAGACAAGGCTTCCTAGGAGGAAAGCCTGACATCTCCAGTCATGACCGTGTGTTTTGCCAGCTGGATAGGAAAGGGGAGAGAGAAGGGAAGGAAAAGGGAAGGAAAGGGGAAGGGAAAGGATCCTTCGGGGTGGAAAAGCATTGGAAATAAAGTGACTTTCATCTGAGAATGGTTTCTGCGGAGAATCTACAAGTCTGAGATTGTTTATCACAAAGGGAACAAGAGAAAGCCAACACGTTGTTTGAATCTGTCAAAGGTGGTAGTAAGGCACACACCAGCATTGCACTTGTCCCCTGCACAGAAGAGAGGAGGATGCATGTCAGGGTGAATCAAAGCAGTTTGGCTCCAATTTTAGGCAACCACAAAACCCCAAACAATCTAAAAAAAACCCCAACCCAAATCATAAAACTGTGGAGGAGGAAAAGAAGGAAGGAGAAGAGAAATCTAAAGACTCTTCTAGGAAAGCTATTTCCCTTCCACAGGGAGCTCAGAAGGTTTAGCTCCTCTGAGGGATACTGGTCAACATGAGTAGATACTCCAGTACAAATCCTGTTCCCACTAAAGGCAACTTCACGCTGCTTTGGACTTAAATGATGCCAAAATTTCACATGCTCTGCTGCAAAAGAAATGCATGAAAATTCAGTGTATACATCCCACCACAGAAACACAGCCTGAGAATATGGAGGCTCCTTTTCTCATCTGTTTTTAAGCTGACCTCTCAGCCCTGCAGAAACACGGGTAAGTACAGGTTTTGCGTGGGACTTAGAAAGACAGCTTCAGACACAGCCACTCGCAAAACTCAGAGTATTAATAATGCCAACATTCTTACCCATAAAAACCCTTTCTGTCAAAACAGGAAGGTGAATAAAACACATCTGCTGCTTCCTTCCTCCAGCACCGAAGGATTACTGTGCAAAATTATTTAAAACATCTAAAATGAGGTATAATGGAGATGGAAAAATTCCAGAAAGGGCATCATTACAATAATAGTTTGCAATGAGATCTGGACTTGAACCTTCATTCAAAGTATTTTCTCTGTAAAGTAGATCCTTGAAATCCACTTTTACTTTCTGAATCTATGGCTGCTGAGTATATGAAGCAGCAGTTCCTTCATCAGTGCTCTATTCTAGGTGTTGAAGGCACTTTCAGACCACAAGCAGCCTCGTGTGTTCTGGTGAAGAACCAGAGAAGGTGCATGGACTTCACCAGCAGAGCACTCTTCATTCCTAACGGTGATCTGTACTACCCACAGCCATTAGAGAGTCTGTAACCCACAGAGAAAGCCAACTGCTTGGAATTTTCATGAACTGAGACACTGCTTCTGGACAGGTGAATGGGAAGGTAATCAGAAGTGTTCTTGTGATGATGATGATGAAGGATGCTGCCCGGTCGATCTCAGCTTTCTTCACCCTATTACTGTCACAACAGCTTGTCTTGCTGCACCTGTGAAAAGCTGCTGGGCTAGAGCCCCAGCTGAGTGCCCTAAGCCACTGTTATCTCTTTCACTGTTTTAAACAAGCAAGAGACCCTCCCTGATGCTCTCAGTCAGATCCTCATCCACCCACATTGGTCAGCTATAGCAAGTGACCAGTCACCTGAACTGGCCAGTCTTCAGGCTCTGGGGGTGTGAGGGAGGCTCTCACTAGCACAGAGCCTAAGTGGTCACACCAGGATTGAGACTACAGCACTGCCTTCAGTGAGAAGGAAAGTTCACCCCCAATCAAGGGGCACTCTGCTCTTCTAGCGGGTGCACAGTGTACCTCACTCCAGTGGTGGCAGAAGAGCACCCATCCACCAGCTATCCAAAGACTGGAGAACATGCAGACCTCAAAAGATCATCTAGTCCGATCCTGCTGTGTCAGGGGGATTGGACTAGATGATCTTTCGAGCTCCCTTCCAATCCCTAATGATTCTATGAGTCTATGATTGTGGCCCACAAGACAAGTAATGATGGTGATGTAGTTGCCATCAGTAGGTTGTGTTCAGTGTTGGTTTTGTACATGTTATGATCGTTATTAATTATTGTTATTATTATGTTATTGTTAAAGCAGTTTCAGTTTTCCAATCCATACACCTCTCTTCCTTATTCTCTTTCTCTTCCTATTTTGCAAAGGTAGAGGGATAAGTAGAGAGTATCTGCCATTTGTCCAATTGTTGTCCCAGCCCTAACTCCTGACACTCTAGTAGCCTTCAGTATCTTTTATAGTCTCATGTAAATCATAAGGGGTTTCAGCTTTGTCTAGTAAAATGTCCCCTAGGTGAGACTCCATCCCTCAGGTGGAGTCTGCATGACACATGCACTGAGCTGTCATGGCCTGGTGGGTATTGGCCACCTAACACCAAGCCAACACTCTTCAGATGCTACATGTCAATGCAGCAGTAGCAGTGGGTATGAGGGGCAACATCCAGGCTGGAACTGCAGGGAGCTCTCCGGAGATGCTGCAGGACAGGGCAGGGTCCTTCTTGTGTTGTACATAATGGATGCAGGTTGTGAAGGTTGAGAGCACAGGCAGAGTGGTTTCATTGGGCAGCCCTATGCAGAACAGTGCCAAGGTGATTATGTCAAACCCTGTAGCCATGTAGGCTGCTGTTCTTTGCTTGCCAACTACCTGACATTGTCTCTTATCCTCTATTGAGACAGCAGGGGTTAGGACCCCCTTTACGAGCTGTGCTTTGCTCAGTATTCATCACTGCCACTTTGTGGTCCTCAGCTTCTTGCTGGGAGATGGGAGTGGATCTGAAGTTGAGGCAGGGGAGGTTTGCACTGGATATTAGCAAGAAGTTCTTTACAGAAAGAATGGTGAGGCACTGGAATGGCCTTCCCATGGAGGTGGTTGGATCACCATCCCTGGAGGTATTTAGTAAACGTGCAGACGTGGTGTTTCAGGACCTGCTGCAGTGGCAGGCATGGAGGGGGTCTTTTTGTCTCAGTTGGGTATTTAGGCTTTTTTGTTGGGTTATGGTTGGACTAGTGATCTAGGACGTCCTTTCCAGACATGATTATTCCATGATTCTGTGAGTTGCAGGGCTCTGAACTGTAACTCAGCATAGATTAGGGGGCAGAAAGAAGGGGAAGCATTTAAAAATATTGATGTCACAGCCTTTCCTCTCCTTTGGGGCCTGCTTTCATTCTAGATCCCTAATAAAAGCATTAACCTAAAAATAATATAATACTGAATCCTTTGGTGTCGGCTTGCAGTCTTTGCTCAAGAGCTGCAAGCTGTCATCAGCTTGCAGAGCCTGTCAGCAGGTCAGCTCTGTGAGTGAAGTTTATTAGCAGGGCTGACAAGGTTGTACCAGCCTGGCTGTGACAGCAGCAAATCACAGGGTTTGTAATTCACAGCCTCTTATTAACAACAGCCCCTGTTCCTTGTTTTTATTTGTAGGACTGATTGAGGGCACTGTAAATCTGCAAGTGAGCAGCCCAAGGACTTGAGCTGAAGTCCAGGAGTGAGCCCCAGAAGAGAGCAGTCTATCTGCTGCCCCTGATTCCCCTGGTTTGCTGGGACACCAGCTCAGAGAAAAAGAACGTGAGCGGTAATACACAGGAGAAGTAGGTTGCTCACGAATTACTGGTATCCTTATGCTCTCTTGCCTCTGGAGAGTGACTCTTGGAAACACACAGCTGTCGTGCAGACCATATTGGATAAAAGGCAGTTTGCCTAAAAGAAGAAAAAGAAAGCATTATTTATTGAATTCCAGTGCTTTGTACTGAATGAGTCATTGTCGCGCTCCTTTTCCCTCATCTCACTGACTTGGAGAGGTGTAGCACATTACCTTTCATCTGTTGTGGCTTCCTGATCAGATGAAAGGACAAATTTTAAACTGCACGATTTTTCTTATCCTATCAGAGATCAGGAACATTAGATCTTTCCCTCTGGTTGACATCTGGAGCTCAGAGGTGTCGTCCAGCGCTATTGACCTCACACTTGAAATATTTTATAGAGTTCTTTGCATTGGGTCCGGGACCCTCTGGCTGGGGAAATGGAAGTCATTTGAAGTCACCAGCCCTGCCTGCTGGATTTTATCCAAAAATACTGGCATAGATATCTTCCTGGGGTATACTAAGAAATAACACAAATTACAGCTTTGCTTACTTGTTCCTTGAGCTTCGTCCCAGTCTCTAGGAAGCTGGCAAGAATATTCTTTGATTTTAAAGAGAATTGGATAAGGACTTGGAATTTATGTCAGTGTTTTGGTGTCAAAACATCTGGATTTGAGCCATTTGGAGTAACAATATCAGAAGGATCTTCTTCCCAGTGAGGGTGACAGAGCACTGGAACAGGCTGCCCGGGGAGGTTGTGGAGTCTCCTTCACTGGAGATGTCTAAGACCCGCCTGGATGTGTTCTGTGTGAGTTGGTCTAGGTGATCCTGCTGTGGTGGGGGGATTGGACTAGATGATCTTTTGAGGTCCCTTCCAATCCCTAAAGATTCTGTGATTCTGTGAATAGTGAAAACTGAGGGAACACTTTTTCTTAATAAGCAATTCTACTGTTATTCTTTCGTGTCAAGTGTCCAACCCCCAAATATTTCCATATGTGACATTCTGGTGTGTGCTCATCTGACAGACGTACAATCCCGCACAGACCTTCTAGCAGAGCACATCCCCCAGCTTTTAATCCAGAAGTAATACGTGTATTTGGCAGACGATGAAAGTTAGACAGACAAACAGACTAAGCCCTTAATTACTTGTTCTGGAGAATTTCTAGGTCCTGTTAAATTGCTTCCTTCTATTTTTACTAAATGAGAAAAAGTTCCACATGTGGGAGGCTGAATTTGTATAGAAATAAGGTGGAAGATTAAGGCAAGTGTACTAGTGTGTTAAGTATAGCTGCTTCCCTTATGAAAAATAAGAGAGTCAATTAGTCACATTAATTAATTAAACAGATGCACATTCATTCATTTAACGTACACGATCATGTTAAATAATGGCACGACACTTATGAGGTAAAGTTCACCTAAGAAGAGTCAACTCTGGTAGCCATTTGGGCTCAAAGGAGTGGCTGCAGTTAACACACAGCAGACTATAATGTAGACAGAACATTGATTTTTGACCAAACACAAGGACCACAGAGAGAAATTACCACGCTGCTTAAGGGAACAGAAGTGTAGTCACACCCACAGGAAGGGAACTAGACTTCCATAAAGCTGAATTTCACCAAGATTCAGTAATTAAATAGCTTTCTTCAGCGGTGAGGAAATGTGCAGCCAAATTCATGTTTCTTCTTGCTGAACTGATAGCAGGGCAGATTTGCATGCTCACAGGGCTGCGTTACAGCTGCACCATGCCGTGGGATACTGAAGAGGCTAAAGACTCTAGAGATGAACCTGAGTGCTCAATGCAAGCCTCAGGTCAAACCCCACCATCTCCACTTATTTTGAACCCCACTGCCTGTTCCTCAAACAACATCGTTAATCACATGCTGCTTGACATGAGCTATCCTCATCAGCTGAGGGGAAATTTTGATCTGGAAATAGCAAGTCCCTCAGGAACAGGAGCTTCACAGGCAGCTTATCTGTATTAAGCTGCACTAGTGTATGTTGAAGGGACCGTTTGCCTTGGGCTGTGAGCCTGCTTGATCTCAGTTATCAGTGCCTGCATGAGCTGTCGCAAGGAATGATGACTGTCACACGACAGCGGTGTGTTGCAGGGGTGCTGTGGAATGCTGCAAGGAGCGAGGAGCTGGAAACATTTGAGATCGTTTAGGATTTACTCAGGATTTGCAGCACTCTCCAGGACCTCCCAAGGGAATTTCTGTGAAGGTCCCTTCCTCCAGGTTTTTGGAATCAAAACCAGAGCAGGTCATTTGCAATGGGCTCTACCCTGCCACTCGCACCACCAAACCTCTGAGCTGTCACCATCTGGCTGATTCTGGGATGCACAGCAGTTGGTCCAAAGGGGACCTGGGCTCAATGGCAAGCAGTGCCTGGGACTGGCTGGCATCTCCAGCGCAGAGCAGAGCGACTGTTTCGAGCCCTGATTGCAGCACACACTCCAGGGCTGACCATCCCACTACTTGACCACAAAGCAGATGCAACAAGCATTAAGGAAAGGAGGAAGATGAGGTGGAGCTGCAAAGGCCAGGAAAAGGAATTAAACTAAAGGGAAAGAAAAAGAAGAGAAAGTAATAAGGAAGGACATGAGCCAGTGACCATAGCAGTTCGGTGGGTTAGTAAGGAGACTAAGTCCATTTGGGAAGAATTGCATTTGCTTACTCCTCTCTAAATTAAGCCTTGTAAACTAAAATGAAGAAAATAATCAGAGGAAACAAAATGCAGGTGCAAGGCAGGTGAAGTGTAGCTAGTAACGAGCAACAGGCTTCTCCATCATGTGGAGGAAATGACAGGGCGATGAGATTCCCTAGTTTTGATGGGATGGAACCAATAGCCAGCCAGCCAGGGCAGCTGCCCCTGGCCCACAGGTGTATCCCAGACCACAAACACCTCACTCGGTATAAAGGGGGAACTTTGCTCAAGGGTGGGGGTTTTCCTGGTCTTCATTCTTCTCTTCTTGCATCTCTGCATTCCTAGAGGGGTTTGTTTAAGGTGCTGTTCTCAGAGGCTGCCTTCCCCTTCGTTGTGACTGCTGCACATTTGTTGGGGTGAGTACGAAGCTGTGTCCTTTATCTGGCTGCTGCTCTGTTAGTTCTGCTGGTTTGTTACACACACTTTAATGTCAGTCCATGGGTCTCTTCTTTTTTCTGGCCCCTCTCCTCAGCTGGGAAGGAATCATCAGGCAATAAAGGAACTGCTGTGGGCTCTGGAGAGGGGTTGAACATAGACAAGAAGGAGGCAGATGCTGACTTCTGGCAGATGGTGTGAAAAGAAATGTCCAGAGAGTCAGGAGAGGACAAGACTTGTCACTTTTTATGATGTTTCATTCCCCATAATAGCCTTTTTTTTTTTTTTTTGAGATTAGAAAATCATTTGAAATGGAGAAAAGGGGGGAAAATGGATGTCTTGCTGCTTCTGCATGGAGGACAGTAGGGCAGCAGCCAAGTAGAGAGAGTCTGATGGGTCCCAGCTGGAGACAGAAACACAGTAATTTAAAGGGAAATGCCAAACGTTCTCCCACAGCTTGCGTATGGGCAAAATTGCTCCTCACCTTCTCAAGACCCTTTGAAAATTTAAAACACTGGAAAATTATTTTCTGTCAGATAAATCAAGCAGGCTAACTCCCAAATGGGAATCTTTATGGAAACAGACTTTAGACAGCTGCTTAAGGGAGGATTTACTTCAAACCTTTTAATTTAAAAGATTATATGAAAGATTTTGTTATTCCTTCAGAAATGCCCTGAGCTGTGAGGTGACTTATACGTTCCCTAGGTCGTCTTGCCCCATGGTCATATGCTAATAAAAGAGTGATTGGCAGGTGTTATGATGAGAAGGTAGTTTTGTTGTCCCTGAAGAAATGAAGTTAGTTATTAGTCAGGCTGCAGCTGCAGAACACCACAACACCTACTGGACCCATGGCTGGAACAGCCAACAGTTGGTCTTTCAGTGAGAGATGAAGCAGGTAAACTGTAGCTACAAGTTCAGACTCTGATGTCCTGTTTGTTCGGCGTCCATGTGGATTCAAGGCAGCAGCAATGCAGAGGTGTAAATTACTTTTGCATAGAAATTGTCCAAAGCTTTTCTGTGACAAAGCTAGTGTTGGAAAGCTTGTTGTGGAGCTGCCTACGTTGTCTCTGGATTACATAGTTTATGTAGAAGACCTTCGAGATGATCAAGCTCAAACACTAACCCAACTGTCCCAAGCCCTGGGTTAAGCTGTGTCCTTAAGCTTTTAAATGCATCCAATAATGATGACTCGGCCCCCACCCTGGCAGCCTGCTCCAACATTTGGTGATGCTTTCAATGTTGAAGTTTTTCCTGATGTCTAACCTAACCTTTCCCTGGTGCAACTTGAAGCCTTTTCCACTCGTCCTATCATTTATTCCTTGTGAGAAGAAACCAATCCTGCTCTTGCTACAACCCCCTTTCAAGTAGTTGCAGACAGTTATAAGGTCTCTCCTCAGCCTCCTTTTCTTCAGATGAACCAGCCTCAGCCTCCTCAGCCGCTCTTCAGAGGGTTTGTTCTCTAGATTCTTCACCAACCTTGTTGCCCTTCTTTGGACCTTCTCCATCCCCATAATGTCTTGTTTGTAGTGACATGCCCCAAACTGAATCCAGTACTTGAGGTGTGGCTCACCCATGCCAAGTGCATGAGGACAGTCACTTCCCTGCTCCTGCTGGCCACGCTATGACAAGCCAGGATGCTGTTTGCCTTCTTGGCCACCTGAACACCCTGCTGGCTCATATTTAGCTGGTTATTAACCAATAATCATAGTTCGGTCTTAGTCAAACAGAACTGCTATTACCTTCAGAAAAAAAGGAGTTCATAATCAAGAAAAGGAGGCAATGGAGGCATAGCTCTTCTTCAAAAGCTGTGTCTTTCGTTTTACTCTGGACTTTACTGCGTGCCCATATCTAACACTGTCCTTAGTGCAGTTCTGAGTATGTGGCTACGTCCTTATGAAGGACCTAGTTTTCAAAGTAATCAAAGTTAAATCGAGCCCAGTATATTATAGTGTTTTCTTAAAAACACTGGTAACCAACACACCAGAGTAAAGTGGACTTCCGAAGACACCACAGATCAGAGCCTCCTGGACTTGCCAACATCACGGCTTGACATGAATCAGAAACTCTGAACATATGGATTGATGACATTAACGAGATGAAGATGCAATAGTTGTTGAAGGAGCATTATTTGTTTCAGGGCCACTGGCAGGTACAGTGTAGCCTTCTCCTAGAAGCAAACGTCACCACTCTCGCTGCCACTTCCAGTAGTTTTCAAGACATGACTACAGCAGGTTGGCAGCACCACGTGCAGCAACAGCTAGAACATGGCTCAGTGATTCCTGCAGCCCCTCTCTCCCTCCAATGATGTTTTCATTCACTATTTATTTCCTTTATTTTTTGTATTGTTTTTGTGCCTGTTAGCTAATTACTAGTGAAGACAAAGTCAACTTTTATCATGTATGATCCAAAACAACCTCCTAAAAATAGACGCTGGAGCAGTGACATAGTTAGCAGGTTGTTAGCAGCTTGCCAGATCCTGTTTCTCCAGACAAGTTGTAGAAAAAACCACAGTGCTTAAGACAATATCCTCCATGCTGGGATTCACTTTGCTTTGTCTCAGTTTGTTTGCCATTTGAATATTGTCTCTTTAAAGGAGTCATTTGAATGATGAGCCACAGCCACAGGTCAGGAAGGATTACCAACTCTTCCTCAACGTAAGACAGTGTAAAATCATCTCTAAAATCACCACTAATATAATTTCTTTTTCCCCCACTGGTAAGGGGGCAGGAAAAACTATGTCGATGCAATAATATTTATAGCCTTGTAAATAAGGCAATAAAAAGAATTTATAAGGTACTTTAACCATTTACCCCTCCTTTTCTGCGCCTTCAATAAGAAGCTGGGAAGTTCTTTGGAACTCAATAAAATAAATAAAGTCAATAGAAAAGCAAGGAAAAAAAAAATCACTTGCTGAATCAAAATTGATTATTTAGTCTTGTAGCTGTAAACTCAAGCCTTTACATGAGATGCAAACTTGATTCCTTCTTTAGCCCAAGACACTCCTTTGCCATCACTGTATAGGCACTGGTGGAACTCTGGAACAGGTTGCCCAGAGTGCTGCTGGAGGTCAAACGAGGCTTTGGACAACCTCATCTATCTGAAGATGTCCCTGCTTACTGCAGGGGGCTGGACTAGATGACCTTTAAAAGTCTCCTCCAATCCAAGGCATTCTGTGATTCTATCAAAAGACAAAATGTAGCCTGGAGTAGCTCTTCTGTTGAGATCCTCCCTGCAAACATTACTCTTCTTTCCCCTAGGCCATCCAGATACCCTGAAGAAATTAAAGACAAAGTTAGAGTAATTCTCAGCTCAAGGGAATAAACAAGCTCACTGGAAAGGCAGGATCAAGACATTCGTCATGAGCTGGCCACACTGGTAAGTCCCAGGATAGACTACCCCTAATTAGCAAAATGCTTGGAAGCCAAAAACAAAACAAGAAGGGCTAATTTGCCACTTGTGGTAACAGGCAAAACACAACTCCACTCACATTTAATTTTAACAATAAAACCCCATTTCCCAGTGCAAATTAACAAACCATCACCCAGCGCAGAGCAAGCAAATCACCCACAATGAAGCCGGATAGAGAGATCACAAGCCGTTGGGTACATTCCAAACCTCGGCTCTGACACCCCCTTTCCTTCAGGAGAAAAGTCCAGCAGGCCTTTCAAGTGCCAAAGGGGTGACCCACCCCTTTCACAGTGATAGTGTGTCCATCACTCCTCCATCCCGCATGGGCAGGGGCTCCTGTGGGCTGCAGTGCCACCAGCCACTGTGGTGCAGGGCTATTCCAAGTTGTGGCTGCTTTTAAGAACTCAGTGTCTTGGCCACTGCCAGCTCTGCTCCACAGCAACTTCCAAGGACTTTATGGCTTCCAGGCCACTTGTGTTCACTGCCACCTGTACCAGGTTCCAAGGTGAGAACTGTACTGGACATGGAATCATAAAATGTGTTGGGAGAGATCTCAAAGTTCGTATAGGGCAACCCTTCTACAACAAACATGGACACCTCTAACTAGAAGAGACTGTCCAGAGCCCCATCCAGTCTGACTTTGAATGGCTCCAGGGATGGGGCCTCCTCCACCTCTCTGGGCAGACTGTTCCAGGGGTCTACCACCCTCAGATTAAAGAACCTTTTCCTCATGTCTAACCTCAACACTCTACCCTTTTCCAGCTTCAAACCATGATCAGTCATCCTGTCGTTCCCTGCCCTTGTGACCAGTTCTTCCCTGGCTGCTTTATAGGCTCCTTCCCTTCTTTCCATTTCTACAGAGCTGGGGCTGTACCATGGCTGTATTTCCACCCCTTCATTCCCCTAACTAAACTGGGGGGTCACAGATAAAACCTAAAAATCCCCACAGAAAATGAACAGTTTAAATTTCCACAAAACCTCATTTCCCCACCCAAATAAGTCCATTTGCAGAGGCACTGGTTGGCTGAGCCAGAGGTGGGTTCTGCTTGGACTGGGGAGAGGTTTTTGTTGTCTTCCTGAAACTTTTTGCACAAGCCATGTGTTGCAGTTTGAAAATTGCCAGAACTTTCAGATGTGCAGATTTGTATTTTCATGAAGAAAAAGGTGCATTTTGCTTTAAGAAAATCATCCCAGTGACCTGTCCTGGGGGAGGTGGGCACTAAGGTGGTACTATAAAAAAGGGCTGATGAGCAGCCCTGCCTCTTCTGGCTGGGGGCTTTGCCCCAGTGCATCAGCATGGGGCTCCGTCTTCCTCCCACTTCACTTTTGGGTTGGGGGGCAAGATGGGACAGAGGGGACATGGCAGCTGGCCGCAGCCCAGTTGCCCTCCTGGAGACAGCGGGGGGTGGTGGCTTCACTGCCCTCCCAGAGATGGCAGGGGGGGCAGCAGCCCTGCTACCCTGGGCCCCTTGTTCTGCCTCGGATAGGCAGCCTGAAGGAACAGGCTCTGCCACTGAGAAAAGCTGGGGATGCTTGAGTATTGGGGAGACAAGGAGCCTTAGGAGAGGCATCTGAGAATTCTTTCGTGCTTAGCTGAACTGTCTGTTCTGAAGGAATTTGTAACTCCCAGTTACAAAGGTCCAGACTAGTTTTCTCCTAAGTTTATCAGACTAACTTAGATTGTCCTTATTTAGATCTCACTTTAAAAAAACAGTAAAGATGCACTCCCTATGTGCCATGACTTTACAGTTTCCTTCCCTTTAAGAAGAAAAAAAAGGCTCATAATTCAGGTGGTGTAAGTTTCACTTATTGTCTGAAACACCCAGAATGTATTTCAAAAGAAATTCTTTACCTCTGCCTAAATAATGAACAGTTTTATGTCCCACGGCAGCTCTTTGGCTCCTCGGTGGAATTTTTCTCTCCAGCTTTCCAAATTGAGTTGCTTGCTCAGGATGCAATTTCAGGCTAATAAGACTAACAGTCCTGTGCCTAGCAGTCTGCTACAGTCAAGGACCTGGAATGGGATACACAGGACTGATGCTTGGTTTAGGCTTGTTGAGGAGTTCCTTGTCTCTTGTGGCAAGGGCCAACATAGCTTCAGAATTTTCTGAAGTTGGTGACACTGTGAGGTTTGTTAGTCTGCTGTCTCCTCATTGTGTCTAAGGGATCACCACCCTCAAGCACTTTGCGATTGCTTGTGCCAGTGTAAGCTTTCCTATAATGAAGTGAACATTGTCTTGCTTGCCCTGCTGTCCTTCCTATGTGATGCTTCCAGATCTGTGGTGGGAAGAGAGATCATATGGAAAGAGCTTGCTGGAGCTTTTAATGAATGAATGAGGTCCAGGACAGAGAAAGATCTTGCATGGATCCCTGTAAATGGTAGCAGGTGCCTTGTTCTGTTCCAGTCAGCCTACAGGTGCAGGGACGCGAGAGATCTCTAATAAGGAACAGATACTGCCACAAGGACAAGGAACACAGTAACTGAAGCTGCAGAAGTGTTGTCTTTCGCCATATTTTTCATCCCACTAGCCTTGATAATGTGATAACTTTCTTGAAAGTGATGGTAGCCCTCTTAGCTTTTTTCTTTCTTTCTTCTAGCTGTCATCATCTTCTGTAGGCCCTCCACGCCGTGTCCCTAATCAGCTGCATAGTCTTTGTGTGCCCTCATCCCAGACAGAATTTGTCTTTCTTGAACCCAAGGAAAGAGAAATGTTCATAGTGGTAGTGAGGAGTAGTCACCAAGGCTTTGCACAGTGCCTGCCTTCCTTGCCTGATGCACAGGAATGTATTTGTCACTGTGATCTCCTCATGTCTCCAGGAACATTTGCCTACTCTAATGTTTTACAAACTGCAGTAGAAACTCAGGACACTCCACTACTGTGTTACCTTTTTCTGCACCCTGCAGTTCTTCACTCAGGGCTTATTGTTGTAGGGGACACCTCTTCTGTCAGAGTTGCAGCTGGCAGGGAGCATGGGGGCCACAGGACTATACAACAGCTGCCTCTCACTCATGAATGACATGAGATCCAGACTATGATGTGGACAAGAAAAGCTACATTTCTTGAAAAATGGTTCAAGAGTCAAGAAAAGAACTATCAAGAGTGGTTCAACAATCTAGAGTCAGAGCTGACTGTGAACTTCACATACTTTCACACATTTGATGACAGCAAAGCATCACATCCCAATTAATCAGAGAAAGGAAAGCAGTGACTCAGGCTCATTGATTTGCTTGGGTCAAATTAAGGAGACATACCAATGGTTGCATAAAGATCGACCTGACTAGAGTTAATGGAAGCTGTGCTCAAAGAGTAGGGGAGAGGAAAGGGAGAAGGAAAATAAGATAAAATAGAGTTTTAGATCACTGCCTCAGGCGCCAGCATGGTCCAGCTGGCCCCTTGCTCCTCAGTTCCAGAGATCCTTGATGCCTCTGGCTGTCTTCTTAGTCAGCTTCTTGGCACAGTTAGCTCCACGGATGTGGGGAGAATCATGGGGATGGTTTGCCATGGCTGTCCTTGTATCCCCTACTGCAAGGGGCATTTTCTTCACCCTCATTACATTCTGTGACTGTTTTGGGGACTTGAACAAAACAGCAGTGAGGTGAATTCCTTGCTGTGTCCCTGGGAAGCGACAACTCATCACATTCCCGCTGTGCCCGCATACCTCTGCAGACAGAGCAGCGATGGCTCAGGGTTTGTTCATTCTGTTCTCACTGCAGAATATTTATCTCACTTCCAGCTGCAGCGGCTCAGCCCTGGAAGCTGCAGTGGTATCCACTCCCCCCCTCCTCTCCCTGCTTACAATGATTTGAGTTGTTTCACCTGTTAGTCAGAGCCTGACACAAGGCATGAAGGGTGGAACCTGAGGGATGTGTTACAGGGGCTTTCATCCATCAGTAATCTGTTGGAGTCCAGTCACGATCTGCAGAACCAGACTTCCATCAGCCAGCAGAGCAACAGAAAGGCTCAGTGGGTAGACCCTGAACATGAAGCTGATGGTGTCAGTCCAGTCACTCCCAAAATGGATGTCTGCCTCCTAAGGAAAAAAAACAGCCACAGCTGAGATTAACTGAGCTTCTGTTTTGGAAGTTTCATGGGAGAAGGTGCTGGAAAATTTCCCAGAGATGAAATACTGGAGGGCCAGTGTGATGTGGTTTGTGGTGCTCCTGTGTGTGCACATACGCTTTACTCTCCGGGAGTGTGAATGAAGGTCACTGATGATTATTTCTAGTAAATACTGCAGCCATCTAGTGCAGAGGAAGCCTGTTGCTCCCAATACTGGTATGGGTGAGGAGGTGGCTAGCCAGGTAGCCAGCCCACACTGAAAGGCAACTGCCATGTGAGTGTAAGATAGCTGTAATGCCAGCACTAAACTAGCCTCAGCCCAAAAACTCTGCTTTGGCAGCCAGACTAGAGCACGATGTGAGTGTAGCTGCTCCCTTCTACCAGCTGACAGCTCCCTATGAGGGGTCACTCCTTCCACACCAGCAAGGATTTGAGACAGGAGGTCAGCTTTGCAGTCATCTCCCTCCAAGCCAGCTCACTGCACACACAGCCAGCCTAGCATGCTGGAGAAGGCACTACCAGCCAGCTGACCTCTACAGGCTAGCCATTTGTCCTCCCCTGGCATATCTGACATAAGCTCAAACTGAGCTGTTGTCCAGCATCTACTCCCAGGGATATGTGTTCGTTAAGGGTGGAAGCTGATCTCACTGACACATGGCAAGCAGTGCTCCATCTAGCACAGTGCACCCAAATTTCACGTAGCCATCCTTCTCCCTCTGCTTGAGCTGGCAGTCTCAGCTGAAGATTTCTCCTCGAGAGCAAAACAAGCTGAGCATCGCAGGCCACCCGACTGTAGTGCCAGAACTATGGTCTGACCTGGTGTGAATCTGCTAGAGAAATTCCCAGATAACTTCCTAATTTTAACTTTGGGGGATACAGGGTGACAGACACTGGAAACTACACACAACCCTCAAACAGCTCTGAGTAATGGGAAACACCCAGGAGTGTTCACTGATGTGTTTCACGGGTTATTTAGAAAATCACTAGCTTTTTAGTCCTGTAGTTATGTGTTAACTGGGAAAAACAGAGGAATGATCCAGTAACTGGAGTAAGAAATTATCTTTGTCCTTGTTTCTCTGTGGATTGGAGGAAGTTTATGCAACTTTATCCATTCAAGCTTTTAAATAATATAAAATTGCCTCTTAGGAGTCCTTCACCAGCTGGGCAATTGCGCGTTGTCATTCCTTCAACAGTCACGAGCCTCAAGAGTGATGGTATTTCCTGGCCAGAGGAGGATGAACGAGCTATGGTTTCTCACGTAGCCTGTTTCCTTGAGCTCCTAAAACTCATACTGCACAGGCAAGGTGCATCATGATGATAACTCAAAGCCTAGACTGCTTTCCTTCTGACCCCACTTAAAAATAAAAACTTGCTAATTATAGGGTGAAAAACTAAAGCTCTATGTGGCAGTGCTCTGTGCCATTCCGCTGCTTGGCATGGGCATAGGGTTCAGTGCACTGCTGCCGTGAGCCACGGGGAGGGCTGAAAAGGAAAAATCAATGCCATTTCTTGTTCAATTAAGTTCATTGTGATTCAGAACCACCTCCTCACACTGCAGAGCCTGCGAGAAATCAGTGCTGCAATCACTACCTTTTAGCAGCCTGCTTGCTCTGTCTGGACATGCACAAGCTACTCGCACACAGGGCATCACGCTTCGAGGAAAGGAAAGAACAGGAAGGAAAAAGCCATCGGTATGGGATCCTCTGAAGTACTTTGTCATAAGTGATGGCTCTTCAAGGAGAGGCAGAGAGGGCAGTTTCCTTAATGAGTTGTTTCATTTAGATGTCAGAACCACCGCTGTCTGCTTAGCCTTCAGTGAGAGATTCCGTCTTTGCTACCTCACCAGGAATTACCTGCAACACTTACCTTGCTGTTTGGTCTTGCTCAGGATAACCAGTGTGACGGTCTGACTCAAAGTCTTTTGGAATTCAAGAGGATCTGCCAGACTAGATACACACAGGTAGCCATGTGTCCAGGAATCAGTAGTCATGGCTATCAGGAAAGCCATGGCAGAGGATTGTTAGGGTTGCTCTAATCCCCTCACCCATTTTAGCCATTCTGTGGCAACTGTAAAGCCAAACAAAATAAAATACACTTCTCCAGTGGCATGGGGTAACACGGGAAGTTTTGGATTTTGGAATTCATCCTGCTGAGGACGCCAAGGTCTGCCGTGGTGCACAGTGCCCACTCTGTGCCAGCACCAGCACCCCAGCTCAGTACCTCTGGAAAGAGGAGCCCAGGATGCTTATGAGCATGTCTCACTCTAGTGACAGGACAGACAAACTACAACAGCCTGTCACTTTCCAGTCTGCCTTCAGTGGCTGATGTCTGTTCCCCGGGTGTCCAAAGCCCTTGGGGTTCAGCCCCAAATTACTAAGATCTAGCAGAGCAACAAACTGTCATTACAAACCCCAAAGACAAGAGTGATCAGGGTTCACAAGCAACAGCATGTGAAAGGGATGTAGCTCCTTCATGTTACTGGGTAACTGATGCATGAAGCAGCTTAGTCCACAGCACTTTCCAGCCTCTTTGTGCTGCTGGACCATGCTGAGGAGCAAGACAAGTCCTCAGAGAGGCTGCCGGCTGTTTGGTTGCTCCATGCAACTATGAAGAGTGGCTACGGACCAACTCATCTTCCACAGCGCCTGGCACATGACTACCCTATAGCAGTTGTGGCACACAAGACAAACATGGCCCAAGGAGGATGGTTTTTTAATGAATGCAAACTGCTTCAGTCATGCCTTTGTGAAATTGGTTTCCAGTTCACATCAAGAGCAAGATTTCTACTCAGATTCATGGGACTCACCTCTGACCCTTCCCAGTTCCTGATGTTGTAAATACGTTCCTAAAGCTAATAGTGGATAAAGAAGTGTATGAAGAGGTTGCATGTCTTCAGCATCTCTGCAAATCACGCTGCAGATGCATGCACAGGTCCACACTGCTGTTCATTGTGGCAGATCCCTACCTTTGCATACGCTCTTCTTTCATCCTTCTTTGGAAAGTGAGATCTCACTTGAAGTTCTTGCAAAGCACGTGTGACTGGAAGAACATCTGTCCTGACAATGTTCTTATCAGCCCATAATTAATTAACACATCATTTTCCTGCTCACTAAATCCTGAATCATAGAATCATAGAATCATTAGGGACTGGAAGGGACCTTGAAAGATCATCTAGTCCAATAGGCTGCAACTTTGGGTTGCACACCTAGGGAATGATGAAGAACAATTTGAAATGTAGAAGCAGTATTGTCCCGTGACAGTTTGAAATCTGACATGGCTGGCTCTTTAAATATGTATGGTTTTCCTATAACAAATCATATTGAGAACTCAGCAGCTGAAGGTTAATAGCTGTTGTGGTAGGGCATACTCTATAAATCAATGGGAGAAACATGTGATTCAGAAAATCACCTCACTGAGGAGCGTCCCGTCTCACTGTAGTCAACAGAAGTTTGCTACCAATGTTTATGGAAGCAGGAGGTGTCCACGTGTCAGAGACTTTTAGAGTTAGTTACTGATACAGAGCTGAGGATCAAGGTTCTGTGCAGACAGTTTGCATTCTGGTAATTGCATTGTTATTTCAGACTCAGAGCTTGGCTCTGAACCAAGATCCAGAACTTCAAGATGCAACTGGACAAGGTGCTAGATAACCTCCTCTAGGTTCCCTTTTCCAGGAAAGGTTGAATTAGATGATCTCTGGAGGTACCTCTCAACCTGGCCTGTTGTATGACAGTGGTAAGCTGGATGCCGGGGAATCCACTGATGTTGGCCTCCTCACAGCCATGGGGCAAGAGGAAATGGAGTCAAGTTGGGCCAGGGGAGGTTCAGATTGGATATTAGGAAAGCCTTCTTCCCAGAAAGAGTGGGGAGGCCTTGGAACAGGCTGCCCAGGGAAAGAATGGAGACACTATCCCTGGAGGGGTTCAAAAAATTGAAAACATGGTGTTTCAGGTGATAGTTTAGTGGTTCAGGGTTGTAGGGTGGATGGTTGAATTTTATTATCTTGAAGGTCTTTTCCAACCTTGATGATTCTGTGATTCTATGATTTTCCAGGTCTATATAATTCCCCCCAGCTAATGATGAAAACTGTACAGACTGGCCTTAGGCTTATGATTCTAGGTGATGATTTCAGAGGAAAAGATGCTAAGGACTGCTGCTGTGTTCTTCTCAGACTGTTTTACCGAGACCATCCTACTCTTTGAAACATCAGTAAGTACCTTAAGCAAATTATGTATGTCAAACATAATTGTAGTGGGTGTGAACTCCATCTGGCTAGAGCGGTGCAGGCTAACACACCTCCCCTCAGTGCGCCCAGGCTCTGCAGCAGTGCTGGCGCCACCATCTTGTATAAAGGGGTCATGCTAATAAGAAGCACAGTTTTGGGCACACATGCAGGCGCTGTCCTAAAAATGTGTCTCTGAGGAGTGTAGTTAAATGCAAACATTACTATTTCTGCAGCAGATAGTGCTTTCCTTACTGGATTGGCTGGCACAAGCTGGTCATGGTCAAGTAACAACTTGGGGTTTTTAAAACTGCTTTTTAAAAGAGAAAATTACTGAAAATGAACACAGAAAGTGAACTTTTCACATGAACTTTGTGAAGTCTGGCATCTTCTCAGTGTCGTCGCGTGATAGGATGAGGGGCAATGGGTGTAAGCTGGAACATAGGAGGTTCCACATAAATGTGTGAAGGAACTTCTTCACAGTGAGGGTGACGGAGCACTGGAACAGGCTGCCCAGGGGGGCTGTGGAGTCTCCTTCTCTGGAGATGTTTAAGACCCACCTGGATGTGTTCCTGTGTGACTTGGTCTAGATGATCCTGCTGTGTCAGGAGGGTTGGACTAGATGATCTTTCGAGGTCCCTTCCCATCCCTAATGATTCTATGATTCTCTTTTTCCCCTTTGAAAATCTCAGGAGCTCAGAGTGAAAACTGCATTATTCTAATAACTCTCTAAGTTTATATCACATCACTGTTTCCTGTGTTAAATAGGTTCAAAATCCCTTACCCAGCATTTTCTGGTTTTTAAAGACTCAGCATTGGGAAATCACATCTTCTACATCCACACAGTCGCACGCTTTTTCCTCTCACGGTTTATATTCAGAACAACAGCAACAGTTTGTGTTTTCACAGACATCAAATGACAATGATTTTCACAGTGGATAACAAGCACTATTTTAGTACTAATTTGTTAGGCAGACGGGGGTAAATCCTGTTCTTAGGTGCATTCTTCTGCTCAGCTAAAGTCAGTCACAGCCAGCAGTAACGAAGCCAGATGTCTAACAAACAAGGCCATGCAAAAATGCTTTAAGAGTCTGGCCATTATCAAAAGGCATTTCTTTAATCCTACCCGTCACACTTTCAGTTTGTTCTCATTATTTTTCTACCTAAGTAAAATCCTGGAGGATCACACTGTGAGTAGCTACCCACTTAGCAGCCCCGTTTGGTATTTCCACGTATTTTTTGTTCCTTTAAGGAAAGGAGAAGCTGAGGGCTGGAGCCACTGCACAAGTGAAAACCTCTGCAGGACTACAAAACTGTCCCCCCTTCCCAGCGGAACTGCAAGACAGGAGGGTACAGAGCCACAAGTCACTGGCTCCTATTTCAGTGGAGCTGGATCTCAGGCTGATTGTGATAGAGTAAAAGCAGTCACCTCCTGGTAGAGGCTGTGTTACTGCAGGATGAGCTAAGAGTGAACACATTTCTCACACACCCATAGGAGGGACTTTTAAATATCACCGTGGTTACTGGACCATCCCCTCCAACCTAAGCCGATGCTTAGAATAAATCAGGCTCTGACAGCACCAAAGATTCCATTTTTATCCTTACCTTGCAGCTGAGGAACCCACGGTGTGAGCTGCTTGAAGAACTGTTTTGCATTAATAAAAAAAAGGGATCAGCCATGACGGTCAGCAGAAACCAAAATGGGAAGCGTATCCGCTAAGCACAGCGAGTCCCCTGTGGTAGAGAGCTGTGGAGGATCTGAGCTGGCTATAAATCTGCTGCCCAGCAGGCAGTGACAGCATGAGGCTGCCCACCCAGATACTCCCCAGCCTTTCCAGCACATGGAGCAGCTCTGGCCAGGCTCCCCACCACTGGCAGGGCTGTACTGGCAGGACTCTGTCCGCCTGCCTTTGCTTCGACAAGGATCTCACACAGCGTAGGATGACGCTGCTCCAACCTAAAAAGTGGAGCATCAGGCTGCCATGAGAAGAGAGCCCTTTTTTAAAAAGAAAACCCAGCAAGAGCAAAATTGTGCTGGTGAGCAAGTTGTCCTATCAGGGACTGAACAAGGCACTGTCAGAAGTGCCTCTTTAAAGCATGAGTGGATGTGTCTTGGAGACAGACTAATATTCAAGCACCTTCTAGTACCACGTTAAAAAAATAATGAAATAAAAGGACAGTTTGATAACCGTCCCCATTTTACCCTGCTCCCCAGCTCCCATCAGAGCTGAAAGTGCTGGAATTTGAGATGGGCTGAACCCGCTGGCATCTGTTCAGAATCTATAGTGCTGTGGGCCTCTTCCTGGGGCAGGAAAGGTGGAAAGGCTGGAGCCAGGCTTGAATTTCAGACAGAGCTGGACTACCTGTCAAGAACATTTGGAGGAATTTTGCCAGGCCCTTTTTGTCTCTGTAATTTATGCCTCTAGCTGGTACATCTCTTTGGGGGTTTTTTTTGGTCAGAAGAATCACAGAATCACAGAACATTAGGGATTGGAAGGGACCTCGAAAGATCATCCAGTCCAATCCCCCTGCCACAGCAGGATCACCTAGACCCATCCAGAGAAGGAGACTCCACAAACCCCCTGGGCAGCCCCTTCAGCACCCCGTCACCCTCACTGGGAAGAAGTTAAGACCCCAAGCAATGCCTGTTCTGATGAAATTCCTGACCAGATTGCCAGAGGCTCTAGTCATTTTGGTGATGATGCATGTACCAGAAGCCAAGCATTAAACTCCTCCTGACTGTGCATTGAAAACAGCCCTGCAGATCGTTCCAAAGCCTATTTACACTGTGTATTCCAGAATCATGTTCAGAGCAAACCCTGTGGAGCCAGCTCTACCTTTCACCTGAAACCATAGCCTGCCTGCCCTCAAGCAGCAGAAGGAGCAGACAAAACTTTAGCAGGGATGAATGCATAAATAAACCATTGTCGTTACCAACGGGGCAGAGAGGGGAAACGAGACATTCCTCTTGCTGCAGCCTCCCTATCCTGGTGCTCCTGCAGAGGTGTCTTGTCTTTCCCAACAGCATAGTCACAAGTGGCCAAACTGCCCAGAGCTGCTAGGTTCAGTGTTTATATCCACGTACCTCAACCCACACTGCTTTCACCCTCTTCTTTTTCATGCTGATAAAGTCTTGGCTGCAAGACTTCAAAAATCCTTAGGATTATGTACCCAATCCCTGTGAAAAAAGTACTGAGTTCCACATTTTTATGTCCCCTTCAGTCTTTCTGTTGCATTACAAAAGCACCCACCACCACAGCAGCAAAGAGCTGGGTGAAAGAGGTTTGCCCTCACTTCAGCTTCAATTCAAACTACTCATTCCTTTGAAATAGAACGTGGTGCACACTCCACAGCTTAACCTTAGCCTCCCTGCTGACAGAGTATCTTTGGGATGGTGTAAAAGACAGCTCTACTCTAGGCCACGACTTCATGGCTGAGTGGCTGTGCATTCCCAGTAACTTTGCAGGTACTGTCGTTAGGTGAGTGTGTCGATGTGCTTGAAGTTTGAGAGGTTCTACAGATGTACCTGGACAGGCTGGATCAGTGGGCCAAGACCAATTGTATGAGGCTTTAGAAAGCTAGGTGCTGGGTCCTGTGCTCAGATCATAACAACCCAGCCCAAAATTACAGGCTCAAAGAAGACTGATTGAAAAGCTGACTGTCAGAAAAGGACCTGATATCTGAATATGAGCCAGCAGTGTGCTCAAGTGGCCAAAAAGGTCAACAGTATCCTGGCTTGTGTTGGAAGAAGTTTGACCAGCAGGTGTGTGGAAGTGCTCGTCACTGGTGAGGCTTCACCTTGAGTATTGTATCCAGTTTTGGATCCCTCACTACAAGAAGGACTTTGTGGTGCTGGAACTTGTCCAGAGAAGGTCAATGAAGCTGGTAAAGGGTCTACAGCACAAGTCCTGTGAGGAGTGGCTCAGGGAACTGGGGTTGTTTAACCTGGAGAAAAGGAAGCTCAGGGGAAATCTTATGACTGTCTACAACTACCTTTCAAGGAAGTTGTAGCAAAGCAAGGTTCTGACTGTTCTCCCAAGTAACAACCAACAAGATGAGAGGATGGGGATTGGACTAGATGATCTTTCAAGGTCCCTTCCAAACCCTAATGATTCTATGATTCTGTGACTGAAATGGCCTCAAGTTGCAAGAGGGGAGGTTTAGATTTGATATGAGGAGAAATTTCTTTACAGAAAGGGTTGTTAAAATACTGGAACAGGCTTCTCAGGGCAGTGGTGGAGTCACCACCCCTGGATGTAATTAGAAGTATATAAATGTGGTCCTTAGGGACACGAGCAGTGAGGAAGTGCAGTGCTGGGTTAATGGCCGGACTCTGTGAACTTACAAGTCTCTTCCAGTCAAACTTGTTCTGCAAGTCTGTGAATGGAAGGGCAAACTGCCAGGGGACACAGCACCCACTGCCTGGCCTTTGTGTGGTGTTCACTGTAATGTGTCCACACAATGAGCTGGCTCTGGGAGCTGGCTGAAAATGAAGCTTTCTCCTTTTTTTTCCCCCCTCAGGTTAGTTTTCAGCCAGCTCTGTCCTCTAATCTGGCTCACCATTCATAGTAGAGCTCTATAAATAGGAGGAAAAGATGGAAAGAAACAGAAATAGTGAGGAGGTACAGAGGAGACAAGCCAGAGTTTTTATTCTGCAGCCCCCAGCTGACTGCTAGTGCAGTAACCCAACATTATTCCTGCTTTCTAATTCAAGAAACAGAGGCAGAGGTTTCATGACAGCTTTAAGAGATTGTATATGCAGGCTGCCTCTGCACAAATCAGACAGACCTAAACAGTCAATTGCAAGGAATTTTTCATCTCTTGTCCTCCAGTTTCCTCACTTGCAGTCGCACTGATTCAGTTAACCCCATGCAAGTCCTGATATTGCCTGCTGTCCCTCTGTCATTGAGGTCTGAGGACTGTCATGCATGGTTTGCAGAAGTGAGGAACCGACTGGTAGACCAGCTATCCAGATAGCAGAGACAGGGCTGGGGACAGACCTGGGACACAGAGGAGCAAAGATGGCTGATGAAGATCAGGACTGAGCTGGGGGGGAATAACTTTGCAGTGGAAAAGCCCCGGGGTAAGGCTGTAGGATGGTAATCCCACTTTGCTCTGGGAAAACGCGTGTTGGCGAGGATGGCCTCGAGAAGAGTCCCTCCGAGGTGCTAGGAGGGGCTCCGTGTAGCCGTGGTCGGCATCGTGGCATCCAGCCACGCCGCACACGCAGCCTGCCCCCAAGGGATGCGGTGCGATGCTCCCCAGCCGCAGACCGGCCCCAGTGCAGCCCTCAGGGCTCCGCCACGCGTGACCCTTCTCCCCACCCCACCCTCTGCAGTCCCACTGTCGGGTGCTGCCTCCAAAACTGAGCGCAGGCCGGGAGAGACCAGCTCCCCCCGCACTACCTCAGTCTGGGGGTGACGTCATGGTGGGGGGAGGGGCGGGGAGAAGGAGGGGACCCCGCACCTCCCTTTCCTCCACCCCGCTCCGCAGCGCGGGGGCCGGGACAGCTAGCCCCGACGGGGCGGTCCGGGGGCGGTGGGAGGAGGGGTCTGTGGTGCTATCCCCACCCCCGGGCGGGTGTCTCCTCCGTCTGCTTGTGTGTGTGTGTGTGCGCGCGTGTGTGTGCGTGCGTCCCCCCGCCCCCGCATCCCTCCCGCTCCGGGAGGACGGTCCCGGCTGCCACCCCCTCGCCGCCACACGGGGCAGGAGGAGAGCGAGGTGGGTGGAGTGAAGTTCGTCGGCGATTAATGGGGCGGGGGGACACGGGGAGAGCGGGTAAATCCAGCCTGTGATGCCTATAAATGTCGTTTCTCTTCCAAGGTGCATATTAAAAAAAAAAAAACAACAAAAAAAACACCAAAAAAAAGGAAAAAGAACAGCGAAAAAAATGAAAAAGAAAGAAAGAAAAAAACCCAGTCCATGTCATCCCCCCGCGTCAGGACCGGTGGTGGGCGTGAGGCTGAACTTCCTCCGCCCACTCCTAATGGAGCAAACCATTCCCAGCTAGTCCTCCTCGCCCTCTTTCTCTGCCTCCCTCTTTTTCTCCTTCTTCTCTTCTCTCCCCCCCGCCTTGTCTGCAAAGTCCTCCGCTGCTCGGAACTTGTTGGCAATGCCTATTTTTCATCTTTCCCCCACGTTCTCCAAAGTAACTATTTAAAGATCTGCAGTCGCAAATGGTTTTACTAAATGTAGGATGGGACTTAAGTTGAACGGCAGATACATTTCTCTGGTCCTTGCTGTACAGATAGGTAAGTGCTCTGCCAGGTTCGGTACCAAGTTGTGTGCACCAGAGCCCGGCCGATGCATGCAGGAGCGGAATGTCGAGGGACCGGTGCTGACGGCCGCGGTTCGGAGGGACCCCCCTGCCCGCTCCCTCTGCCGCCCTCCCGGTAGCATCTTCGCGGTTCGTCACGCTGTCAAGGCAGGGGATTTCGCTGGAAAGGGAGAGCCGATTTCTTGTTCCTCTTAAATCACTTTCGTTGTTCGTTTTCCTAAATCAATGCATGCTCGTTCATACCCCAGTTTGCTTCCCGCCACCCTCCACCCCCTCCCCGCAACCCTTACTCTTCATCCTTTTTTCCCCTTTCCTGTTCTCTCCGACCCCACGAACGACTGCATTTGTATCTGCTCTTCGGATATCCCCTGCATTCCTTTCCACTGACAATCTGGGGACTCCAGTGCTAAGAGAGAGACCCCTCTACCCGAGGGACAGGAAAATAAGAACAGCCACAAAATGGCTTGCGAGAGATCCGGCTGGAAATGGGGTTTTTTGCAGAAAATCGGGGACAAGCAAAGGGCTCCCTTTGGGAACTTGGAGGCTTTCCCATTTGCAAAGCTGTCTAAAAGCAAACAAAACCCGTCAGCAACTTAAAAAAAAAATCTAATACACCCGAATGAGGGGAGCAAACGTTTAATAATTATTTTCAAATTGTGAAGTCCCACCGCACGGTCGTTAATTTTGTGCCCGGACAATCTCTGTCAAAACCCGAGTGGCTCCAAAAAAAGTCTAGATATGCTGAGTTACCTAAAATAGAGCAGCTTTCCTTCCACACCAGTATGTGTTTTGTGTTGTCATTGCTGGTTTTGTTTAATATCTTGAGGTTTTCGTTGGTTCCTTTTGTTGTTTGCTCTCAGGTTCGTTTTATTCAATATTTTTTTTTGCTGAATGTTCTTTTTGTCACACGCACTAATCTCCAACTTAATGACCACTTGGGTCCTACGGGCAAAGTTTAAATAAGAATGTATTGAATAAGCATATTTCCGAACAAGATCCAAAACTGGGCTTCACGGAAAGGCGATTAAAGCACATCTTTTATTATCCGGATTGTGAGGTGTGAAGAGACTTCTGAACATATTTGCCTGCAAAGGAATTCTGCTTCAATAATTTTTAAAAAACAGTAAAAATGCTTGGCATTGCTATTTAGAGACCCTTTTCCTCGGTCACCCTCCTCTCCAGACAAGCTCTGATCTCTGCAGCATTTTGAAAAAAGGGGGGGGGGGGGGTAAAAAGAAAAGGAAAAAAAAAAAGAAAAGAAAGAGAAAAAAAAGGGGGGAAAAGAAAGAAAAAAGAGCAAGGGAGAACAAGAGAGGGAGGAAATAAGGAGGCAAAATGACCTGAACATTTTCTCATCGAGAAAAGGAAAAAAAATACTATTGCGATGAAATGTCGACCTCTGGAAAATGTGGATATACGGTGCAAAGCCCTCCATTCGCATTACCATTCCATTTTAAATGAGGCTGAACTCTTCAGAAAGCCATTTTCTGTACTGTCAGGGAAAGGGGACAGGCATTATTTGGATGTTATCCTTCACTGCGGTCCTTGGATGTTTTGTTCGTTCGTTCGTGAGAAGGAGGATTTTCTCTCATTTGTGTTTATTTGATGCAACCGAGGGAGGATTTAATTCACGGTGAAATTTCAAAGGGTAACTAGAGTCGTTGGGAATCGCCGTTCCGGGCTGGCGTGAGCATGAGCAGTCATTTGGAAAGTTATCCCCAGATATTGCTGCACACCGCGGGGATGGTGCGGTGGCTTTGCGGTGACCTGGGAAAGGACGGCTTTGAATCTCATGGAGGGCTTTGCACCTCTGCTCCTCCTTCAGTATCCCAAGTCACATTCTCCCTCCTCCCTGCCTCCCCCGAAATCACCTTCTGGTTGTCGGTGTGGAGTTTGCAAAGGACCATTGTCCTTTGCCCCGTCCCTGGTAACGACTCGCGTGAGATGGATGTCAGGCTCGTTCCCCAATGCCTGTGCTCCGGGGCTTCACAAATATTTATTTAAGCGTTTCTTTATTTGTTTGTTTGGGCAGAGGGAGTTCCAGCTGTCCGAAATCTCTGACATTTGGGGAGATGACGGGGGCGGGAGATGGGGGGAGTGGAGAGGAGGACACGGCTGCAGAATCTTCAGGGGACAGGAAGGATGGAGCGAGCGCAGCCAAAGGGAAGCCGCAGGGAGAGGACGAGGTGCCGGATTCGGGATGGGGCACGGTCCCGTTAACGTGTGGATGGCTTCTGCTGCATTGCAAATTGCTGCACACTACTGTCTTTAAGAGGCGGAGAGGAGGGGAGCTCGGGGCCACGGCAAAGGACAAACGACCTAGTTTAAGAGAAATCGCGCTGTCCTTCAACCGGGAAGACCCTTGTATGCCCCCCTTTATTTATTTATTGTTTATTTTTAATTGGTGCGGTTCGGAGAGCCTTTGACCCGCAGGTCCTTATGCAGAAGGAGCGGTGGGGGCACTAAGGACCAGGCCGCCCCTCGCAGAGGAGGGATGCTCTGATCCCCGCTGGCCCCGGACCTGACACTCTACCGCACTCCAGCCGCAGTCAGGAACAAACCTCCACTGAGCACCCCGCGTTTTCACAGCAGCCCCACGCGTTTTTGTAGCAATTTGTGATAACTTCCCTCCCCTTTCCCGCTGTAGTTGCCGGAGTGGGATGGCGCGGGTTTTAAAGGACATGGTGTTTCCCTCTGGATGGTCCTCAGTTCTTTTCCTATATATTTGCTTGGCTTTTTTTTCCCCCTACCGTAGCCACTCTCTGTACCCTGCTGCGGGTTTGATGTGGCGCCTGGTACTGGTGTGTTTGGAGAGGGGAGTGGCCATCAAGTCATGTTAGCGCTGAAT
Organism: Rhinopomastus cyanomelas; assembly: GCA_013400115.1. Lineage (NCBI taxonomy): Eukaryota > Metazoa > Chordata > Aves > Bucerotiformes > Rhinopomastidae > Rhinopomastus > Rhinopomastus cyanomelas. The sequence continues at coordinate 165,538 of VXBP01002896.1, forward strand.
CAAACGGCCAGAGGAGGACATGGATTGAAACAGTCTCTTTTGGAGTCAGCCATTTAGCTTGGGTAACCGGTGCCCGGCAGAGAAACCCACCCACCCCGCCGCAGCCGTGTCCTGGGAATGCGGGTCAGGAGGGGACTCCCCATCCCCACCCCCTCCCAGATGTTGTGGGCGGCAGGGGGCTCCTCCGAAAGGCCGCAGCGACATCCCAGCTGCGCTGCCTTACGGGGTGGAGCCCGGGCCCGGGGACACCGCGGCGTTCCCGACTCCCGCAGGGGCAGGAGATCGCTTAGGGGTAGGCACATCCCTGCGACTGGAGACCGCAGCTCGCCGGCTGCCGGCTGTTGGGGGCTCAGGCCGTGGCCCGGGTCTGCGAGCCGGCGGTGCAGCAGCATCATTCACCGCGTCCCGTGCTAGCCCCGCAGCCGCGGGCACTCGGGAGGGAGCCATGTCACGCACGCTGGTTCCTTTCCCCGCCCGCAGACTGTTGTTGTCGGGTTTGTTACTATGGTGTTTAACCGAGTGCAGTCTCCCAGAGCAATCCCGAAGGATACCCCAGGCAGCATGTTTGAGGGAGAGGGATTCATCCCTGCCCCTTCTAGCCCCTCTGTCCCAAGCCTTAGGCAGAGCCCTCCCAGCTCAGTGCGTGGCTTTGTCGTCGCTTCGTTGCGTGTCTTTCCCGCAGCTCTTCTTATTTTTATTTTCCCGCTGCGTCTTGCACGGTGTTTGCCAGCCGCTCCGAGCAATGAGGGGGCGTCTGAACGCGCCAGGCTTTGCTCGGAGAAACGCGCCTGCGGCTTCCAGGCGGAATTTTCTAACAAAGGAGCAAATCCATTGAGAAGCAGGCAGTGCATCTTCAGCCGGTCTTCCGTTCTCCTCGCCCCTCAAAAAAAAATAAGGGAAAAAATCTCAGTGAAGAGAGGAAATGAACACCCTTAATCCACGCCGTTGCTAAAAATCAAATGGAGAAAAGTCCTTGACTCACGTCCCCCAGTGCCCACTGGCGACCCAGGCTCGGTCCCACCGCCCTCCTCCTGCCCCAAATCGCCGCTGCCCGGTGGGACGGGCCTTTAGCAATGGGGAGGGAGTGGGGTTCGGGGTAGAAGGGTGGAGGCCGCGGCGCGGGTGGCCGGGACGAACGAGGAGCCGTCGGTGCTGACCTGTGCCCCTGCCCCCCCCCCCCC
>VXBP01002897.1:13646-28199 GCA_013400115.1 Rhinopomastus cyanomelas
CGACCCGCCGCTCCCCGCCCGCCTGGAGACCCCCCCACGGAGGACCCGGGAAGCCTTTGAGCAGCGGTAGTCGGCGACCTACATATCGGAGCTCGGTGGAGAGCTGCTTCCCCCAACACCCTAACCCCGCCCGGAGTTTACCGGGTCCGCCCGCTGCCGCTCAGCACCGTAGCCACAGGCAGAGGTCCCTGCCGGACTCCGCGCCCCTCGTTCCGCCAAGTCTTAACTCACTCCTTTTGGGGAGGAAACGTTCCCTTTTTGCTCAGGGCTTCTTAAGAAAAAACAATAAAATAAGTTTTTAAATGTTAAAAAAAAAGAACGCGGGAAAAAACCCAAACCCACCCGACGTCTACACTCTCCCGTCCTGGGACAGGTTTCTGCAACACGTTTCAACTCTAATTCCTTTAACAAAACAACACAAACAAAAAAAAGAAAGAAAAAGCAAAAATAAAGAGAAAGAAAGGAAAAAACAAAGATAAGAAAAAAAAAATAAAAACGGGGGGAGGAAATCAAAGATAAAATATCGGCGCTTAATCCCGAAAGCCGGTGCCCGGAGGGACAGGGGGCGGCCGGGGAGGACGTGACATGGGGGACAATGAGGGCTGGCCCCAGCCCTCGCCCGCTCCCCGTCGCCCCTTTGTGTGGGGACAGTGCCAGGGGGCCGGAAGGGGACTGCCCGCGGGGTCCCATCCCCTGCCGTGAGGATCCCGACCCTCAGCCGATGCCGCCCCCGCGCACACACCCACCCGCTTTTTTTCCCGCCGTCGAAACTCCCTTAATTCCACTTCTGCGATGCTCTCACTTGTTCGCCGTAAAACAAAGGCGAAATCCCGAGAAGCAGAGGGCGAATGCACTGCTCGTGCCCCGAGGAGCTGGACGTGGGTCTAAAGAGGGGCGTTTTGCTCCACTGACCTTGTGATCCTCCTCACCCACCGCCCCCCTCTCAGCAATGGAAATGCGGCTCAGAAGACTCCTGCTGTCTGTCTCCTCCGGAGGGATGCTGCCTGAGCACCTCAGCCCCGCTCTGCCCTGTGAGCAGCTTTCCAGGAACATCATGGGAGGGAAGGGAAAAAAAAAAAGAGAAGGGGAGGGAACCCACAAGAGCGGAGGAGACTGAACGCACGCTTGAAAACCTGGTGGCGGCAGGGAAGGTCCATTCTCGTCGTTCCTGCACACGGGCGCTTTGTGTATCCCACACCCGTACCCAACAGCTTCCTTCTCTCCCTCCTGCACCCCATCGCACTCCAAGGTGCAGCTCTACCTTCCCGGCCGTTCCGACAACCAGTACCACACACTTCTGTCAGAAGGCTCCCACCCCAAAGTCCTAGTTTTCTTTGTTCTCCTTTTTGGACCTGGAGATTTTTTTTTATTTTCGGTTTTGGGGGGGGTGGAGACTGTCCCCTGAACATCCCTTCTCCTGTCTCCCGGTGTGTGACTGACCTTACCACCCTAGGTTGTTTAAATTCACCAATCATCACTGCTCCCTATCGCTAAAGATTTGCGGTCCAACTCTTTGTCCTTACAGGTACCAGCAGTAAAACAACCGCTTTAAATCTTGCGCTAGGTGTTTGCTGGCTATCTTGTGGAAAGAAAGAAAGAAACAATAATAAAATAAAAAAGAGAGGCTCACAAAACAAAACAAAACAAAAAAACCTACAAGAAAACAAAACAAACAAGAAAACCCACTAAAAACCCCAACCCGCGTTAAAAAGAGCTATAGTTACCTTAAAAGGTAGCGTATTGCAGAGATTGCAAAAAATCACAACGTGGTGGCTGGGCTAGTCCAGAGATCCCAGTGGCCGCATGAAAGCGTAAATCCCCTCGTTAGTGTTGGAAGGAGACGATGGTTCCGGGATCTCCCCTTGTCCCAGAGCTCGGACTCTCCTTCTTCCCTCCCTCCCCGCTGGCGAGCACCTGACTCCGAGCTTCGGAGCCTGAACCGAGTTGTGGGCGAAGGGACCTCGCCTGCAAGTTCAAATGCGAGGCTCAGCCACCCATCATATATTGTATCGTGGTACCGTCAGCGCTGTAGAGGAGGGGCTCTGGCTCGGGGAGAGGAGGGTTCACAGCCTCTGCAACAGCCTCCTTCCAATTTGCAAAGCTCCCTGGCGCAGGAGAGCCCCCAGCGCCTGTCTCCGCCGAGACGAGCCTCTCCTGTCCCCACCACCCACCCCTCGCCCCGGGGGTCCCCACAGCCAGGGAACGGGGCCCCACAGTACCGGGGAACCAGTGCAGAGGAACAGGACCCTTCACTCGCCCGGCACCGGCCCTCCAGAGAAGGGCCAGGCGGGTGCGAAAGGCTCATTGTTCCTCAATTAAACAATTAACCGGGAAGAGAATGGAGAGACCTCCTCCACCCTGGCTCCCAAAGACCGGTTGAAATGGGAAAGTGACTGGGACCGAAAATCCCTTTTCCCCTTTTGCCTCCCCGATCTCAGCGGAGGTTGCAATGAAAGAGTATACTGGCGCTTGTTCCAAACTTTGCCGCTGCCAATTCACAGGCAGTCTCGCATCGGCAGCTCCCGAGCCAAGTTTCTCCACCCTATTTTTACGCATCTCCAGCCACTTCTTTTCCCTTTTTCTCTTTACCCTTTTGTTTTCTTTTTAAGGTTAGACTCGGCATTTGCTGTCCAAACCTCTTAGAAATGAAGTCATAAGCAGAACTCTTAAGCCACCCTTTCATAACGGACTTTGCTGTGCTTCTCAGGCAGCAACTTCCCCAAAACCTACCTATATGATACGTGGCAGACGCCTAGGGTACCCTTAACCAGGCGCAAACCGCTGGAGGAGCTGCGCCTCTGCCGTGCTCCTTTTCAGAGGAACATGTGCCACAACCCAGGTCTTCCAGAGAGGTGTCAATCCGTAGCCAGAAAATAAAAGCCTGGAGAAATAGGTGTGTCTGATCACACCGCTCTGGGCACGTTTTTGGCAGCCCGAGGTACTACTGCTAGGAAGCAGCAGGAGGAGTTTTCCTCCAGCGCTTCTCGCTGTTATTGTTCCAGCTACTCTGTCCCCAGAGCTGTGCTGACAGAGGCTGTGAGACATGCCCAAAGACCTCATTTCGAAAGACAGTGCTCGCAGCCAAGCTGGAGGAGCAGGAGGTGGAAGAGATTATCTGGTTAGTTAAACAAGATCAGGTCTGAGTGAGCAGCAGCCTGAGTGTGGATGAAGCTGGATGTCTGGGTGCAATAATTACCTTCACAGAGCTTGTCGGTCTTTACTCCTTAAGTAGGGTAAATCCACAGCTTGCTAGCGAAGGCTCTGAAAAGAGACCGAACATGTTCTTCTATGTGAAAGCACTGTGCAGCCACCTCTTTACCACTGCCACTTCCCTGACACAAGTCCACCCAGTTCCTCTTGCATGGGTCAGTCCCTACACAGCACACCCTGGGGAACGCCCTGTCTCTACAGAACAGACATGCTCCATATTGAGTTGTGGGTTTCTCAAACCTTAAAACCATGTATGGTGGAGCAGCCGACAGAAATGCAACTTTGTGCTTTCAAACAGGCACTGTAAAGATTTGCGAGTAAGTTTTTGAGGCTTTTAGATGTGCATTCACACAAAGGCATTGCAATTCATATTAAACCATAGGAAGGGACTTCTCACAGCGACCTCTGTTCTTTTCTAGACTGACCTCCCTTGCCTCACCAGGTGTAGATGACAACCCCCACCACTGAGGCTGTACGCACTTCCTCTGCACAACATGGTGATGAAAGGAGAAAACTAACATTGAATTTCTCCAACATTGGTTCAGACAAGCCTCTTCAGCTTTCCCAGATGCAAAGGTGCTATGTGAGATGCACAGTTAGGACATAGATGAACCTTGGAGGTTTCAAGGTGGGAAGCTCTCTGGGTGAATCTCCTTCTTTGCTACAGTTTCAGTGGTCCATTCCCTTTTCTGGATGAAGTGGTGAGACAGCTGCCCTGACCTCAGAACTCAGGAAAGGAGGGCAGGACACACTCCATAGCATTGGATATTTCCCCTACACCAAGTCACCCTCCAGGACAAACTGAAGATAGTCAAGTTGTTCAGTCCAGCCTCTGCTTCAGGCAGGTTGATCTTTAACAAAGAAGGAGCCACCACTGCAGCCCTGGTCTTGCTTCCCCATAACCTCCTGACACTCAGCCACTGGAGACTGGACAACTGCTCCTGGCACAGGAGAAAGGGAAGAGGATTTTGTGACTGCTCTCTGAACCCCATGGAGATATCTGCTTTCCTGTGGAGCTGGGCTGTGAGCATCTTCTCACATCTGTGTCTTCCCCAAGAGTATTTAGGACCACACCAAGAGGGGAAATTGCAGCTGCCTGTGCTCACTGGGGCCTCATTGTACCAGGGATCCAGCTGAAGAGCTGCCCAACCCTTCTGGGGACAAGGGGGCACTGGGTATGGCCGCAAACTTGGGGGGAAACACAAACTTCTCTTCCTATGGAACCACCAAAAAGTAATATGGCATTAAAGTCCAGAGCTAACCCAGCCTCAGGATTATTTTCTTCCACCTCTTTTTTATTTCATGAGGGAACAGAGATTATTTTTAAAGCAAAAACCCTTTTTCCCAAACCCCCTCCTCCTCTTTCTTCTCCCACCCCTCAATGCCGGAGCCCTGATGGGAACCGGACAACCAAGCCGCTCATTCACCGATCTGGGAAGAAAGCGGAGGATTCAGAAACCACCCCCTTCCCTGTTCCCTCTCTTCCTCTTCTTCCTCCTCCTCCCCATCCTGCGGGCGGTCCCCACTCGTCCCCGTCGCGGAACTCCCAGCGTCCCCGCGAAGCCTCCCGGTCCCGGGGCAAGGGGAGCGGAGCCCCGTGATGGGTTGGTGGGGGAGCCCCGGGATAAGGCGGGGGGTAGGGGAGAGTCCAGGAAGATGTCTGGGGAGTGGAGACGCCTCCTCTCACCTTTCTGGGGTGGGGGGAACACTAGCGAGGCGACAAAGAGAAGCCGAGTCCTGGGTCCACTCTCCCCCCCACCCCAACCCCGTCTCCATCCGCGGTCGGATTAGATTTTTCTGGGCAGAAGGGAGTCTTTAGGGCTGGTGAGACAAAGGCACAGGCGGAGAGGGTAAAGGTGGTCGCTGAGCCACCCCGATGTGTGCGGGGCTGTTCCTGCCTCGCGGCACAAGTGGGAGAGAGGAGGAACTACTCGGGGCATCCCCAGCCAGGGCGGAGAGAAAATCCTCGAGAAAGGAGAGTGGTTCAGGCTGGAGACCTTGAGGGCTTTTAAGAACGAGAAGGACTGGGGAAAGTGAGGAGCTGATCAAGATAGAGAAGCACACCTCAGCAAACCCATTCCACCGTGTTTAACACCGCATCCCTTCTTCATCAAGAGCTGTTTCTGCACTGAACCCCCAAAAATCTCAGAAACTCCTTTTCTTCTTTTCAAGAGACCATGCAGACTCCCTCCATGAGTTATGTCAGAGGCCTGAAACTGTCTGGTTTACTGTGGATGTCAGATATTTTTCTTTGTAAATATTTTAGGCAAAGCAGAAACAGTAAACCTTTGCTTGGGCTGCCAAACCTCTCCCATGACAAATCATTGTTCTCAGATGTGGAGATCTGTGTATGAAAACCCCACAAAGGGGAAATGTTTAGCCTCTGTCTGAGTCCGAAAGCCAGTATCATTGGAGAAAAAAAGGAAAGGTTCTGCTAGCTACATCATAGTCCTGAGCCGATGACAAATACTATTTTCATTACACACTTTTAAAGCACAGGTTTTATGTTACTGAGTCAACAGTGATTATCATTTAAAATGTGAAACATAGGCCCTAAGTGGTTCTTTATGAGAAACCATTGTTTTGAAATATCTGAAATTAATTAGACCGTGGCTACGGCCAATGTGCAAATATCAGTCTGAACATCTGTGGACAAAAAATAAATGTTTCCCATCACTTGAAAGAATATTGTGAATCTGAAAAACAGTCTATCAAGGAAAAACTGTTTTGTCTGGCACTGAGTGTCTCATCTCTTGTGGTTTTACAGGCACCTTTTCTTCATCTTTTCGACACTTTTCTTCCTCCTGAGCTGCTGTGTGTGAAAAGCATTATATAAAAGTCAAGGAAATAATCCACGTACTTTTCATGCCAGAAGTTCTAGGGTTAGTTCAGGCAAATCAAAAATCTTTGTGAAGTTATTCCACTTGGCCACTACCTCCGAAGGTCTAACTTCCCATTCCCATCTCCCTGCAAAGGCTGTGTCATGCCAGCTGTGCTGAAAAAGAGCCCATCACCCCAATCCTCCTCTTAAAGGTATAGAAACATAAGGCTGCTTCCTGATGCTGCTGTGATTCACTTATCTAAACCCCAATGTGTATTCGGAAGCCACAAAGCCTTTGGAAGCAATAGACTTTGGCTAATTCTCAAGATTTTCCTAGTCCTCCTCTTTCCTATGCTTCAAGCTAAGTACTTTTTAAGAGCTGAATTAAAACTCTTCGAAGAAGTCAACCTGAGCTGAAGTGGCAGCCGTTGTGTATACAACCACTTTCTCAAGTGAAACACTTGATGGCTTATGTCAATGTTTCTTTTGTGGCAAAACCCTTCTCCAACTATTTTTTACCCCATATTTCTGCAGTGGAGGAGAGAGTTCCTCCACTGTGTATGAAAAAACTATGAATAGAGTGTTTCATTTGGTAGCAGAACAAACCACAATTGATGGTTAGGTATTATTTCTGCATTAAAAGTAATGATGCAGACACGGCATTATCGACATACAGATAGACAGCTTCCAGGACAAGAATTTATCAGGAGGAGGTCCAGGACACGGAAGCTTTCAGCAGCACTTGATGATGGCAAAGACGGTATTTTTTTCCCTTGTTTCAATGCAGCCTTCTGTTCTGCCTCAGTGTTTCTGCTCTGGCTCCAGGGACTCCAGACACAAGGGGTCAGGCAGAGTTATTTTTACTTAGGCTGCCATGGCTAGTCCCACCAAAATCTGTCAGAAAGCTGGTGGCATTTGGTTTTCACAGAATCACAGAACAATAAGGATTAGTAGGGACCTCGAAAGATCATCTAGTCCAATCCCCCTGCCACAGTAGGATCACCTACATCAAGTCACACAGGGACATGTTCAGGCGGATTTTAAACATCTCCAGAGAAGGAGACTCCACAATCTCCCTGGGCAGCACCTTCCAATGCTCTGTCACCCTCACTGTGAAGATGTTCCTTCCTTATCTATGTGGATAAGCTCCTGTGTTCCAGCTTACATACATTGTCCCTTGTCCTATCATCATATGGCATTGAGAAGAGCCTGGCTCCATCCTGCTGACACCCACCATTTACATATTTATAAACATTCATTAAGTCACCCTTCAGTCTCCGTTTTCCCCAGATAAAGAGACAGAGCTTCCTCAAGGACCAGTTTTGCTTGGTGTAAGCCAAAGTATCAGGCTCTGTCCTCAAGTCAGGCTGAAAAAAGCATTCTGCCTTACACAGCCAGATCTGAATCTTCAAAATACAGTTGCTTTGTAATTTTGGGGAGGAGCTGTTAGGGTACACAGGATACTGGTGAGGTCCTTCTCAAGGCTGATCCCTACAAGGACTAAATGCAGGACAAAGAAAACAAGGGGGAACGAAATTAAGAAATTTATCAGTACAGGGTGGCCTGAGCCATATTCAAGTGTTGTGCTAATCCGTACTGTCTTGGGCTTCCTCTGATAAACTCCATCCTGAACACTCATTATTTTTGTTTTGATAACTCTATGGCTGCATCATAAGCTTTAGTGCAGAAGTAATCCTGAATAATAAAATATGGTTTTGTTCACTTACTGCTATGAAGTGAAACTGGCCTTTCATAACGTCTCCTTTTTATATGTTTTTTATTATTATGAAATTAAGGTACCACCATTGTGCAAAGAAGAAACTCGCTGGATCTGTTTCTGCACTGATAGGGAAAGCTCTTGAAATGGATTAAGAGAGATTTTCTTAACTAATCTCTTTTTCCTGGGCTGTCTCATCCTTTGCTAAAGCAATAACAAACATTCGCAATGTGATTAATCCAAAACCCACTGAAACCACAAGTGAAGTCACTAGAAAGATCCCACTAACTCCACAAGTGCCAGTCAATAGTTTATCCTCTGCTTCATGTGAAGAGGAGCAAATAAATGAGATAGAGCAGAAAGACCCTAAAAAGAGGGAAGAGACACTGCAGATTTTTGTCATCCATCATGCAGGAAACTCTCTACTTTTTTTCTCCTGAGGATTGCTTTCTGGAGATCAGAATTAAAAGATGGAAGTCTTGGTGGCTGTTAGTAGGCAGGGAGAGAATAAAAGATCCATGTCTACAGGAAGATCCATAACCCACCTTGATAAAAAGAGAGTGGCAGGTTGAAAGAGCTGAGCCAGACCTATTCCTGGTGTCACACACCTTCTGTTTGGCTTTCAGACATAGCCAGGATAGTATAACATAACATTTGAGGAAAGGGAAGGGGTTCTTCAAACACATCCCACACAATTTAGATTTTATACTATCAGGGTAGCTGAGAACATTTTCTCCACAAAATGCTTGTGATTTCGTAGGTAGGAAATGAATGCTTTTTGCTCCATGGGGGAAAAAAAAGAGCAAGAAAGCAGAGAGGAATCTTCCACTGGTGAAGCCCTTCTCTTTGTCACTGAGGAGCCAGGATTGCACATGGTCTTGCCTACTGCCAGCAGCTGTAGTGGCTTCTCTGGTCTGCCTGCTGTGGTTCCCAGTGTTCTACCCCACTGACCCCTAAGCACAAGTCCAGTCCCTGAACTGCTGGATGACTCTGTCCCTGATGAAAACTGTTCTGCTTTGTTGACTGTTCTGTGATTTTAATATTTTTTAAGACCTTGAAGCAGGAGATGAAGCGGAAGCTTCACCTGTATTTAACATGAACTCTGGTGGTAGCAGAGAAAACTTTCGAGAAGAAGTAGTTGCTTTTCCCTGAACATCCAGTGCAAAAATGAAAATAGTCAAAGACAGAAAGAAACTGTGATTTGTAAAGCTATCTCATTGTCTGAGAGGAAGATGGGAAGCTTGAACTCCCAGAAGAAGGAGTCCATTGCTGGCATATGCCACAAGGCTAGCATCTCACATTCTGCAGCTCTCACCTCCTCTAGCAGCTGGGCCACGAGGGCAAATGAAGACACCTGCCAAGGTGAGCCCTGAAAGCCACACATCAGGTAATGCTGCTGAAGTGCATCTGCAGACTAAATTGCAGTACTCTGCAGTACTCTGGCCAAGGAACCTCAAGCTCCACATGCCCCCCAACACCATTCCCAGGTCTCTCTTATGGACAAATGTCATCATCAGGGCTTGGTTACCACCAAGGATTACCTGACAATCTTTGTCACCATGTCAGCAGTGGTCACCTCTGGAAGACACATGACTTGATCATCCTTCAGCTGCTGAAGGATGAGAAACCTTGTTTCTGATACTCAGACATTCAGTGAAAGATTTAATCTGTCATGGGGTGTGGCTTGTCCCAGGATGAGGGGAAATGGGAAAAACACTGGTGTTCCAAACATTTGCTGACCTTTTATGTACAAAATCAGACAAACTACCATAAAAGTATAAAATCAGACTTTTCTCTTGTAGCCTGGTGCAGTGGAGGGGTCCTCTTCTCTATTTTGAACAAGACATCTGGCTGAGAATGTCTTCATCACAGTAGCCCCAGCAGCTGACATTTCCATGCCCAAAGTGCTTAGATAGCAACTTGTGCTATCTCCTCCTGGTGATGAGTTTGCAGATGGGGTTGGTGACGTGTTCAGGAGTAGATAAACAGCTCTCACGCTGGGAGCAGGAGCTCCCCCAAGACTCTCCAAAATCTGCTGCATTATAGACCTCATACAATTGCTGCTGGTTCTTCCTCTGATTTTTTTTTTTCCCTTCCCCTGTTTCAGGGATAAAGAAAGCTGTGGTTTTAAATGTTTCTACTGAAACCAACAGTAATGACACCCAGTAGCCTACTGGTGTCATTACTGATACCCGGTAACAAAACCCAGTTTCGCAGCTTTTCTCCATCTTGCCTATTGGCAGCATTGCAGAATATCACACTCTCGCATGTGTAGCTCCGCTTGAAGTAACCTGAAGGAACTTCCATTTGAAGAGGGTTATCACCACTCCAGGAGCCATGCTGGCCATGGCATTGTAGGAGAGATCATAACTTGGGTGTATTTTCTTTTTGCTGACTGCCTTCAGACTAGCTTCTATCTGTAGTCCCAGAATGTGTAGAGTGTATCAGGAAAGGAAAGTAACACAGAGAAAATCCCACAACATGAGAGCGATCACTTACAGTGAAGCAAACACTGGCTGATCCTTTGGACATGGCTGGTGGGTGCCAACTATGACCAAGCTGCTACAACAAAGCCCAGCAAACTCCCTTTCTTGCATTAAGTCTTAGGTCTTGCAGACTTAGGTCAGTCCAAGAGGAGAGACGGTTCCCCATATGCTGCAGGAAAGCAGCTGTAAACGGCTTGAGGAGTGTGGGTCTTGGTACTTTTACACATAAAAGAAAACCTTTGCACCAGGGTATTTGTGGAGCTGCTGGAATATCAGAGACAAATAATGGACCAGGTGACAGCAAGACAAGAGCCCTCTGAAGGACATTGCGGTCTGACCACATCAGCACGTAGCCAGGCAAGGTCAAAAGGAATTGGGGGGCAGCAAGATGCTAGGAAAATGGAAGAAACCACAGGACAGTTCAGTTGAAGGAGGACGAGTGTCAAAACAAACTCCACAGAACAATAAAAGGCAGAGTAAAGATAAGTGTTTGTTTTGCTCTCTGTTTGCTTTTTAATGAAAATAGGCAGGCCAGTGTTTGGGATTTGTTAGCATTTCTTGCTGACCTGCAGATGGTGCATTTTTCACCCACTTCTGTCAGAATTTATTTGAGTTTGGTACTGAACGCTGATCAGACTTTGCCCCTTGCTTTACTTAGGCTTGGAATTGCTTATACAGCAAACACTCTCTGCTAGGGTTCTCATTAATCCAGTTCTTTGTTGAGGTTTCCTAGAGGAATTCCTATTTGGTAAACCAAACAGAATTAAAAGGAATGCATCTGCACTACGGATATCCATCTTGGGTCTCCGAGACCTATTGTTCCATCTGAATTAGACTAGGAGGCCCCAGCATTTGCCTGGTGACATGATTCTCATTGGCACTTGATAAAGTATTATTAGCATGTATTGGTCTGGAGTAGTTAGCCGATTCGCGGGGACCTCTGGCCACTCAGCACGTATCGGCTCAATCCCTCCCTCCCGCCGGCTGAGCTGCTGCCACAAGGTGGCACTTCCCTTCTTACAAATTACGGTAATTAAGCCGAACGTTTGATGCCGCTAATAAGAATTGCCCTCTCTTTTTAATCTGCTAAAGAGGGTGGCAGCTGATGTGCAGCTTCTGTTGTTTTATATCTTAAAAAAAAAACAAAACAACTCAACAAACCAAGATTGGTGAATGTTCTCCGCGTCGGCTCCTTATCGGTGATTTTTTCCGGATGCTCAGAGCTCACAATGATCTCTTTGCTTCTGTGCTTGTTTTGTAGAAACTTGTCAGCCTCCTACATGTGTCTAAAGCTGGATCCTTTCCTCTAGAGATAGTGCTGGTTGTTGAGAACAGGCAACTTTTCGTCCCCATCCAACATCCTCTCCTTTGTTGCCTGACTCAACCAATTTGCCGTGAAGGAAGACAAGACAGGAAAGCCAATTCGGGCCACTGCACTCAGAGAGGAAGTTTAAATTGAGTGAAAACTTCAGGGTTTAGCCCGGGAAATGGACACTTTCTTTTTTAAAAAAAAAAACAAAACAGAGCCATGTTTTACAGTGGATTATGACATTTCACCTTGAGCTTTAACTTTCTATAAAGACTAGTTTAGGTCAAACTGATTTTGGCAGAAAACCAGGCATAACTAAGAGCTTCATATAGTTTCCATCTGAAAACATAAATCAAGCAGCAGGCTCATGGACAGCCCAGCCAAGGTTTGCTGAATCTTACAGCTCCAGACAGTGAGGCTTTCAGTGGCTGTAGTCTGATACGCAGTTTTGGCTATGATATGTAGATATGTAGTTTGTTTGTTTTGCAAAGCATCTGGGTGCGAGGAGAGGAGGAAAGATAAGTGAAATGTGGCTTTTTCCAAGCCCAGGAGCTGCTCCCGGCTCCTAGGTTGCTGGTGAACAGTGGGTTCTTTTACACAGTTCTGAGTGGCTTGGCGGAAGCATGTGGGATGCAAATGGGAAAAGGGTACAAGGGGATTTATACATTTTTTTAGTGTGTGCACAGATGTATTTATATGGTATCATCTGTGATGCAACCAGATACCCATTCATACCTGCACGCTCCAATCATTTCTTATCCAGCCATCTTTCTCAGCTCCGTTTTTTTTATGAACTTGAGGGCTCAATATTGCAAAGTCTGCCAAGATTCTTTGTGCTCTGCCACTTTCTTCTGTGATTAGTTGGGCTGCTGCCGTATGAGGACTGAGACATCAGTTTGCAGGGCAAGGTCTGCATGTTCTTCTGTGGAGTTTAGTTTGATAGAGTTATTTGCTTGTTTGTTTTTTTAATTCAGAAATGAGATCATAGAATTTTGTTTTTGCAGAATAGTTTAATAAGATCTCTTACACGTAGAGAAACCTGAACAATGCTTTCTCTCTGAACGCTCCTCAATCTTCTGCAATTCTGGTTCTATACTATCTGAGCCTGAGTGATTTCTAGCAATCCCTTCACTAATCTCTGCTGATGGCCCTCCTCTCCCTGCCCTGCTGCGACAGGCCCACTCTTATTCACAGAATAATTCAGTCTTATTTCTGCCTGGGAGTATCCCTGAGGATTAATGCCTTTCAAAACTTCCTAACATATTCCAGTCCATTCTGCTGCTCCCACAGCATTGCACTGAAGACTTTCGGAGGACCATTCTGTACTACAGATTCAGCAAACACTGTTTACATCACTGCAGTCACACACTGCAGTAGTTGCCTGATGTGCAGCTCCAGGATGAAAGATAGGCGGGGGAAAAACAAATGCTCAGTACAGAATGCTGGGTGGATAAAAGATGAAAGTGTCCTTGTAAGAGAAAACATCCTCCAGTTTGTGAGTACAGGGCCAAAGCTGAAGGAGCGAACATTGATGAAATCTCGTGGAAGTGTCTGAAACCAGAATTTCTTTGTTGTTGTGAATTTTTTATTGACAGACATTTTTCCCTGGACAAGCAGTGGGAGATGCCAGATTGCTTCAGAAGATCCTACAGAGAGGTGCTTTGGGATTTTTCCTAGAGCCCTGTTATTTAGTCCCTGGTAAATCTACTGCTGTACTTTTCAGCAGCAACCAGAAAAATCCTTCCATGAGCTTTCCTGCTTCTAGCAATGTTTGCCTATTGCCTTCTGTTCATACATGTATTTCTTGAATGTATAACACGTCTGCTTCCTTCCAGGGCCTCTTCTTTTATTGGGCAAACACTCCTTCTATTTTGACTTAAAAGCCGAGAAAATCCTGACTCTTGGTTCGTGTTTGAGTTCCCACACACCAATGCTTACAGTATCTCAGGGCGCTGATGGAGAACAGGATCTGAGGTCTTGTCAACATCTATTTTCGCAGGATCATTCTTGAAATTCCCAGTGCCACAGAGTAGCTGATTGTGTCTGAGGAGTATTCAGCAGCACTAATTCTGTTTCTGAAATCATAATCACTTCCATCAGCACGAGGGAGACTGAATCATGGGCGCTAATACCCCCGTCACACATATCTTCTCAGCAAACCTTGTTCCTCTTAATTAAATTAAGAAACTGTGAAACTAAAGAGAGGAGGGCTGAGCAGGGCAAAGAGAGGGAGAAAAGATTTTTTTACTTTCATTTCTCTGTGTTAAGTTTTGTGGGAGGTTTTCTTTTGACATGAGAATGGAGTTAATTCCACCCTAATAAAAACAAACTGAAACAAATAAAGCTCTTCTCTTAAGCAGGGAAGTTGAGGAACTCTTCAGGCCCTTAGGTTTTTTATTACTCTTTTGCAGCTAATAAATGGCAAAGATAGACTTAAGGATCTAGTTCGGACATGCCCTCTAAGATCCAAAGTGCTAATGTGCTGTTCACTGTAGTTAGGGTCACAATTAAAATACCTGTAAGATACTCAAGACTACTCCCCAGCAATATCCTGCTGTTGGAATGCGTTAACTATCTGACTATACATGATTCCTGGATGATAAAAAGAAGTTCCAGGAAACTACAGACCAGTCAGCCTCACCTCCATCCCTGGAAAAATGGTGAAGCAGCTCCTGCTAGAGGGCATCTCAAGGCACTTGGAATAGAAGAAGGTAATCAGGAGTAGTCAGGGGAAGTCCTGCTTGACTAACCTGATAGCATTCTATAATGCAATAACTGAATGGTTAGATTCAGGGAAATCAGTGGACGTGGTCTACCTTGACCTTAGCAAGGCCTTTGACACTGTCTCCCATGAAATTTTAGTGAGCAAGCTGAGGAAGTGTGGGATGGAAGAGCAGACAGTGAGGTGGGTTAGGAACTGGTTGCAAGATAGAGTTCAGAGGGTGCTGATCAATGGTGCCAGGTCCAGCTGGAGAGCTGTGACTAGTGGTGTCCCCCAGGGATCGGTGCT